>JNEY01000030.1:368817-380316 GCA_020875895.1 Aphelenchus avenae | reverse complement strand
GGGGGGGGCCATAATTTTTTTGCTCTTGCCCAAAGGGGGCCATAATTAGAGGGGGGGGGGCGATAATTAGAGGGGGGCTATAATTAGAGGATTTACGGTATTTGTAGGGTCGAACCCCGTTGTTCCTGGCTGCGAACAACGGTAGCGACTCGGCAACTCGTATGCTCCTGCACCTCCATGCGGATTCGACGCTCGCTGACGTCGACGACAAAACGCCTCTTCGAGCAGCCCACGAGAAGGGCTTCGATTCTGTGGTGAAGGTCTTTGAAGAACACAAAGCCACGAAGACTAACGCTACCTCCGGGCTTCTCACGCCGCCCGTGAAGCTTCGTCGACTAAAGCATAGCCCGCCTATGGACGCTACAAAGGTATGCGTCTTACTCGCGGTTTCAATCGTCTTCGAAAGTATTTCAACAATGTACATTATCCGAAATTTTTTTTATCAAGATTGACGTGTACAGCAAATAACATCTTCATGACGTTCAGGTCGTCGCCAAGCAACACTCGAGCAGCGGCATCAAGCTCCCCAAGCCGGTCGACTACAAGCCTACCTACACTTCCCGTCCTTACATGCTGCCCGAAGCGGCATACTTTCACCACATGACGGGACGTCAGCAGTGGCACGCGCCTCAGCAAGGCTCTACGGCGAATACGCCTCATGTAAGTATGGATAGCGGGGGTGGATGGGAATCCGCATATAACACCGGTAATTTTTTGGAATTCGGATCCTTTTTACATTTATCGATTCCATGGATTACTTGCGGCGAATGCGTTCGAAATCGGAATCAGTGTCGAATATCGGTGTTTTAAAATGAGAAAATGTTTTTTTAACTCAGAAATCTTACAATAGAACTTCGCAAGAATCATTAAACTCGATGTTCAGGCACCCAACAACAATGCCTGGGCGGCGCAATCGCCGCACCACCATCACACCGGTCTCTCTCCGATGTTCTCGAGCTGGCTGCCGATGCGCGACGACCGAGCGCCCGCTTTCTTCATGCAGATGCCGAATTCGACGCCTGCAGCGCGTCCCGCTCCACCGGCTACGTTTCATGCATTGCCGCAAGACGCCCGAGGAGTTGCAGCCGGAAGCGCTCCTCAGTGTGCATCGCCACAAGAGACGTCTTGCGCTAACAAGCCAGCTCCAAATGGACCTCAGCAGATCGCGCCCGCTGCAATTGAAAAGAACGACATCGAGACCTCCGTAGCGCCGCAGTCGTCGGTGATGCTGACGCCGCCGTCCGAGAGCAAGCGATGCAGCTCTTCGAGTGCAGTCAAGCCGGAGCCTAAGCGCGACGGCGGTTCCGAAGTTCTGGATGAGTTCTTCACCCAGCATCCCTACAATGTGACTCAACTGCTCTCGCTCTAGTGAGATGCGACGCCCAGAGTTGCCGGCATATTTTCTATTGGAATGTTAAAATTTCTGATCTAGCTAGATTCTGTTGCACAATTGTGGTCTACCACCGTTAACTGTTAACCACCGTGATTTTATTCTGTCGCATTAAACTTCGTACTTTCACTCGTCTTGTGCAACAATCGGTAGCGGGAATCCTAGATCAGCACGAAGCATTCCTAAAAAAGCTATCGCAACCTTTCGTTCTCGAGCATTAGGCGAGGCCGAACAATGTGAAGCACATGATCAACTCTCGGGTTCCAGTAAGTTGTGCGCTCCAAGAACGCTTTTGCTCCCCTCCTTCCCTAAAAATGTAGCAACCCTCATGGTTTCAAGAGGGGAGATAGGGCATAAACGAAGTTTTTCTCACCCCCGTGTTCGTGGTCGTTGTTCGCCGTAGCCGACGCGTGGCAGATCTTCGGTTATTCGCAGCGTATCCCTAGGCAATGTGCCTCCATATGAATATGCATAGCGAGTTCAGCGCGACTTCATGCCGCTGACTCCATCGACGCCATTTTCAAGCACACTGCAGTCGATCACTAACGCTATTGCTAGCGCTACCATGGAACACTGACAATGTGTTGCAAAGGTTGACGTTTTTCTGTTGTCATCGGGAACTTTGTCCTGCGATGCACAAAGCCGAAATTTCCCGTCGCCTGTCATTTCTCAAATGACCCGTACCGTATTTTCTCCAACACACCTCCGGGTCTGTTCTGCGATCATCGATTTCGGAAAATTTCCAAATTTAAAATGCGCATAACTTTTTTTGTTCGCGTGCCGCTTCCGTGACACGCGTTTATCAGTCAAAACCACAATTTCCGTGCGTGCGCATACCAGATGGTAGTAGTGGAAATTGTCAACTGCTACCAGGATGCCTAGCAAAATTTTCAGGCAACTCCGCCACTATGGGACTCATTACGCTCTGGAAGAATTATCTTCCGTGGACGCAAGCTGTTGTGAGTAAGTGTCACCTTAACGTAACGAGATGTTAGTCGATTTTGCGGGGGTCAGTACGTTATGGGGGTCAACCAATCAGTCTGACGGAGAGAAAAATGGCAACACGCTTTCCAACTTATAACATGCTTAACTTCGCTCGCCTCCTACACGTTTACTTCAGTGGCTACAAGCAATCTGCTATTTGTCCTACTGCTTCGATCGCCAAGATAAAATTCGTGCAAAATTTGTCCGTGGGGCTCAATGCCGGAGGGAATAGTGGAAATCCATTCAAGTTCACTCGTGCGATTCGTACGTTTAGTCGCAGCGCATATCGCGAGGACGAAGCGCTTTTGGCTTCAGACCGCGTGGTTCCTGATTCTGCTGGTCATGTGGGTCGCGTTCTTCATTCAGTCATATGATCTCATCCGAAGCTACTTGTCCTACGAGAAGACCACTAACATTCGGGTACGTTCTAGAGGGTTTTGTTCTGGCAATCTCAGCTTGCCTATTCCTCTTTTAAACGTTTTCAAAAGGGCACATTTCATCTTGTTCCCTTACGGGTCAGGTGTCATTCCCGGCGGTGCCATTTTCTCGGAAAGCATTCGCCGCTCTCTTCGATGTTCCCACACTGAGGGACGCACGTCAGCAAAGGATAATGTCATGCCAAAGCTGCAGGATCCATTTAAATAAACATGAGTCCCAACGAAAGCGAACACGAGGCGCATCTCCTTGGACACGGGAGCGTGCCCAAGCAAACGCTTAATGCGGCATTCCCGGGATAATGTAGGGATGGCACCGTACCAAATGAACAAGAACATGTCATACCCAAAGTACCACCGAAAGGGCCCGTCTCTCACTACGGTTGTGGTCTTTGTTAGGTTGAAAAACCAGGTAGCTCTACTCATTTCAACGAAAGACCAATGAACACTTATGATACCTAAATATGAAGCCTTCAATCAAATTTCAGCTTGTCCACCAGACCGAGACGCCGTTTCCAGCAGTCACATTTTGCAACCTCAATCCGTTCAAGAAGTCGATGGTACACCACTCGCAGGAGTTGTCCAACTTGGTAGGTTCATGGCGGAGGCAGACCAATTAGCTTGCGTGCGGTACAAATAGAGTGAGAGTGGCTGGTTCAGAGCAACGGAAGAGGAGTTCCAAAAAACCCGGCACCACTTGCCTGCGTGGGCCTACCACGCTCACGTTCCGTACTAACCCCTCCATACCGACCTCGGTTTCGTACTGACCCACCCATACCAAACTCCGTACCACATCGAACCCCGTCCCGAAGAGCATGGTAGGGTAAACGGAACGGCGAAGAATGGGTCGTATTCCGTGCCGCTCGCCACGAAAACAGCACGGAACGGCGTCAATTATGAGCCTGGCGTAATGCGTTCCGTACTAGTACGGAAAGGAGGACGGCCCATTTTGCCCCCACCCCCGTATTCAGCGCCCTAAAAACGGCACGCTGAGTACGGTTCGGCCGCCCGCCGAGGCCAAAACAAAGTCTGAGTATGGGTTCAAGGCGAGGGCAGGGTATGCGGACAAGCCATATGACGGGACTTCTGAAATGAACCATTCGATAGCGTGGATACTTCTTCGCAACTTGACTGCCTAGATGTCCGCCTACACCTACGTAACTAAAGTGAAACAGGCTGAGATGGAAAGCGGAACGCAGTCACCGTTAGGCGAATCCACCACCACTTCCGTCGCCGTACCCAGCGGAAAACGTCGCTCAAAGCGGCAAGCTGTGCCGCCGGAATGTGTGCAGGCGTCGACGGGTACGTCACAGGGCGTGCCGACCGGAGCGAGCAGCTCGCAGCGCTACATTGTCTACAACTGCAGCGACGGCACCGGCTTCATCGACTTTACGTGTAGGTGGATTTCACTAAGCGTGTGCATAAAATGTACCGGTTGGGCAGCGCTCACAAGGTCTCCCTTGGAACCGATTGTTTTTAAGCCTGCGACACTATAACGGTACGATCACCGAGGTTGCCGTCTACGACGATTCTCAACAATGCCGAAACGACGAAGGACGTATACTACAGCTGTGTGAGTTTTTTTTTATCACAAGGCTTGAAGAGACTTAAATTCTAACATGTCAACATTCATGGGTTTCAGTTCCACCGCGTGTGTTCTGAAGACTGTGGCATCTACACGGACGGGATCAACGCGATGATCACGCAGCGTGGCTGCATTGAAGGAGCCGACACGACGGCAATCGGCCTTGCAGCGCAAACTGTCGCCACTTACTGCAACTACGCTGACAAAGACTGCAACATGGGTGCGGTGGTGAAACCGGCGAACACATACGGCGGATGGTGCTTCTCGGAGACCTGCGGTTATGGGCTCACTATGAGCTGCGACGGTGAGCATTTTCTTGAAGGGGTTTCTTACGGATTCGTTCTAGGGGACTCGTGAAACGCTGCCTAGGTACTGTTGGCCGGGAAGGTCGGAAATTATTTCTCTGTAGTCCCAGGGATCAGTATGCTTCGATCCAGGTCCTCGTCGTCGGAAAGTATCGCCCGGATAACCTCCTGCTAACTTCTTGAAGTCACGCTTAAACCGCCGAAATTCTGCGTATTTTGCTAGACGGGTGTGCGAAGGTTCTCTGGTTAGCTTGGCGCGGGTGTTTTGGGCCAATGTTTCGGTCGGGTTTGTCCAACTTATACAACTATATCTCACCCAAAATGAAAGGACGTCTTGTACTTGTCGCCCTGGACGGTTTTGAATTGGTCCTTGTACCCGAACGAGCACTTTAGGTAAACAGGTAGATTATGCACAAAATTCTAGAAAATTTTGCCAGGTTGAACCTAAGTGCCTGAATTAGGTAATTTTCGGCGAATTCTAAAAGAATGAATACGGTGCGTTGCATTTGGCTAAGGCGAACCTTCGTAGGCAAACAGAGTTCGTCAGCTATTATATGCAGGCGCGCTGACAAATGGTCTAAACTTCGTATTGGACTCGTTGGATTTAAAAAACACTTTAAATGAAAGCTAATTTGACCGTTTCAGACTGCTCATCCGGCCAGTTGACGTACACACACGACGTCGACCCGTCGTGCGACACAACCACCTACATCAGCGACATGATCCCAGAGGTCACTCGGGCGATTGCGGACAGCGATTGTGGAGCCTCGTGCACACCGTCGCCGTGTGCGTTCGACAGTGCGGATCCGTGCAAAGGGCTCAACTACAACCGTTGGTTGTGCGCAATTTCCATGTGCAACGCCTCCACGACGTCGTGGTTTACGTCCACCACCACCGCCGCGGAAACCACCACGACGCTCTTGACCACCGCCGTCGCGGAGACGAGCACGACGCTGATAAGCACTACACCGTACGTGACGAGCTCGTCTACTCTACCGGAGACGACCACGGCTGGTGTGACTAGTACAACCCCAGCATCGACCACCGAAATCGCGACGACCAGTGGGCCAGTAAGCAGTACCATTGAGGCATTCACGACGACCACCACCACCACGGACCCTACAAGCAGTACCACCGAGACGCTGACGACGACGGCTGAATCCCTGACCAGCACGACAGACACTCTAACCTCTACTGCGAGTACTACGCGAGATTCGACCTCAACCACAGCGGCTAAGGCCACTGAGACTTCGACCTCAACGATCGCGACCACAACCGACCTTACGTCGACCACTGAACAAACGTCTAGCACACCGGGTTCGAGGACAAGTACGGCACCGCAAACGACGACGATCCTGCAGCTATCGACCACCACCTTTGAGCCGACAACGACTGAGGCAGTGACCACGATTAGCGAAACCACTACCACTGCAAAGCCGACGCCGACTTCGTCGTCTTCCACAACAGCTCAGGAGAGCACGACAAACCAACAAACGACGCCGACGATAGCGCAAACGACGAGAACCACAGCAGAAACGACAAAAACTGTTGCATTGACGTCGACTGAAGCTGTAGTAACTTCCACCAGAACAAATGAGATTTCATCTTCCTCGACGATCAAAACGGTCTCGACGTCTTTCGCAAGGGAATTGACGACCCCAGACACTAGAACCACCGACGCTGAGTTCAAAACGTCGACTGAAACAATTACTTCGGCTCCCACAATTCCGTCAGTGACAACACGTGTCAGCGCAACCGCGCTCTCCACGCCCGTCACAACGCCGTCAACGACGCCGGTGAGATCTTCCTCCTCGTATTTGTCAATGTCTACAGTGGCGTCGACGGTTCCTTCGTCAAACTTCCCAACGACAGCTTACAGCACAGTGGGCACACGTACTTACACTGCGGAGAAATATGAGGGCTCAACCGAACAGAGCTTTACGAACTCCACGACAACGAGCGCTCCAACGCCGAACACCGCGCAAATTACGACCGCAGCGATGTCGCCGACCAGTCAGGCAGAAACTACGGCTACATCATTTCGGAAGGCCTCGACATCTTTGCAGGGTCAGACAACGTTCACGATCGCTGAATCCACCTGGAAGTTTCAGTCAACGTTGCTACCGCGTGCGGATGAATCGACTCTGGTCAGTACTACTGCTCATGGCTCTGTCACAGGCGCAGACAGTACCGCCACGACCACGGACGTTGCAACGTCGCCAGATGTCGGTGTAGCCTCACGCGATACCGGCGCTGGACATTCTACTAGCCAAGAGTCTGCGACAAAAACCACAACGCAGGGCAAAGCGTCGACTTGGATTGTTACGTCCGCACGAGTTTTCACAGCGAAAACGGTTGCATCTACGACCCGGAAAAGCACTATTACTGGTCCATCCAATTTGACCCTTTCGAGCACCGCCACGGCAAGCAGTACTAAAAGACCCTTGGCCGACGTAGAGTCTAGTGTTAGAAGCACCGGACTGGCGGACGGTTTAACCGATTCGTCGACGTATTCTTCTGGCAAGACACATGAGCCGAGCTCGACAACTGCACGAGACGTTGCACCGAAAACGACTAGTTACAAAATGCCCGGCAGCTTGACGACGGCGGCTAGTTGTGAGGGGCGTGATGAGCCTACATCCACAACGAGCGTGACAAGGAATCCGAGTACTAGCACGCCACCCAAAACGCAGCACGACCCTCAGTGGTCGTCAACGTCTGGGAAAGGACGGTCAACGATTCGCGTTTCGACAGCGAATGCGCCACCGCGGTCAACATCGGGCTCCAGATATCCGACCAGACCGTCGAAGACATCAACGATTTCATCAAATGCTCCAGGCATCGGTCAAATAAATATGACACTAGAACTGCCGAATTCGCCAGTAACGTCGTCGACACCTGATGGAAGCGATATTCCCCAGTCAAGCAGCGATGGATCGGACACTCATGAGAGCCGGTCAACCAGGCAGCCTAGTTCCGACGATGAATGGCCAGCGGCAACCGAGAACGGCCAGAATTTGGGAAAGACTGCGCTTTCAACAGTTCCCCGGCAGAATAACGGGGTCGACGAGACAACGACGCCGCTGCTGAACATCATCCCGAGCCCAGACCCAATATCGACCACTAGGAACAGCGATGATATAACTAGAAACACTCCAGAAGATGATTCCGGAAAAGGCGAGGAACTTAATTCGGCTGACCCTCATGGGCGTTATTCAACGGCCAACCCAGACGGGCACGGCTCGGACAGCGGTCACGGTCACGGAGAGTCGCATAGTACGACACCGATAACCATGGACAGATCGACGCACGAGGGATCAGACAATGGCGCCGGCTCTGCTGACCGGCTTTCGACAGCAAGAGCTTCTGTTTCTGGTGCGGGTGCTCTGACTACGACCAGTTATGAGACCTATCTGAAGGACATCAAGCTAAATCTGAACTCAGACTTCAGTCTCAGTGACCTAACGCCGGACCAGAAGAGGGATCTGGAGGCACTCAGCGATGCGTATGGACTGAACGTAAGCTGCTATTTCGTAATTATTGCGTTAAGAGAAATTTGACTAAGCCACTTCCCGTCAAAGACGATTGGTTTTACTTACAATTTCCGATAAGCCTGAAAAAATACTGTTTTCTGCGACGACTAAGTTATCACCGGCCTTTCCCATACAGCTTTGAAAACTTGCTGGAAGCTGCGTCTCAGTGGGCTATATTTAGCCGAACAACGACGTAGTGGTCATAGACGCCGTCATGAAGCAGGCGCTGCAGACCGTAGCTGCAAAAATGTCGCCGGAACTGAGGCAGATTCTCGGCTTCCAGCTGAAAGACCTGGTCTCTGCCTGCATAATCAATGGAGAGCCCTGCGAGGACAGGTACGTACCAGTATACCGTACCTGTATACATGCGCTAAGCACTACAAAAGTGTTTTGCACGCTAATACTTTCGTCTTTTTAGCGACTTTGAGCAGACTTTTGATGTTGACTATGGTAACTGCTACACATTCAACTACGCGCAGGAACCCGTGAAGTACATCGCGAAGAGCTGCGGAACGAGTCACGGTAAGCCTAGATAACACCTCTAGAGTTTTCGAAATGCTCAAACCAGGGCCTGAAAGGCACGTTTTCGCACTGAAGGTGTTCTTTTCATTGCGACTTCATTCTGAACTTCAAAGGCCGCCGGAATTAGTAACAGGTGCCTGAATCGGAATGATTTCTGCGCAGCTGAGAAATGGTGGCCAGCGACTTAGAGTAGGTCCTGCTGTCTTTGCGATAAAAAGAAACCACCTTTTACTTCACTCGCATGTGGTCTGGTGAGATCTGCATCGGTCTGGGCTTGAATCTTAAGTCGAGGCCGTTAGCGTCGAAACGCCATCGACCATTTTTCTGTTTTAGGGCTTCACATGACAATCATGGCCAACTCGAGTGAGCAACTGGCCTCCAGCGTCGAATCCGGCGTCAAGGTGGTCGTGCACGATCAGAATCTAACTCCATTTCCGAACGTCGAAGGCTTCAAGAGTGCCACAGGGCAGCTGGCATCGCTCATCGTCACATACGCAAGTTGAGCCCTTGCTGGTGTCAGAACGGTGGAAATTTCAGAGCCGATTCTCGCGGCTGGGCGCTCCCTACGGCGAGTGTAGCACGTTGGAAAGCATTGCGAAGGACAAGCAACCTTTCTACTTCAACGGCACTTATTCCACCGAGGTATGCAAAGATGCATGTGTCTAGAAGTGTCCCATGCGCCGTACAGAATTTCCGTGGGCTCACACCGTGGTGCGAAGAAGGCAAGGGTAGCCCTGCTCGCGTGCAGAGGTGTGCTTCATCATTGTTCATGATGACCATCATCATTTTCATCGCATCGTGATGAAATTACGTTTCATCATGCTGAAAAACACCTCACGACATGATGTTCCTACGTGACCTCGAAAAATTACCATTTTCTTTTGGGGGGGGGGGTGACCTCCTTTCAGGGGGTGGTGTTCTGGGGGGCTCCGGATCAAAATGAAGAATGGTTCGCGCTCAGCTGACCAAGGGCTTTCATTTGAGGTACGACGCGATGTTCCAATGTTACTTGAAAAATCATCGTTTTGGGGGTTTGACCCCTTTTTAGTGGGGGGAGGGGGCACGAGGGAATCCAGCCAAAACAAATTTAACTTGTTTCATAGCTTTTGAAGGGCTAGCGAATGATACGAAGATCCAGGAGGGACCGAAAAAAAGTTTTGCTTAGGGACACCAGGGCCGATAGATTTTTCTCGGTAGGCGCCGAAAAAGCGCTTTGTGAGCAAAATGAGGATTGTGACAGCGCTTACAGGTGCCTGTAGCGCATAGATACCTTCACCATATCGAAAGCTTTAGGGCTGCTTTCGCTCCTGCTTCCAGCGGAACCTAGCGACCGCTTGTGGTTGTGCGGACTCGCGATTCCCGTCACCCACCGACATGGACGTGCCCTTCTGCGATCCACTGGATCCGCCAAAATGTGGGCCTATCGCATAATCACACCCGTTTATTTCTTGCTTTAGACCAGTGCAAAGAAGCCTATATCCAGGACAACGGGGACTACTTCTTCGTCGACAACTGCGACTGCTACGATGCTTGTGAAGACGCGACCTATAGGACACAGATCTCGGAAGCTGTATGGCCTTCTGGCACGTTCTTCTACGGCGGCTTTTGCCCCACGGCGAAGCAGCTTAATCCTGCAGACTGCACGCAGTTCTATAGGTAGGTAGACAGCTACGGAAATGCAAAAGTCGCCAGTTTCAGCGAGAATGGCATGACTCTTGAAGTGAGCTTCGCTCAGCTGGGTTACGAATCACTAGAAGAGGAGCCTGCTAGCACGGTACGTATGCAATGCCTAACGCCATGTGCTCGATATCTCTGCCAGATATGTTCTGTTCTTCAGTTCCGTATCCGCTACTTCTACCCCGAACAGAAGCCTAACCTGGGTGTTCTCTTAAATTACCGGCTCTAGGTCCAACTGGACTGAACGTCGACTTCAGTTCAATTTTTCCCGTAGTGCGGGGAAGTTCATTCTTTTCATTTTCCGATGAACTAGCCACTTAAATCGCGTAATATCCCAACTGAACTAAACTGACCGACCACGTGTTCTGTTCGGCTACTCTAGACACAGTGGACTGGTCGGTGCAATCACAAAACTGGTGGATGTTTTTTTCTCCATTGACCCATTCAGTCGTTTGTGTATTTCTTTGCCCCCCTGGTCAGTCTCCAAGAAAACATCAAACGTTCTATTTTACTCGGTACTTCCACGAATATTAGCGTACTGTTCCGACGCCGGTACCGTCTAATGAAAGTTACGTACATACACTGACGACTGTTCGGTACACGTATTTTTTGATGATTGAGCTGGTTTCTTTATTACCTTCATTCTCGTGCGAATGGACTACGTCTAGCAACTTCCCTTTGTAGGCTTGGGACCTGGTGAACAACCTGGCGGGAAACACCGGCCTGTGGATCGGCTACACGATGCTCAGCTTCACCGAGTGCATTCTCATCGCCATCCAAGTCGCTCTGTGGGTCTGCCGGTGTCCGAAGGAGCTACCAGAGGTGCCCAGCTGTCGGCACCGCAACTTCTTTGCCGAAGAGGACGAGGACAGCAGTTGTGACGAGTCGTCCGTTGAGGGCGACGCCGCAACGAGCGTTTCCCGTGAAGCGGCCGGAGGCTACGGCGGAAAGGCGGAGGAAGGCTTTGATTCGCTATGGGCCGGAACCGGGACGGGTTCGGTGATTTCACCTATAAGAATCCCACCGAAGAACTTCGACAATAGCATCCATGAGAAAGGTGAGTGAGCAC
>JNEY01000030.1:353369-363806 GCA_020875895.1 Aphelenchus avenae | reverse complement strand
CAAAAAGTCGCTCTGACGGTGCCTGCGGCAAGCTATTTTTGGGTTAAAATACTCGAATATTGCATTTTAAAATAATGATAAGGGACAACATTTTAGGCTGTGGAAAGGACCAAAGGGGGGGAACAAGGGGATTTTTCCTGTCTAGCCTAAGAAGTCAAGGCCTTATAGGCCCGGCCCGGCGGCGGGCCCGGGCCGGGCCCGGGCCTCAAAATTTTGCTTGCGGGCCGGGCCGGGCCTCGACTTGAAGGCCCGTTGCACAGGGTTGTCCCTCCCCCCCTCCCGTGCCGTGGTGACGTACCACTCGGAGAGGGAAGAGCCCTATTATGGAGGGGTCACTTTGTCTAGACCTAACATGGACCGGGCGTAAGCGCGGGGGGAGGGGGCGGGGGTCACTCAATCTGTAGAATCGAAAGCAGAGACTCTGCCGTCCGCTGACCGTCGTATGACAGCTGGTGTCGAATGTAGAGAAAACAAGCATCCGCATGTTGCAGCTGCGTTTTCTGCCTAAAGACGCGAACAGTGATAATGCGCACTATTTACAAAGGTAACGTCGAGCTGCATTACTGATAAAAGGTTTTTGCCAAAACTTTGTTTCGGTACTCTTTCTGCCGGCGCTGGAATTAACGAGTTGTCGGTTCTCAATTTGACGGCACTCAATTTACCAGGGACTCATTTTTCTGAACTTCGGACAACAATATCGAACATCGTCCGCTCGGGTACGCGTCCTTGTCATGTGACGACGCTTTCTGTGTATGTCCTGTGTCAAAAGTTCGGTTGGCGATAGAACTACCTGCGCTTTTTGTTTGTGTAGATTCGGGGGAAGCAGGCATAGTGAATACAGACGACTAGTGACTTTACTCTGCTTAGTTAGCGGCAGCGCTATTACGTCGCATCCCGCCGGAAAGCAACATTCGGCGACGCACTAACTGGATTAACATTTACGTAAGCGTCCTGAGTATTAAGAAAGGAAATCGAAAATGAATAGGTCGTGTTCCACGGATCTTGACAACAATGCGAAAATGGTGGGTTGTTTGTCACGAATCGTCGTAAAGTGCGTTCGGCAAAGAATGAGACGACGGACGCTACCGCTTAGCTGAGCGATCAGCGGAATTTGAAACATTCCAGGAACAAAAAAAAATTATTGTTATTAAACCAAACCATGTACTTCTATCCGCACTTCAACCCTTACCAAGTGTTTTTATAGCAATAAACCAGGCTTATACCTATAGAGAACCTATAGGTTTTTAGTGTGTTTTCAGCACACATGCTCATGAATCATCCGCTGAACTGGCTGCATTAAAGTCGTCCACGATGATGGTCATGAACTTCTCGTTAAGCCGAATTCTTCTGCAATACCAGCAGGGATACGCCGATCCTTAGCGCAGCCGTGGGTCCCGAGCTCCGTCACGCGCACATTCTTAGTTCCTGGTCCTTAATTCCCAGAACCGAAAAGATGTTTTCCGAGCTATCTTTTGGGAGAAAGCACGTGTAATCCTGAGACGGCGTAACTTCGCGCTGATCTTGAGCGACTTTAAGGCTTCTTGAAATGATTATCGTTCACCGGTACATTCCGGTTCGGAATTAGGAGCGGCTTCTAATCCATCGAAGTGCTCTAAAATGTGCTAAGCCTCGGTGGTATGACGGGCATGTATAAATCTGCTGATAAGAGGCTTAGCGTAGGTGTAAAATACGAACAACAGGAGAATCCGTTGCCACAAGTAGGGCAAGTCACGAGGGCATGAAGGCAAAACAAAGCGGAACTTCGACATTCTTGGGCAACGAGCCTTCAAATCGAGGGCCTAACCGTTCATGGGTGGGCAAATAGATGGCGGACCTGGCCCCGATTCTGTAAACGCTTGGGCTGGACCGTTCCGGGCCGGGCCTAAAGGCCCCGCAGATAGCAAGGAGCAAGTACGAACCAAAAGGACAAACCCAAAAATCATCGTGGCCTTCTTTAAAGTGTTCGGTCCATGGTGTCCCTGGACGGCTCTGGTGATAGGATGATCGGATGTAGTAAACGAGAGATGAGTGCGGAAAAAAGAGTTCCGGGGGCCGTCTCCGTCACAGTTACATAAAGAACACGAAGTTGATACGAGTTCCAATACGCCACCGGAACTCCGTTCGCTGGCTGCTTTCTTTGCCTCTTATGCGTTCTTCCGCACCCACTACAAGGATGCGTCAAGGCAGTGGGGGAGACCAAGGAAAAATAAATTTTCAACGCAACTTTACCACGAAAGCCTAAAAATCTCGTTGGTGGCGCCTGCGGCGGGCCTGTTTAGGCTAAATACTTGCTATGTGGGACTGAAAAACCATTGAGGCTTTGAATTTTCGATGAATTTTATTCCAAAAAAGCCTAAAAACTCTTTTTGGCGGCGCCTGCGGCGGGCTTAAGGGTCCCCCTTACCATGGCGCCCCTCCCCTGACCGGGTCCAATTTACGCCACTGCGTCAAGGACTACAATGCAGCCGCGAGACCCTTCAGCAAAAGTCACACACTGGACGTCTTGAACCACGTCGTCGAGGAGACCGGTCTGGAGCATGAGGTAGAAACAGCTTCTGGGACCAATGAACGCATAACAAAGTCGTATTGTTGTTGTTGAGCCAATAAACCTGTTGAATAAAGGGGTTTATTGGCTTCGCATCGGACACTCGGATCATTCGGCAAATGTATTGAAGATGTCGAAATCTGCTCATGTTTTGCGTTAAATGTAATTAGTTTTTTTCATGTGGTTCTAGCGGCGGGCATTTGAAGAATCCTGAAACCCATAATTCTGACTAAACGCCTTAGGAGGTCGCCGAAAATTTTGGCCTGAGAGTCTAAAGGGCAAATACGGTACCTTTGCTAAGAAAGTTTTGGAAAGTCATGAATTAGGGCAATACGCTGTCCTAGTCTCAGGTCATTGTTTACTCAAATGATGCTCATCAGGTCTTCGCAGGTTTCCAAGAAAGCGACGTCAGTGTTAATAGCATCAGAATATTAACCAAGTCGAGGCTTTGTGTGGCATAACAAATGCGAGCGTTAAGCGACTGAAGCCTGCTCGCGACAGGAGTGACGCGCGCCTGGCCGAGCAAGGGCTTCGCATCGGAGCTTCTGGGTCGTCTTGTTTTGCTTGGAGCAGCTCAGCGTCCTCTTGACAGGAGCTATACTAAGTCACCTAAACGAAGCTTACTATGCGTTTAATGAATGTTCGGCTCGCCTTTTTTACTCTTTCAGGTTAACCACTTTTACGCTACAGAGGGTCCTAGTCGAACTTACGATACGGCGTGCGCTGCTTAGATTAATGAAATTGGGACGATCCGCAGCAAAAACACTCGCTATCGCCTGTAGCGGCTGAATATAGTTTCCTTTGAAATCGCAAGGGTTTTGCACAATTTTCACTCCGCGGCAGGCCGAATTTTTCTTGATTTCTTTTCGGACATATCGTCGAGGCACAAAGAGGTCGATTCCCTTCTTAGAGGACGCACTGATCAGGATCGGGCTAGGAACCATCAGGCATAAAAAACAGAAGTAATTTTGCGATCTCGTTCCTGACGAGGCCCTGCCCAACCCTGTGCGGGGGGCCGACGGGTCCGGCCCTCGGCCCCCTGGGGGCCGGGGCTTCAGGCCCCGGCCCCGGCCCCAGCCCCCGTCATTTACAGACCTAGGCCCCAGGCCCCGGCCCCTCACTGATTTTGCCTCATATTTGGGCCCCCGTGCGGCCCCCACCAAATTTCTCGGCCCCCGGCCCCGGCCCCCACTCGCAAGATTTCCGGCTTCGTCGCGTTTGTTAACTTGATGCGATGAACGAATCGATTTACCCACTTAGATGCAAACGATTTCACTGTTTCGCAAGCTGCGCGTTTCGACAACGCACCTGCTACTTCCTCTACTACTCTTCGAACACGTCTTGTCGACGATTCCGCGCGAAAACATCCCGATGACAGCGACGTACAGCCTCTTCCGACCCGCGCGTCACCCGAGTCAGTTCCTGTCAAAACCACGCTGGGACCTTCGCGGACCGAGTCTCTTTCGCTTCCGGCGAAACGACCCGCGCGTGGACAAGCGGCGGCTGGGTAAGCGTCATAAATGGGGTGTTAGTTAGTTTATTTTTAAATATTTAGTCACTTCTTTTTCGTCAATTACGATTTTATTCATTTTCGTTTAATTCAATTTAATATATATAAATAAATACTTGTTTAATTATAAATGTAATAAATTTGTATACGTGAATATTTGTAAATCAATATAGATAAATGTTTGTTTAATTTAATTCAATTAGTGAGTTTGAGTTAATTGTGTGCTCTAAAGAGCTGCATTCGATACCATTTAGGTCTTCGCATGCCGAACATCATCTACGTGGTCAGTGCGAGCGGCGGGCGCTTCGCGGCGATAACTCCCACTCAGCAGTATTCTGCTTGAATCTCCTGATATCGCTACGGTCGTTGTACATAATCACATTGCAGATCTCTTGCGGTAAATTCGGTTCCAATAAACTTCGTAAGGGGAGTTGCTTCAAGTGCTTGCGCTCGTCGGTTCCAGTTATCACCGTTTTCGAAGACTACGGTTTTGCCTTCGATATCCTAGAGTGCACCCTTCCGCGAGCGGGGCGCTCCCTTTGAACGTTTTGCGCAGCTTCGGCTTTGGCTTCAAACTTGGTTCAAATTTTACCTTCGCTTCGGTTCCGGGCCCGAGGGGTCCCCAGCCCTAGAGAGCACCCTCTGGTTTATATGGATTCGGGAAAAAAGTTTTAATGTGGCGCTTCACATTCTTCAAAATCCTTGACCTCACCCAAGCGCTTTTGAATCTCAGTTCTTAACCCAGAACCTCTCGAAGGTCCTGCGTCCTTGGTGGAATACAGAGCATTTAAGCAGTCTTCGTCTTCCTTGTGCCAAGGTTTTCCCCTTCGACCAACGACTAGCACATAAGCGCGAACAAGTCGGATAATTATGGGGATGACGAGCATTCCGCCGGAAAGTGACGGCTAATGCGACAAACGATTGCCTCGATTTGCAATTCCACGTAAAAGACGACGCTTCCGGTGCGCTCAATAATAGTGCACTTCGCGGTCTTCAGCCTAATGCACTTAGCCAAGCAGCACGGCTTAAGGACGAGAGCATATACCTGGAGCCCGTCAGCTTGGTCAAACAACAAAAGTAGCGCAGAGAATGTTAAACACGCGCGTATGTGAGCATTCCAGTATGCCACCGGGTACCACTATGGGCCTACATCGCACCAGATTCGCGTCACACCAGCCTTTGGAGGTTTTAGCGATTTACAACTGATTTTCTGGGGACCCCCGTTCGTCCATCCGCCACCTTCGTGCTAACCAACAGCGCGTTCAGGTGCACAGCGCAGCGGACACTGTTGGCGTAGGAGCTTCGAAGATTGCTAACATGAACATGACTTCTACGTGCTCACGCTTGCTAACGCCATGCACAGAAAAAAATCGCCGAACGTGGATCTTTTGCCAAGCTGGAATGTGAAGTAAAGAAATGTCCTGTCGTATTTTTAATTGGAGGACGTCTGCTTAAGGGTCCCGGTGCGTAAATGAAACACACATTTTAAGCCTATAGGTGCAGGCAAGACAGCGAAATTTTGGGTAGGCGGTTAGTTTTTATTTGATAATAAAAACCCTTTTATAGGTTTTTAATTCCAATTTTCGCGGAAGACGCATTGCGGCATGGCAAAAAAAAAACCCCAACAAATTCATGAATACATGTCTTCCAGTCGCAAATCGCAATGAGAATCTTTGATACATTCAGTTCGACTCGAACAACTAGAGCCATGAGTTTATCATAACTACTGCTATTGAAAGGCATGCAAAACGATGGTGGCGGTAGCGCAATAACTTATGCGTAGATATGGCTGCTCGGCGGACTTCTTAACCGGTTGAACGGCGGATATGCGACGAATGGTAGTCGCGAGAACATTCCGTGTTGCCGTATTCGATGCTGCACTAGCGGTAAGTTGTGCGCGTCTCTTGTTGCAGCATCATCAAGTGAAGAATCGGAACCTTTCGACTGAAATAGTAACGTAACGGAGGACTAGGAGAGACCATGGCGCCGGAGTTATGTTTTAGGTATCGGAAGGCCAAGCCATTGTTCAGGTTGAACCCGACGGGATCAACAGTCGTGGTGGGTAGGGGAGGAAATCCGCCGTGGGCCCGTTATTACGCCGGTGAATACCGTTATTACCCCTGCTTTAAAGTATTTAATTAGTTCCACATATTTTGACAATTTTGTATTTAGCGGCTTTTCCTCATTTAGGCCGGACCAACGGATTCCGGCAAAAATGCTCTTTTGTGAGCTTTTAAGCGACCGAGCTCTCGTACATTCAACCAAAAAAAATACGGCAGCAGCTGTGTCGTGGGTTATATTTTGACAACCATGAGCTCATTTCGTTGCGGCACCATGAGATTTGGCAAGTTTTGGTACTGCCTTCGACAGCAACAAGGCCTGAGCAAGCGGAGGGTCAGCTCCCGGAAAGTGATATCACTGTTTTCGGTTTTTCATCTGTCGAAAGGCACGTACTCATGTCCTTCTGTTGACTAGACTCACGTGCCAATTAGGAGGGGCAGTGGTGCGATCGTTAATCACATGCCTAGTCTTAAGCCGTAATAACAAAGGGGGACGGTACGAAAGTCTGGCTTTTATTCCAGACTTCGCCCGCGAAAACTTTGTACTTTGACTCTCTGGTATAAAGCCAAAAAACCCTTTTGAAAATATTCAACAGTCATTCACGGTGCACTCCTATGCACGATCGGGCATAAAAGCATGTCTGCGCAAAGTGTCTGTGAAGTTCCATCTTAAAATTTTGTCATGGTACACCTGGGGGCGAACCCTCCGAGAGAAATCGGAATGAACAGGGAAAACCAGCTTAGGCCAATTCCGATTCTTAAAAACACGACTTCCGATGCCGATTCCGGCACAGCCCACGATACATGCCTACTTAAAATCTTACTCGAATCTGACTCGTTGGTATCCCGCTCAGTCGAATATGCCTCCGTTGAACGCTGTGACTTTCACAGGTCGACTGAATGAGTGTCAGCACGCATAGAATGACGAGAATCATATTTAGAGCAGAACGAATGGATGTCAATCGAAGCATATAGGAAGGACCGCACGGTAAGCGACCGCCTACAGACCAATCAGCGCTGCGACTACTAGCAGGCGTGACTAGGCTAGCGACTACAGCTAATAACCGGGTAGGTCAGCCTGGGCATTCAGCGAACGTCGATTAGTTCTCTACCCGGTGGTTAGCGCCGATGGGCACCTGTTCTGATAGCATGCATTTCCTGCAGAAGCTTGCATTTGCAGAAAGATGTAAGTCAACAACAAGCTCGGAATGACATCATTTGATTGTGGTGATTGTTCTACCGCAGAACTTTGACCTAGCGGTTAAACCGCGTTTTTAAAGTCGGTAAAAAACCTCCTTAGAAACCTGAAGCCAAAGTCCAACCGAGGCTGATAACCCCAGCCGTCACTGCCGGTGCCCTCCGGGCACAGACCTCAATTTCGCACACTGAATACGATCGTCGAGGTTGGGTCTCCGGGAGGTCAGAGGAAGCCGCCGACGCAGCGGTCGACCCGCGTCCGAACTGCCCGTCCTCCTTCCCTCACTTTATTCGCCTCTAAATCCATGTGACGCAAGAGTACGCAACACTCCAACTGGGCCTGCCCTTGGCGGACATTGATCTCGTCACGGATCTTGTCACGGACGACTAAGTCTAGCCATAACAAGATGACTGCAGCGTCATATCAATACAAAACTGGAACTCCACCAGAGATGGGACCGAGCCTCGGTATCGGTCTCGAAAAACTGAGAGTCTCGTTACATTTTGGTGGTCTCGGTCTTAGTCGACAAACCCCTGTTAACGTTTGTCGTCAACGTTAACGACTAAACCGAGACTTAGAGATAGTGCCGCTAGGCGCCGCCCAGCGAAAATTTCTCACATTTACGTCATTTTTGCCCCAAGTTCGCTGGCGTGGCCTAGAATCTACGTTAGTTAACTAGCAGACGTATAACAAGTATTTTCTACCGCTACGGACCTACCCCTGTCTGGTACGTACCAAAAAAGTACCCATTCCTTAACTCAGCTGCCGTCTCCTGGAGTTTAGTTGAGTTAGACCAAACACGTTTTTCACGAATTGAGTGGAAACAAACGATACTCGAACAAACATTTTATTACATCGTCCTTCATGTTCAAAAGGAATACTCTCGATGCGGTGGTAGGCGCTCGGCAAATCGCTTTCCTCCGGCGCTGTGCATCTTGTACATGATGTTCGGCATGCGGAATCCTAAAGCATACGCGTAAAGTAACTGATCTTTCGTTTGCAAAATGCATAAATAAACTTTCCGAATCCCCTCTGAGGCTAGGGTCCCCTAGAGAGCTAAGGAAGCGGCGAATGTTTCTTGTAAAATTGCGGGTAGAGGGGTCCTAAGTCCTAGCGACACGGTTGAGCTTTGAGGAGGAAAAAGGAAAATTGCCTGAAACCTGAAGTCCGAAAACATGAATTTTTCGTAAGCCAAAATAAGCTAGTTCTAAGTCATGTACTGCCAGCAAGGTGCAAATTTAGAGACTTCTTCGGATGCCGGCCGCAGGCCTCACCAAGTGACTTAGAGCATCGAGAAAAACCTGCGGAGTTGCCTAGCGGCGGATAAAAAAATAGCTACCCGAAATGCCTGCCTGAATTTTTCCCTCAAAATCTGAAAACCGAACCCAAAAATCACTTGAAACCCGAATTCAATGCAATCTTGATCACAACTGTTCAGAAGGAGCATGCCCCAATATGTGTGGGGGGGGAGGGGTAAAAAACACATTGTTGGTACCGACGTAATTTCTGGACGTTTCCTTACCAAGTCTCCGCTTCTCCATTTCCGGCCCGCTTCTGCGAAATCGCAGCAGGCTCGGCGGACGTGAGTCCCAGCGTGGTTTTGACATGAACGGGAGCGAGTGACGTGCGGGTCGGAGGACGCTCGCTTTCGCCACCATCGGAACGTTGTGCCGCGGAATCGAGGCGACTGTCTCTTGGAGGAGTACTAATAGGACGATGACGTGCGTGCGGGTGAAGTGCATATTACTGAAGAGCGACGCAACGACGTGCATTTGGAGACTACCTTAACAACTGGAAATGTATGCTTTTGCAGCCAAAACATGCGAACGGCTGGGCGTTATAGTTGCATACGAACACGGCTAAATCATAGGGATCAAAGCTGCGCACAACCGGGGGAGCAGGCGATTTGCGGAAAAGAGACCGGTTCGAAAAAAAGGGAAGACAATGAGCATGAAAAACTTCAATGTCTTTCGCCCTTTCAGGGTTGGCTGCGTCTGAATTTACGTTTCGGTTCAGATTCCCATAAACTAAATCTTGCGTGGTTCTATAAAAAAGAGGCACAAGAAAGCGTTTTGGCAGTCGGGGCGCAGATAGTGGTACTTCCTTGACCGAGTGGAAACCGTACGAGCGTGCTTCGGAACTTACGCATAAATCCTACAGCTAGACAGGATGGTATGCAATGCCACTGTCCGTGACGTGCCCTTAAACAGCACTACAAAACTTCGCTAGGATCCCAGCATAGAACGAAAAGCGGAATCTTCCGCCGCTCGAGTATATTCTGTGCCGTTGCTTTATTAACGGAACGAAAACCGGAACGAAGTGGGCCAGCACGGAACGGAAAGCGACACGTGGTGGTCCGCATTTCTACTACTAGCCTAGGTACTGGAAGATACGTGATCATCGAGGCTGGCCTATGCCATTCTGGGACCCCGGCCAGGGAAATGTGCCGACTCCTTCGGCCAGCGCCTGCTAGCAGATCCGCAACGGCGGAAGTTTTAGTGTTTAGCCATAAAAAATGTGGAGGCACAAGTGTGAGCATTCGGGAAAATCGGCCGTATTTTTAGAGTGTCCATCCGCACACAAAGCTAGCTCGTTCGTAGGCGGAACAGAAAAGCGACATCAGAGAAAGGGTTATATGCAAAATAACTCGGCGGGCGTTAAGCTCGCGCAAACATTGCGGTTGTGACGTAAAAGCGGCACCGCCGTGAATCGCCCACTAATTTTCTTTCGTCCCTAAATGCAGCCACCATAGACGCACACGCTTCCGCTTGTTTGTATCGGATGCGCATTCGTTTTGAATAGGTAACGTTTGCAGAGGGTGAGTACGTAGCGACGCTGCACCCGCATCGGTTTTGCGAATCTTCGGCCTTCGACCCGTAAAACAAACCCGAAGGCTGCAACAGAAACGTCGAAAACGCTAAAGTTACATCTTTCTTGCCTTGAACCCCATGATGGTATTTGTGTACTGCCTTAAAGAAAAGCGGCTGTTCAAAGCGGAACCCTGTAGAGGGACCTTGTGAAAGCTGAATTCACCAACCCAGGGCAACGGGCCTTCAAGTCGAGGCCCGGCCCGGCCCGCGGGCCTGAATTCGAGGCCCGGGCCCGGAGGCGGGCCCGGGCCGGG
>JNEY01000030.1:325923-351996 GCA_020875895.1 Aphelenchus avenae | reverse complement strand
CCGGGCCGGGCCTTGAAGGCCCGGCGGGCCTTAAGATTTTTGTACTGTACAAAAATTTCCCTTGGTCCCCCCTTTGGTATTTTTTCAGAGGTATAATCTTACCCTTTGCAGCAAGTTTAATGCACTATTTTGGATACTATTTACGCCTGCGGCAGTGGCCTGCCGCAGGCGTCGCCATTGGGACTTTCAGGATTATTTGGCAAAAATTGGCTAAAAACATTGACGAAATATGCCTATTTTCGAGAAAAATACCGGGCCCTACCGGCCCGGCCCGGGACCCGGCTTGTTCTGCCGAAATCGAGGCTCGGCCCGGCCCGGCCCGGCGGGCCTATGGCCCGGTTGCCCAGGGTTGGAATTCACCTGCGGACTTGTTACGTAGGGTGATAGAGGGCAATTCGAATGTTTGGCCAAAAAAAGGAAAGGATCACGGGCATATTCAAACTAAGAAAAGTATAGCAAGCCCTATCGTTTCGAAACGCGTATTTTGTGGCGTCTTAGCGGCGAAAAGATAGGAATGCGACAAGATATTGTACCTTTGAAAAGCTTTACGACCCGTTTTGCCAGAATGCGTTATCTACAGCCACCGGTACTTCTCGTCTGATCCGCGTAAGCGGTCCGGTTCTGGCCGGCCGGGTAGGTCCGATCCCAGGAAATGTTGGAACCGCGAATATCTGTGTGTACGGCTGCCGATGTAAGGAAGTGTGAGAACGGTGAAAAGTTGTACGCATAGTTGAATACCGGGTCGAATGCAAGTCCGCCGGTCGACCTCAAATCCCGGAACGTCTAGCCCAAGCAGCTGCAAGCAACGACCCACACGAATGACTCGAACCCGGGCCGACTGGGTCTTCGTCTAGCAAAATATGTCACTTCCATCTGGGGGTTGGTCGTAGTTTAATTAGCTCAACCCGGACCCGTCGAGGGAAAGAAACCGGGCCTCTTCTTCGTCGGACACATCACTTCCGTCAGCTGTCAACGACACTTTTCGAAATCCCGATGGACGCGCCTTTGGCTTTCAAATGCGCCACTTTGCTTTGCTTATTAATGACATGATTATTCCGGCGATGTCTTCTCGGAAGCTGGGCTGCTCGCTCGGGCAAACAATGCCGGCGCCAGATGCGGCTTGTTGCCGATGGCTCTCCGAGGAGCTATTGTGAGCGATAACGACGCTATTTCCGGCGCTATAATTATGCGGATAATTAGCGCATTGTGTCGCGGAAGTCAATAGCGTTGACGAAAATTATGCTCAAGACATCGTGTGCAATGAACGCCAGAAACGAATGCGGCGGGCTGAAACGGTTTGTGGCAGACTAGAAAACTGAAAAGCGAGAACTGAAATGAATCTTCGGACACTGAAAACTGCAAATGGATGCCTTACTTAATCGCAAGCTGGGAACTTTAAAGAAGTTTGGCTTGCTTTGGCGTGATCAAGGGATGCAAAAAAACATATAAATCTGCTACCAAGCGTCCCATCCTGAGAACAAGCGGTTATGCGTGACGACTGTTCCATCATGAGTATCCACGCATATCGAGCTCTTCGATAGCGACTCGAGCAGATATTATGGAGGTTGTGAACACTGCACTGGGAATTCTCTCCTTTGGACGCTCCGCGACCACGGCGTCGCCTTGCGACCGGAAGCTATCATGCGTGATCCCAATCTGATCTCGCTTTCCGTTCCGACGGGTTGCACTTGCTTGACGTTCCAAGCGGATTCACGTGAACATCGCATAGACGACTGACTCACGAAGCATGCTACCTTACCCAGAGTCCTTTTCAGGGGTATCCGACGCCGTGAAATGCAAGCACTTTCACAATATTTTGGAGCACATACTTTATGAACGTCGTGACCGTCTACACTGAGTGTCTTCGCTTCACACAAGAAGGGCTACGAGTGACGGCGATAGAAGATTTTTTTAACATAACCACGGAGAGCAGTGAAACTGAGGCCAATGTGCCCATTGCGCTTATGTTTGGGTAACCACATGGCTTACCCTTTAATAGCGAAGTTGCGAATATTTCTGCGACGCCCTCGCCACACAAGCGTGAACGAGACGTATGTTCTGCACACCTATAACCGGAATGAGCATCGTATATCGGCCATGTTATGGTGTCGGAATCGAGAATCGGACACGGTTTTATTTGTTCGGATCGGGTTCGCTCCGAACCTGAAACGAGCCAAACGCTGTCGATCCAGGGCGGATACGTGATTTTTCTTCGGCTCGCGGACGCCTCTGATCTGGACAGGCCGAGCCAACCAAACATGTCTTAGCCGATCACTAGTCCCTCATGGGTCACGCTTTTGGGATAAGCTTTTGCTCGTAACCCTGTCGAATGTTTGCCAATGTCTGGCGGTTACGTAGGAGGCCCTACAAGGAAATCCTGCGACGAGATTATAAAACTCTTCTTATACAATCTCTTGTTCTTGCAAAGCATCGCCCGACGATATCCGGGGCAGCGTGCCAAAGCCGATTACGCAACGAGTAATGTCGCAAGTATGCAAAGTATGCGAGTTTATGTCCTCTTGTAATCTTCCTCATGTATTTGACGCGTTGTTCTGTCTTCGCCAAGACAAATTATTCAGTCCTCGAATGCTTTTTAGTTTACGCTTATGAACTAGCAGTTGGCCGGGGGATAAGGCGTCATAGTGTGCACTATGAATGCGCAGCCAACAGTTTGAAAATTGCAAACCATGAGAACAAAATTTAGACTTCGACGAAATTATTGCAGCGCTGCAGAAAAAACTCGGTTTCTGACGGCATATTTTAAATTTTTTTTACACCATCGAAAAAACCAGCCTTTGATAAAAGTGCTATTTTTCGGTTCAGAAACGACACCGTCCAGCAGTGTAGCAAACGTTGCAGTCCTCAGAAGAACAACTATAAGTCTGTTCTAGAGAGGTTTAATTCCGGCATAATGACCCGACCGTCCCGACCCGTATAATTTCGTAATTCCTGGCGGTTTCCGATCGAGAACTTTCTCGCGCAGCTGCTGGATGATGGAATTAGGAATTCCGGGCATTCTGCTAATGAAGCACGAAATCAAAAAGCCGTTGACTCATCTTTTACTTGACGCTGTCATCAGGCGGTGACTTTATGGATTTGCGAACCTTTTCCGTTGTACCTGTAGTCTCGAGTGGACGATCGCGCAGAGATCAATGACGTTTCTAGGAAGCCTTTAGGGAAATGACAAATCGGCGACGACAGTGTCGCTATGAGGGCGTAATGGTTCGATGTTTCTCGCGAGCGCGTAAGACGCCCTCCTCGAAGAGTGCGTCTGAACTCTTGAACGTAATCTACGTAGTTGGCAGTTGTTCTCGCTAATTGCTTGTAGTTTCGTCAGCGAATCGTCTTTTCGCTTTCATCGGGATAAGTGCTGTTGGTTTCCCTAGCGGGGGCCTTTTAGCAAAGATCTGATCGTTTCGCTTTAATTCCCACATTCCTTGTAATCGGCCTAAGAGCTACGTAGGCCGGCTGGTATCCTCTTTCGAGCGTCGTCGTGCCCTAAGCGCCAAAAACCCTTGCCCGGAACAGCAACCAGGAGTTCAACTGCGTAGTGGGTTCTTTTAAATTAGGTGTCGACTTAGTTCAGCACGCTGCACTTAGTGCTTTAGTTCAGCACAAATTCGGGTCGCGATAAAGTGATGAAGTCGTTTTGGACCCATTGAAAGTGATGATGTTCCACTTCGTCAGGACGAAGTGCAACTGATGAAGTGATGATAAAGTGAAGAACATTTTTGGAATACACATCGTTGCTGACGGGACATTGTTGCTGCGCGGGGGTGGCGGGGGAGGGAAGACACTAATGCCAGGACCTAATTAAGCCAAATACCGGGCCCAAATTGGGGGCCCCAAGGGCAGGCAACCGAGTTTGTTCATTCTACCATTCATCCCTACGTGACTTGGTCGAGGCCGTCGTCATCAGCCAGCGATGTTTAGTTCTTCCAGTCGGATTACCAAGCGAGAACAAAGCCAAAGATCTTACCTCTTTGAGTTCCGACGATCTTCGGGATAGGAAGACCAGTTACGTAAACGTTCTTCCCAGAACTGCAAAGGTTGAGGTTTCTCATTTTCGGTCGTTCCTGGCCAATTGTCTAAACCTGCAGCTGACGCTCTTTTTAGGTTTGAATGGACTTAGACTGATGACTGCACTTGTAAAAAACTAAAGATCTGCACGCGTACCGTACCGTATTGCCTTACTATCGGTACGGCAGTACGGTACGGGTGGGCATCCAGTACGGCAGTACGGTACGGCTTGTCTTACCCGAGAGTACGGGACCTAATGGAGCCGTACCGTATTACTGCCCGTACCGTACCGTACTAGCCGTAATACGGTACGGGCGGGTCAGTGCGGTACGGCAGTACGGTACGGGTGGGGTTTGTCGATCTTTATACAAAACCCACAACTCGCAAGACACATGCCTGGACTAGTAACTAACTCGTTTCTTGAGGTCTTAGCGTGCCTAACACTCGCGCGTCCGTTCGCTCTACGTAGTTCACATTCGACTCGCTCTAATTGTTGGGCAGTTACAGACTCTGTAGGAGATCGCTCCGCCCTTCCCTTTTACCGCGAACTGAAATATTAAAGGAAGCGCATCGTAGCACTCTGTCGAACTAGCGCCGAATGTGTAGCTTCCCTGTCGCTCTGCTTCGCCTGTTTCTACTGGTTGTGGTGCTGCTCCTACTAGTGTGTTCGCAAGCTGCGTCTGCTCGATCATTGACGGTACGTTTACCGCTATTTGACGAAACGAAGCCCTTTTGCTGTCTTCGCGACGCCCTTTTTAAAAGTTGATGACTGCAACAGGGCTGTCCGCCCTCCAGGACCGCCGACCATTGAGTAGGCCGGTACGAACGATCTCATGTTTAAAACCGGCTCCGATTATCCATTCCGGTTCCGAAATACCGGCCGTATACACCCACTCCGATTCTAAGGTGCAGTGGCATTCGATGTCGATTGCGGTCCCAGAAAGGGCCAGGAATCGATGGCGATTAAGGCTGCCGCCTGGCGCTTGGATGTAGACATACACAACGTATTCCGTAAGCTGTCGCCGCTGGCCATGCTCTGTCTGATTTTTTTTTTAGTTTTTTAAGTGCACCGACTTTAAAATTCTTGGATGTGGGCTGAATGAAAAATCTGACGCAAGAATCTTTTCCAGCGCGTCGACGTAGCTGCGGTCGACGACTCAAGCGCTGGCGCAATGTACGGTTCTCCGCCTCAAACCATGCGGCATCATCGACTTCGACGCCTTGGGGGTTTGTCCAAACTGCTGTACGTCGCTTACCCGCCGTTCAGCCGACTGAAGCTGCCCATTCACCAGGATTGCTTTTATTGCTTTACGGACTGATGGAGTAGCCTGGTTTTCTCGGATAAAACGCTATAACGGCTTCTGACGAAATGAGCACATATGTTGACCTTTCGTTGCGACTTGCGATCTTTGCGATCCTTGGTTCGCGGTACACAGTTGGACTCTTATCTCAAGCATTCGAGTACTGGATCGTCGCTGCATGTGGGCAGAGTCAGAACGCTTGGGCTGAATTTACCACTGGAAGACGAATGCTTGTGACTCTCCAAAACATGTTTCGCTTCGTTCACACTAATCCCTGGCTTAGCATGTACGTTGTGCTAAGCACTCGGGTTGCTTAAGAAACATAATCGCTGAACGTCGTTTACCTAAGCGATCTGTTAATAAAACTGTTCCAGAATTATTTTCAAAATTTGCATTGGCGGCGCAAAAGGGCGGGTCGTGTAGCCTACGCTTTCAACCGCCAGAATCATAATGGGAATCTGAAGTATGTCGCCGGAATTTGGAACCACCCTGTGATGTCCGAATTCGGATTCCATCGCAGACAAATATCGGTCTGAGAATCCAGAGACACCCCTGATGTGGCGCTCTTAAGGTGGCCGGGAACCGGATTAAACTGCAAACTGGTTGCTACTGACTAGCGCTACGTGAGCTGCCCCGTTCCTGTGCCTGATTCCTTCGAGTCTCAAACACCGAGATTCTCCGAAGTAATTTGCGGATATCTGATCTTAACACTTGAACATTATCCGTAACGTAAACACACACAACGCGGTCATGTGCCTGCACGTTGCTGAACATTTGACCAGCGGTTTGGGATTACGGTCGTGGGCTTCCGAGAGGTTTCAAAAGCTTTCTAATCCCTTTGGCGCAAGATCACTCGTTAATCCGACACTCCAAGTGGGCCTCTAGAAACCAATGTTTGGTACCAAATACACTTTGGCATGTGGCATCTTTATTCCGGTATAAAAAATTAGGACACAAAAAAGCAAGGCCTCCATCCTGAACAGATCCTAATGCCTTTAGGGCCGGATAGACCTATGGGAAGTCCCGCCAAGGCACTTGAAAGATGTGGAACACTGTCCCGAAAGGTTTCAGCGGACCGAGAATCCCGTATATGGTGCGTAACAGCGCCGGGCGGTTTTGAGGTGCGTGGCCGATTCCGATTTCAAACTTTAAAGTCGATCCGTTACTAGCGATGCCGAATCCAAAAAATTACGGATTACCGTATTTTCTCTAATTTATCCTTGCGGAGATAATATTTCGATCAACACATTCTGGAAAATTTTAACATTTTAAATGCCCATAACTTTTTGTAGGCGTCACTGTGGCTCGCTCTATGTCGTAAAAAGCTCCTTTCATCGATATATGTTCGAACATTGGCTTAGATTGGAAGTACTCTTATCCCCGAGTGAGCTAAAGATTTTTGGGATAGGGGTGATAATGAGAGGCGGCAGACCATTAGACGGGGTGGACAAATTAGAGCAAAGACCGTATCGGTGCCTTCTAATTCGAAACAGAAAGAGCCTCTGAAAGTATCTCTGAAGGTCTGAGAGTCGCTGATCCGTTATCTAATCGCAGCAGTTTAGACGAGGCGAGTAGCATTTGCTACGACGTGACGGGTACTTTAAAGCTGCCTAAGCGTAGCATCTCCTTTGACTTCATTCTTTGCTCGACCTCTTCTAGGCTTCGTCGAACTGATGTTTCTAAGCAACAACAAAAACTCAGATATGCATAGCGGCTACTGCGAACGTACTTTAAGGAATCACTGGGCCGGCCAGTCACACGTCCAGCCGTGTACTTCCATCACCGTCTCGATTTCAGTTGAAGCGATGTACGACAAACCCCGTTTAGCCAGAAAGAGTGGATTATGCGAAAATACGATGAGCCGACTACCAAACGCAATGGATAAGGAAATACATTAGATGCTGCACTAAAAAAATAAAAATTAATCTAATAAAATATAAGTAAAACAAAACTACAAAAGAGATAAAGAAAAAAGAAGAATAAAAAGAATTAAATAAAAAACTAAAATAAAATACTATAAATGCTAGAGTAATGCGAAAATGTCAGTAATAACCCTGTGTGTTACTACAAAAATGTATCCTAGAAAAAGACGATTTTCCCGGGTAAACTATTTTGTTTTTGCGTACCTAAAATTGTCGACGCCCTACGCGGTCAGCCCTCCGCCATATGGCAATATTCTCGACCATGCTTACGCGCTACCATTTCCTAAGTCGTTTCTTTGACACATAAACGTCGGTCGCCTGCAAGTGCGTCATTCTAAGCGCCTCTCGCCCTCCAAGCCCTGCTAAGCGCGTAGTCACGCATGATCTCTCGACGAGCATTGTTCGATTGTTCTCCCTAGGAAACGTTTTGTTGACGTTTCCGCTAACATGATGTCAGACCAAAATAAACACGCAGGTGCGGGACAATGACGCTAGGTTTATGCCGATTTTGTTCAACGTCAATGGCACTGATGCCGGCCTATACTCACGGGAAATTCCAGGCCAGCAAAGGGTTGCCCTGAATGGTCTCGATTCTGTTTTTTAACTCTAAAGTACCGTATTTTCTCTAATAAACACCTCCCCTCTATTAGACCCCCCCCCCCCCCACCTAATAGACCCCCCTCCCCTAAAATTCACAGCCGGGCTGGGGCAGCGGTTACTTCCAAACTAAGGCCATATTTGAATAGATAACGACGAACCAAATATTTTAAGACGAAGAGAGAGGCCTGCGGACGCAAAAGAAAAAAGTTACGAGCATTTAAAATTTTAAAATTTCCCGAAATTCATCGATCGGGAATTAGACCCCCCCCCCGGGGGTTTATTAGAGAAAATACGGTAGCTATTTTATTTCAAAAAGTGATTTTGGATGTCGTCGCAATTCTGAAGTCGGAATTCAAAATCGGAATGTTCGGGCGAGAGGAAACGCGTCCAGAGGCTGGGATCTGATTCGATTCAGCGTTCGATTTGTCATCATCGTTCGATTACTATCCTCCTTTCGTGTGCTGTGGTCGTCTCTACGTGCCCCTAGTTTGCGCTCAGTCCCCCCCCCCCCCCGCTTGTTTGGTGCTTTGCGATACCGTCTTCGTGGATATTCGGACAAGTGATACTGGATCCGTTACTGAAACGACCGTTGCTGAAATGACTAGTAGCCAGCCCCACTTTCTCCAGCGAGTTCGAGAACGCCGATGGGTATGCGTAAGTTCTGCCGATTTGTACCCAGGCTAGTAATTTCAACAATGTTGATCCTTTGCTTTTCCCGCATTGGTCTTCCCCGTGGCGAAAAACATGGGGAATTTTACGAAAAACCGTTTGTAGTTCGCGATTCGTTCGTCCGTCGTTGATGCGGAAAAATGTGTTTTCGTAAATGCACACATTTGCTCAGTCTACGAAACAGTTCGTCCGTATTGCTCGTCCGGTGTCTTCGTCAAATTCCTCTTTCGATGATCTCTATCTCCGGCCAAGGCGACTGTAGTCTCGTGTACCCTGACTAATTCTCTTGTTGTTCTCCAGAAGGACACTGCTGCACCGCTTATCAGAACCGCGAGAGACTCAGAGATCCCCAAATGTTCTGGGAATAATCCCAATGCATTAAAACTGCCCTTGCACCTTTAGCCAAAACCGCTGTTTCCCTAATCGTGCGCGAGCAAGCGTTCGCTCGTTCTTGTTCCAATATGCATCTGGATTAACCATCCGGCTGTCCATCATATCACCGTAAGCCACTAAACCCTTTTTATTTTAGGCCCTTCATTATCTGCTTGTTTTGGTTGTCCTTTACTTGGAAGACGCTATTCCGGCCTGGGTCGGTTTAGCAGAAAAGTGTTATTAGAAGAGTGCACCGTCTTGTGACTCAGTTTAAAGAACACATGGGATACCGTATTGGTTCTAATATAAGACGAGCTCTAATAGAAGACGAGCCCTAATAGAAGACGAGCGCCAAAAATTTCAAAGTTGACTTGTCACAGAGACATGTTTAGAACACGTTTTAGGCCATAACTATTCATTCTGGACGAAAACTTTTTGTCAGTAAAATTTCCAAAAATTTGCTAAATCCACAGGGTCGACCCTTTAGGACATTCACGAAAACCTCGAAAATTTGACCATCGAAAAATAGAAGACATCGTCTTATATTAGAACCAATACGGTAGTTCTATAAGGAACGATTTAGGTACGCTATTTTTGCGGCGCGATTTGGAAGTGTATGAACGCTATGGTAGCAAGTTTAGCTTAAGCCTAAACTTAGACATGAGACAGTTCCACCGCAGATGACGCAATGCGATGCTTGCGACAACGTCGGAAGCCATTGGCCAGGCCTTGAACTTAGGCTTTAGCTGAGACCCAAGCCCATTAGACTAAAGAGAAAGCTTCATAAGACGAAGTGAACGCTTAAGTCTGAAACCGGTCCCATGCCTGGGCCGGGGGATTCCCAGTCCTTAAGTCCCTAGTCCCAGTTCCCATTACTCCGGTAGTATTTTAGAGGCCGACTTCAAAAGTCACCCTATAAATGAACGTTACAGCGTTTCTGGCGTTCTCTTTCTGTCTAAGAATGTGAACGCCCGACTTTCTGGCTCCCATCCGTAAGTCTAAGCCTAAGCAGGAATAGCGACACACCCCATATATGCCAGATAACTCATATCGACTGGCAGGGAAGGGCTTCAAGCATGACACGAGGTAGGCATTTTAGTGTACATCAGCCTACCGCTAAAAACAGCGTATATTGCGTCCACGCCCACTTGGCAACTGCGGCCCCCCCTCTCTACCCAACGATGGTTTGTCCCCCCCCTCTCCCCGGTTGCCGCTTAATCCGCCAAAAAGATGCATTTTAGACCATTCCTACCAACAAAATGCAGTCTATCCCACCGATGCGTCAACATGTATGAAAGACCATTTCTGTAAATGAATGATGTAGGGTTAGGGGGAGAGCTATTCTTTGGGGTGGGCGTTAAGAATCTCCATATTTTAGTGCCTTTTTGATGAATCTTAATCAGATGGCGGGAGTGCACTCTTGACCCAGTTGCCTGTAGGTACCGCGCGGTCCATCAGTCTATTCTTCACCGTCTCAGACTTGGCGCAATCGCTTGCCACGGTATATGTACCAGTTTTTCCTAACGCCCATTGCTTACCACAATTTTCCTGGTCCTTTTTCTCGCAAGCCCACCCTATCTAGGCACAAATTAGCCACACTTTTTCTGCCCCAAAGTATACCCTTTGCATACCTTGACATTTTCCGTGCGTTGTATTAACAATGTTTATCAAACGTCGTGACACGATTTTCCAGGTAAGCCCTGGCACAAAACCAGGTCGTAATTATCCCCGCTAGTGTTGCAGGGAGCAAGGAGCTCTCCTCCTCGCTCCTGCTCCTCTCCTGTTGGCGCATGGAGGAGTCACGTGACTCGCTTGTAAGTAGGACTGAAATCCTCTCGCGCGTGCTTCCCGGGAAGTCCCGCCTCCCGGGAAAGCCCTTGCCGGGAAGGCAGCTAACCGAAGGCTATTTAAGCTCGTGTGGCCTGAGAGAATCGGTGCCGGCTCGTACCATTCGCCGCTATGACACGACGCTCGCTCTTACTCAAGGGATTAGCGCGATTACTTGTACTCCTCCTGCTACTCGTCCATGCGTCATCGGCACGACCAACAAAGGACGAGGAATCGCAAGGAACGCGAGGAGCTATGAACATGGTAAGCTGCGATCGGATCAATAACTAAACGGAAAACTAAAGGTACTAAAGGTCCATGCGGTAAAGGTACTAAAGGTAAATTAATATCAATAAACGGAAGAAAGCCCTCGTTTGTGCATATTTTAGCGACTGTAGCCCTCTAACAGGGCCCATTAGCTGGTTTCGTTAAGCCGACCGCTACACGCGACTCTAATGGGCGCTGCAAGATCCCTTGCAGCTTAAGCTTTTGGCTAAGGCTATCGACTCTTTCAAGGTTGTCAATTAGTAACGTAATCGCTTTTCAGAAATCGGAAGTCGACGCAATCGCCGACTCATTTGTCGTCGCAGGGCACGATTTCTCACTCCATCCGGTCCGACGACACCGCCATCGACGACATCGCAACTGGTCGAAGCTCCCCTTCGTCGCGTACCCGCCGTTTAGCCGGCTAAAGAGACCTCTGTCGCCGGACTACTTGCTGCAATAACGATCGAAATCTTTTCGACGACGTTTGACCCTTCTCCGAATGTCTACCTCCAATTGCCTTTCTCGTTGTCGACACTAGAAAATACATACCGATGCCATAAATAAAAATACATTTTGTGTTACGCTGGTTTTCTGGACAAGGGCACGCATCAGGGCCGAAATCAATCTTTGGGTTGGGGCCTCGGAGTTCGTAAAAATTCGGTGTTTGTTTGGCTTTGCAATTCGGATTCAGCCCAAAAAGCAGATTTTTTGGAAGTTTGTACTGGATCAAGCCCACCGCTCGGCTTCTATCAACGGATTTTTTCACTATTCGTCCTCAGTATTTCGCCAAATTTCCCCTATGGCCTGCGTCAGGCCGTATTTTCGACGCAAGTCATTCCCAGAGAATGTTGCCACCTAAGATTTCGCGTCCCGCGGACATTTGTCCAGTCGGCCCTTTGTTCGAAAATGGTCAGTATCGGGCTGGATCCAGGGACTCAAAAGCTTCCGGTTCGGATTCTACATTTCGGTGCTTTTTGGCACTTGGGATTCGCTTCGGTTTTTTTCTGGTTTTAGGATTTTTGGCCAGTTTACAGCTCTGCTACGCATGATGCACGGCCTTGTCAACAAGTATTCTAAGCGTTCCAACGCAACTCAGACTTGTTTCCACCTGTGTCGGATGACGACGGCGGTCGACATTGCCAGCGTGCTTACTACAAAACGAACGCCACTTATATGGCACAGTTAGGCCTACCGCTAAATGCTACTCAAGAGGGCGCTGTTCGACCCCTTCTTTCAGCTGTACGATTGAGAGGCCTTAACATGCGGTAGGCGAACAGAGAGAGGTCCAGCAGGGGTCTCAGATGGATTTTGCCCAAGGGGTGGGGGGGAGGCAGATCCGCCAGATGGGAGGGGGGAGGGCGGTAGGGTGGGGCATTTTTCCGAAGAGCACGTTTATCAACCGGCTAACGCTATGATGTTTCAATCCGATACCTTCGCTGGGCGCCAGGAAGACGCTAGAAGCAGGACGTTCTCTTCCTGCTAAAACGATGGGTTCACCTCGGATTCCTAATTTTTCTTCTTCACGAACAATGAACAATGTCCTGTCGTAGTCCGTTACAAAATCGCTAGATCCCAGGACTGTGCGGGGGAGGGTTCCACCACTGTTACATACCAGCATAAATACAATACAAAAAGGACTAAGATGGCCCATCTTTTCCATAAAAATATTATACCACCGCGAAAAGTCATCCTCCACGAATTCTGCTGTTCTGCAATTCGACGAATCTGCGAAGACCTTCCACCTACGCTTAGCCTGCCTGGGTAACGAGCCGCATTCAACATCATTTCTAACAACGTTTCCGTTCCCGGGAACGTGCAACTCTTTGAAAGCTTTCATGAAAAGAGCCAATCTGCGCTTGTGAAGGTGGTACCGTCTCGCATTCGCAAAAGCTCTAAGCCATGAATTTTTTTCCGAAAGATCCAAACCGCTTGGTCACATGGTCATAGTCGCCCAACTTAAGCCGACCGGGGATTCTGGAGACTTCGCACGGCATAGTCCTCTCTCAGTGTGCGGTCTCATCGTAAACCCTTCAAAGATGCCCGTAAGGCAGTTAGCCTAAACCGAACCTGAAAGAAAAAGGCTGAGAATGCTGTGAATCACATGGCTAAGAGACGTGCTTTCTAATGAAAACGTAAGTGCAATCTTCCGGGAGACGAATGCTCCGCCAGCGGCAATCTAGTGAGTAGGACCTTTCTAATGTTTGCATGAACCTAAGGAGGAATTCGGTCTCGCCTTTTGTAGATTCCCTTTCACTGTACCTAGGAACGCATGTAGACGTCTCGCTATGCTTTGCGAACTCTAACCGAACGAGAGAGATGCTGCGGAAATCGGAAAACATCAATGGTCACCTTTATTATTCCGCGTAAGGCTCGAAAAATTAGGTTATTGACCGAATAGGTAAATCCGAGTCCGAAGCCAAGAACGCTCGAATTTCCGAAGTTACCGAACCCTCTTTTGGACCTGAGAATGTGTTATCTCTGCTTCGCAGTCATAGTTTTGACCTCCTCCGGACGTACGTGACGAGGACCAGGTTTTCAATGTTGGTGGGACGACGACGTGTTTGAAAACTTTGAGCGGACGAGGACGAGGTTGTGCGTCGGGACGAAGAGGACCAGGTTTACCCTCGTCCACCATGCATTATTTTAAAACGTTTTTTCAATGATTTTCGACAAAATTCGGCAATCCTGGGCCAAATTAATGAAGTTTCCGGTCGGGGACGAGGACGAAGGTGAAATTTTCGTCCGTACGATGATAAGGACGAGATCAAAATTTTCCTCCGGACGAGGGCGAGGACGAGGACAGGTTTGCGGACGAAGTCAAAACTATGTTCGCAGTGACGTTTACTTTTATCGCAACATCTACTGCTCAATGTCCCGTCTCTGCATACGAAATAAGTACCTACTAGACGCTGGGAACCAGTGTGTGTTTCGTGCACCTCTGCCTTTGGTTTCTCCCCATAAACGGATTAAAAATGGTTCGTTGTTCTCCGCGTGACAATATCTAACCGTGTGGCAGAACGGCCTGGGCACATGAACATTCCAGAGCGGCTTATCCGTGGATCTATAAGATGCCCTTGTTGTGCTAGCGCTTCCAAAAACATCGCTAATGCGGGAATTTTAACGAAAAATTCGAGTGACGAAGAAGTTTGCATCCTTGGACCTTAAGGCACCGAACATCGTCGACGGCATCGAATAGCGTGTGGTAGAACCAACAGTGTTTCACCAACCAGCGCTCTTTGATCCATATGTGGACGTCAGGGCTGGGACCGAGCCTCGGTCTCGGTCTCAGAAAACCGAGAGTCTCGGTACATTTTGGAGGTGTCGGTAATGGTCAAGGTCTCGGTTGGTTTTCGGAGTACCGGTCTCGGTTTGATTTTCAGAATCCCCCAGCCCTGGTGGACATAGGTAACTGACCGGTTGATGAGGCTTTTAGACGCTGTGAAACCCAGTGACAACGGCTATAGCGATGGGTACTACTACTATAAGGGCTACGACGATCTGCGGGAACAATCGGGGACAGAGGTTATATGTTCCGAAGAGGCGCTACTAGCGACAGACGGGGATTCGACCCGCCAAGTCTGAGGCTGCACATTAGTTTAGTTTTCGCTTGGATAGTTTTTGCTTGTTTTCGCTTGCTCTACCAGAGCCGAGTCTTCACTAGTTTGCCAAATTTTTCACAAAAAACTGATTGTTTTTCGTTATGTCGGTCAACCGAATAATATCGTAAATATTATTCACTACAGGCTCATACGAGCTGTGCAATGGAAACTTCTAAATTTTAGGAAAATTCAGTTACGTTTTTTTGGTTCGGAAAATAAGGTGAAACCGTACAGGTACCGCCTGGCACGACTAGTAACGTTCCTTTTTTCGCATTTTGCTTTGCTTTTTATGCACAATGATATGTTTTTTTTGCATTCCGCACGTATGCATTCGACGGAGCCAGCAGGCTTTGGACTTTTCGCCGAAGAAAGCGTTCCTCGCCGCATCGTCGGCCTTGAAGAGCCGTCGAAACCGCAAAGATCAGGCGTCAGCCGAGGCGTTCTTTAAATATCAAGAGCCCTTCTTGTTTTCGCGTCGCTTTTCCAGTGTCCTTGGGCTGCACGGTGCACGGTGCTGGCCATGTGGTTGTGTATATAACCGTACGCTTCCGGCTAAGCATCGTACCGCTGTTTATTTCCGAATTCGTTATTATCCCCTCGTAAACACTCTTAAGCCGTTATAAATCGGCGACAAGTGAAAGTAAAAATTAAACAACTATAAGCTGGAGCACTGGTTCCATTTGCCAAGATTTTGAGTCTTTGTGGTGTTGCCGCATCTAGGATAACAAACCATTTCGGACAAGTATAGACGTCATGGAAGTTCCGCAAAATTTCTCAAAACATAACGATCCATGCAGCATGCAAACCTGCGAACACGCGTGCGGACTATGCCACTTTGCATACGATCAAGGCATGGTGTAGGCGCGCATGAGTGCAAGCATGCGTTGATACGCATGCTTGCACTCATGCGCGCCTACTCGTCAGCTTCGCATGCAGAGCAATGTAATGCGCAGAAATTGGAAAGGAATCCGTTTGATCCGTTCGATCCGACCCGGATATTTGACTTTATTCAATACATGAGCGTGCTCGGACTCTGCCGTGAATGACGAGTATGCCCTCATGCCCAAGGCATGCCTTGCCATACGTCATACGTCCTGCGAGGACTGCGCATCTACCCCTATTCGGCGCATAAAGCATTAGGTACAAGGTAAATTGGACGGCCATTGAGAGCATGTGAATTCCGAGAAAACGAGTCACATGCAGTGTGCGTGCATGGCTGACCGGGCTTGTCTGCATGTACGCATGCTACGGCCAGAGGTTGCACCCTTAGCCGAACTAACAGTTATGTCCGCGAAAACGACTTAAAAATGTCTCCTCTTTATATGTGAAATCACTAACGTTGCGTGCTTAGCGCACGCATATTATGAATGATGTGTTTGTATGAATGATGTTTGTTTCATTTCCCCAAGTAGAAACACAGTTTTTCCGTTTGCAGCCCCACCCACAGCAGGTCATAAAGCGCTACTCTGCTTATTTGCTAAGCTCCAGCTCAGGACCCGCCTTAACGTCACTCATTGCCATAAACATTCGTCCCAAATGCTTGCGGCGGCGTAAACATCAAAGTAGCACCAGAGAAGGGCCAAAAGTGCTTAGCATTCTGGGTCGTAGGCGGCCAGAAGGTGGTACCGAGGAACTGAAATCCACTCTGGTTAATAAGCAATTTTGATCTTTTCGACCATAATTTCTTTGTCCTCATGTTTGGTTAGGTACCGTGCCGTTCACGAGACATTATGAGTGTAATCCCCGTGCAGACGAGACGAGGGTGGCAGCGAATCCTGAACGGTTGATCCGCTTTGCGACGAGAAAAATAACGTTTGTTTCGCGTAGTATATAAGCGCCTTGGAAACGCCACTGGTGCACTGATTTCTAACTTTTGATGTGTACTCGCGGTTCTCTATGGGTAGCGTCGAGCCATGAGGATGTGGGACACGCTCGATGTTTAGGACTAGCGGCCTAAGGGGCCATCCAGAAAGTCTGTAATCATTACATCGCCCTTTTTTTGACCCCACCCATCCACCCCCCTTCACTGGGTGTAATCAATTTTTGCACTGAATTCCCCGGAGGTCCGGCCCCACCCACCCACCTGTAATGATTACAGACTTTCTGGCTGGCCCCTAAGGGGCAGCGAGGTCTCACTGCGGTTGTGGGCGGATGGGGGGGCTCATGTTTCATTTCATAGAATATGGGAAGGGTGTCAGCACGTTTGACCCCCTCCATAATAAACATATTATGGGGATTAGTTAAAGCAAACACTGTATAAAGGAAAAAAATGTTCAGAAAACTTCAACGTTGCCCCCACCAGAAATTTTTGACCCTCCCCCCTTAGGCGCCTAGTAACCGATGCTTCGTGTGACGTGCCCGGTACTTAGTTTGTAGGACGCAAAAGGTTAAGAACATAGGTGGAAGAAAGTTTGCACCGTGCGTCCGATTTCCGGGCTTTAAAGCGCGCGAGGCTTGCTGCTATGCGTTCCCGTGACTGTTCCGTTCCGTCCATTGAAACTACTCTTTTCAGTCAACGTTCTGTTTTCAAATGATCTGTTACGTGCCGTTTTTTGTACATGTTAAGCTGAAATGGCGCTGAAAATGTTCGTCAGTTTTAGTGACTGCGAAATGAATGCTTTGAGCTCAGTACTCGTCTCGGTGCTTTTCCTGTTGAACGCGCTGACGGATACCAATGGATTCCTCATCGGCAGGATTCGGCCGAGTACCGATGACGCCGAATTCGCCACGTACCGTTTGAGGTAAGCCTATCTAACGCACATTTCTCTCCGCGTTCGGAAACTGCGAAAAAGATGTTTTCTTTTCATAAACTACGGTTAGAAAATGGTGCGTCACATATTGTACCACCTAACTTGTCCTACAATTAAAATTTTTTTGTAATGGGTAATTTTGATTTTAAAATTTTAAATACTTTCAACATAAAAATAAATTATTTTCAAAATGAATTTTTATGAAAATGAAATGAATTCGGAACCAAGAATTGGAATTGGTTTTAAATTTTGGTGTGGACTTGAAATCAGAGTCGGATCCCCACTTGAACGGCGTCCAGTCCTAGTGCCGCCGTACCCACGTCAGTGCTCTCTTTTTTGCCGGAAACATCACTGATTCCTTTCAGAGACGACGCCACCTTCCGAGTGGTTCGCGAGACGCCTCGAAAGTACAACCAAAACTGTTTCTTCACGCCGATGAACTGCGAGATCGGCCGAACCCATAACGGCGCGTTGACGGTCGGGAAATCTTCGAAGCGCATGCGGCGAGTGATGTTGGCGGTATAAAAGAGCCTAAGCTAAACTACGCCCCAAAGCCATTGACCACGCTCAAGACCCACCGCTGTATATATTCCTAACTGTAAATAAATGCTTGTGTACCTCCTTCTGTGAATTATGGGCTAAATACATCAGGATAGCATAAAATAACATCACTGACGTAACATAATGGTAATACGTACACGGGAAGTTACTTGCAGTGCCGCAAGACCGGGCACTTTTCATGGGTACCAGGACCTAAACCCCCAGGACCAGGACCCACTCAACTTGTTCTCGTAACAACGCTGGAAAGACTCCCGGTCCCTGTAGGAACGTAGACTCCTAGAGATACCGCAAAATGCGAAGGGAACGCATTGGCGGTCTGAAGAAATTTTGATGGAAAATGTGGGCAACCATGCACAACGGGCCTTCAAGTCGAGGCCCGGCCCGCCCGCGGGCCTTCAGATCGAGGCCCGGCCCGGGGCCCGGTGGCGGGCCCGGGCCGGGCCGGGCCTATAAGGCCCGGCGGGCCTTAAGATTTTTGGCTGGTCCGAAAATTCCCCTTGGTCCCCCCTTTGGCACTTTTCTGAGGGTCTAATTTTTATCGTTTATTGTGTGTGTAATAAAAGACCCTCAAATTTTGTCATCTAAAACAACCATCCGCCGCCTTCGTCATTGCGATTTTTCGGCATAAGCCGCAAAGAATAGGTAAAAATTTGGCTAGAAATACTAAATTTCTAGGCTACTGACCGGGCCCAAACGGGCCGGGCCGGGCCTACCCTAGGCCCGGTCCGGCCCGGGGCCCGGCTCGGTCTGCAAACTTGAGGCACGGGCCCGGCCCGGCCCGGCGGGCCTAGGGCCCGTTTGTGCATGGTTGAATGTGGGAAACAGCAGAAATTTTCGTCGGCCTACGGGTAGCTGCGGCTCACCGAAAGTCGAGATGGGCGTCCTTTTCAATTTACCCGGACCAGAACCTAGACTTTCACGACCAGCCCAGCTCTGCTGTACCGCACACGCGGGCAGCATAGGATCCGATCCGAGTTAGGTACGGTGAGAAGCCGGGGCAAAGCCTGCTAAGTATTAAAGCGGCATTTTAATCCGAGTTTATAGCAAGTATGCAAAACAGCATATCGCACGTCATACGTCACAGACAATGGGTTTACATGCAAAATTAGTGGAATAAAAAAGGCTGAGATCGGACAAACGAAGCGCAGCCGACGTCTTCATTGAAGAAGTGACGAAGCAACAGTCGAGGGTTTCACGGATCTACGCGCTAAAATACCCACATGGTTAGCGGTTACAACTACACGGAGTCAACATGACTGTTCAAGGATCTTGTCCTTTTTCCAGCGGGGGGAGTGGGGTAAGGACTCCAATTTTGCAGGGTAAATCAGGCCCAATAAATCTTCGGTACCGTCCTAGCGCCCTAAAAGGGCTTCAAACGCCATTAGAAGTGACTATCTAACCACGACTACTTACCTTAGCAGAAGTCCGGATTTTTTGATTCATGACCAACAACATTAAACAGTACCTACCGTCTCCTGCGGTTTTGGGCCACTATTCGCCGAAAACGGGCATTTTTTGATTGCGCCTTTTTAGCCCTCAGCCTGTACCTGTTCGCAGTTCTAGAACAATCTTAGGATCCGGTAATCTTAGGGTAGGCTTTGGCAGTGCGTTCAGCACAACACAAGTAAATTTGGAGTCATTCCCTTGCAAGACACGCCTTTTAAAATCCTTCGGCTAAGACCCGACTGAGGCAGTATTAGTGCCTCTTACCCGAAGAAGTCGATGCATGTTCACGGCACTCGTTGCATCGTTCTTATCGAAGACAACATTCACGACGCAGACGCGCGATTCTCTTGTTCGGATTGCGTCGATTGTTGCCTCAATGTCGTCACGTAGGGCGGATAAACCGACGAAGATTATCTAGATCAAAGCCGTCGTTTGAGCCCACAGAATGCTGTGACGCAGAAAGCATATTCGACACAGACGTACACTTTCGCTGTTCTTGAGCCTTCGAGCAGCTGGCGGAGCGACGACCAACACTGAAACGGCTTCCAAGTGTGGTTCGTTGTGTCCGCTAGTAGGGTCGTCGCTGAAAGAAGCTATGTGCGTAACTCGTAAGGCCTCCGAGTGTGGATCAGAGGAAGAGGGTCGGAATCGGCATCAAACAGAAAGATCGGTAACCGTCCCCCGTACCGTACCGAACCCAATGACTCCAACGGTACGGGCTGTAATGTGGTACGCCACGGTACTAGTACGGGCCGTGCTAGTGCAAAATATCGAGAAAACTGGATTCGTTCGTACCGTACTCCGTACTTGCCGACCCCCCCCCCCCCGTACCGTAAGTTTTACTGTCCTGACCACCCGTACCGTACTCCGTACCGATAGTACAGCAGCACGGTACGGCCGTACCACCTCTACTGTTTTCCGACCTTGAATACCAGACACTTTTTGGAATCGTGAATCGGTCAATGAAGGCGTGGGCCAAAACGTTAGGACTAAAATCGAGATTGGGTGTCAACATTTGGTCCTTGTGCCCTCTTTTTAGAGATCGGCACGAGGACCCCGTGCCGGACCCCGTACCCGTGTTAAAACACGGTACCAAAACCCGTACTCGTGGTAAAATGTGATTTTTGCCCAAAAATTGGCCAAAATCAGTAATGGACGAATAATGTACGACATGAAGTGGGTTTAGATGTCATTCCCATAGACAGATACAGGAATATAGGCCCGCCGCAGGCGACACCAACAAAAATTTAGTTAAAAATTTCACGAATTTGGTGAAATTTTGCTCTGCCGGCGCCTAGCGGCGGGCAAAAAATTCAAATAAGCACGGGTACGGGTACGGGGGCCGTGCTATGGGGTACACCGTGCCAAATCCCGTACCCGTGGTGGCCCCACCCGTGCCAAACCCCGTACTCGTATAATACGGGTACGGGTACGGGTACGGCCCGTACCTTGGTATGGGTGCCGAACTCTACCTCTTTCCTTCATCCTTTGCCCAACGGCTGAGCTTCAGCTACGACTAGTCGCCCACATTGACCTACCATGTGAAAGCGTCGAAACCGCTGCTGACGACGGCCTTTGCGAAAGCAGGAACGTCGGATGCATTTGACACGACCAGAATCGTCTTGAAGACCTGAGAGTCGAGTCCGTTCGGAGAGTCTAAATGACCACGGAGTCTTTGCAGCCAAGCCGGTTTTTCATCGCGGCTCTCATTGTGATTTCATATAGGTATAGAACGGCTAGCCGCAGGAGCGCCGAAAATGGTAATGATACGCTTCCTGAGCCTCTCCTTCCCAAAACTTTTCGATTGTATCGCGAACGGTCATAGCTGTGTCATCTCATCATACGTCATTTAAGTTTACTTTCCGTTTGATGCTTCAAATTCGTACCTGCTCCCTGCGCGTCCATCAAAAGAATATCGGCTATAGTTTCCTTCATCTGGTCCTCATCGATCGCGAAGAATCGGAGTAGAATGCGATGCTGCGTTTCGGTGTGGACGTAAGCGACCCTGTCCGGAACTGGCCATAGAGAAAGAGGCTGCCGGGGTACCGCCGAAGGCTCGTAAAGGTTCGAGCTGTTCAAATCCATGCCCGGACACCATGGAGCATTCATTTCCCAGGGGCGATGGAGAAGGCTGACCGTTAATAACAGTCGAAGAAGGCGCTGACTCGGATTTATTCTCCACCGACGAAGCAGTTGATGCTCGATGTCCCTGCGGGTCAGAGGCTGGGTAGCCAAACGTCCATCCGTCAGTCAGTGAATGAACAAGCCGGTGGCCAAAGTTCAAAGGCGTCGGAGGCGCAGAACTGCCACCTGGACCGGACGAAGCAGTCGTGGAATCGTCGCCGAAGTCAGTAATTTGCGCGTCGGCAGTCTTCTTGTAGCCGTTGAGTTCGTCTTTCGTAGTGCGAATGCGTTCGAGCTCGCACCGAACCAGGGGTGTACCTGGAGTAAATTAATTCTGAAATTTTCAAAAAATTCGTGATTCTGAATTCTGCAATCTGAACCAAAAATCGCCTGAATTCGGAATTCTGGACCTGTATTCTGAATTTTTTTATGGAGATAAACAACAACAGTTTTATTTAGAACGCATTAGTGATCAAACCCGTAGAGGGGCAAGATACGGTGAAGGAAAAGAAGTTTTTCCACGTTTTTTCCACCACGTTTTCCCTGATTAAGCCAACAAATTGTTAACAACTGGCCTTCGCTCCGCGTCTCGAAAATTCAGATTTATACCTGAATTTTTCTAAAAACTCAGGTTTTTGAATTCTGAAATCTGAACTAAAAATCACCTGAATTCGGAATCCTGAACCTCAATTCTGAATTCAGGTACACCAACCTTGCCTGAATATCCACTTTGAGCGAGGTCTTCCAAAGTGCCCCGGACCGGATCCAAATTGTATTACGGACGCCATAAATTTTCCGAAATTCCTACGCGAATTACGGTCCTGATGTGTACCTTCAAGCCAGTTCACAATCGTTGTGCCGTCCTGCGCAAAGCGTCCGCCAAAAGCCCACATAGCTGCTTCGGCTTGTTGGTAAGAGGCAAACGTGATAAACGCGTATCCGGCTGGTTCTCCGGTATGCCGGTCGTAGTCGACTTCCGCTCGGCTTAAACGACGGCTCGTTAGAAAAACAAAAAAGAGAAGAGCTTTACCGAATGTCGCCGAACTGAGCGAAGAGTTCCTTAAGTACACGTCGGTCGACGCTCGGGTCCAGCACGTTTATAATCTTGACGTCGAAGCCTAAGACCCCCTTTTTGGACACTAAGTCGCAGTCGACGATAGGTACCCTTAGGACGTGATCGCCGCGTCCAAGCCACGCGAATCGCGCCTTGACCAACCACGTATCCGTCCATCTCCTCGAGCGCCTTCTGAGCATCTACGAATCGTTTGTAGCCGACGAAGCCGTAGCCGAGCATGCGATCGGTGCCAGGTTCCGTGATGAGGTCACATCGCCTGAAAGAGCTCGATGAACTAGTGACCATAGCCATGTCGCTTACGTCATCCCTTCGAAGCGAAGAAATAGGGCGTAGAACTGCGAACGGCTCAGTGCATTTGGCGGGCCCGTGACGATCAAGTCGTGACCTACAACGGTAACCCCCTTTTTGGGTCCCGGCGTTTTGGGTCCCAGAAACAATTTCACGTGAAAATTTAAAAAAGCGCATTTTTTTCCTCCCGCCTCGTTTTCCGTCTCGATTGCCCAAAGATCTGTGAGAGAAACCTTGGCTTTCCTCAGCTATGCGAATTTTCAGCAGAAAGAGGCAAAAACTGCAAAATTTTCGCTATTTTTTGTGGGACCCAAAACTCCGGGACCCAAAACACTTTTCGAAATTTTAGCTGGGACCCAAAAGACCGGGACCCAAAAAGCGGGACCCAAAATAAACACGTGCAGCCCCCTACAGCTAGCCGATAAAAAAGGACTGAGATGTGCCAAACCAAAAAATCCTACCTTCCGGGTCCACGGCAGACTGCCCTGCTTTGCTTGCTGCACGATTGGCACTAGCGCGGCCACCTGGCGAGGGCGTAGGGCGCAAACTGGCGGACGTCGATTGGTCGCTAGCGTGTCCATTGCGACTGATGGGGAAGCCTTCGGGCACTGGAGTCTGGCAGTGCAAAATCGGTTGCGGATTTTGCGATAGGTGGTGCGCTAAAAATTAGGACTGTTTTTCCTAAAGTGTCCTTTGACTACTTTTGTGATGTTTTAAGCTTAATTATATTTAATTTATATTATCGAATATTAAACTATATGTTTAACAATTACTACATTGTATTGTTGTATTGCTAATAAATATAGTTATTTTATACAAAATTGGTCTGACAGCATATAAAAATATTATTTTGTTTTGATTAATTAAAAAAGGTTAAAACGATAAGTCCTCTCTTTTGTCAAGTCCCTAGCGGAACAGCTAAAGAGAGCCCTTACCCTGAGCCGTTCGTGCGTCCCGTGACCATTCTACACGCAACCACCGTCCATCGAGTTCGTAGCCGTCTGTCTCCCCAATCGCTCTTTCTGCATCCTCGTGTCTGACGAAGGCAACGAAGCCGAGGCCTAGCGGCAGACCCGTTTTCCGATCATTTTTCATGTCCACTCTGCTGCAACGAGAAGCCGTCTGTTTTTGTTGGCAAATTAAGCGATTACGTGATTTCGCCGAAAGACGAAAACATTTCGTAGAGCTTCGTGCGCGTGACGTCATAGGGCAAACCGTGGACTCTGATCTCGTTTGCTAAATACAATGCTCTCTTAGTCGATGCTAGGCTAGACAGGGTCGCACGATGCGTAGCTGCATTTGGCGGGGGACGGGAAGGGAGGGCGCCGACACTGAACAGTACTCTACACGGCATCTGTGGCCTGACGAGTCAAATCCGGGTGTGATCTCGATAGTCTTCCCAAGAAAATGGAAGATTCAAGACTTTTTGCTCATTTAATGTCTAAAATTGTTTAGATAATTTAACCTATTTTTCGCAAATCGAGCCGGTCATTTTGCTATGCGGAGAGGGCGGGAGGGGGGGGGGGTAGCCGTGAGCCTACAGGAATCTGCAATGTCCTGTCGTCTAGAACACCCACCTGGATTAAACGGTTTGTTGTAATGAGCCAAGGAGACTTGAACGTGGAAACGTCCCAACAATGCACCATCCGTGGCCTGGACCGCTCTTTCAGCGTCTTCCGACCGGGCGAACTTGACATAGCCGAAGTTGCCCTTAGTGCTGCGCTTCACAGTGACTTGGCTAAACGCGATTTCATTGTGAACGGAACAGAGAAAAATGTGCCCTACCGTACATAGCCGAAGGCAGCGAACACGTCATGAATCCTTCTCTCATCAACGTCAGGCGACAAGTTTCCGATGAAGACCTCCGCATTCGGTTCAACTAAATTGCGACAGTGATTTGCTCATGTTTTCATTGGCCGACCGAGTACCCAACGTCATGAATCCTTCTCTCGTCAACGTCAGGCGACAAGTTTCCGATGAAGACTTCCGCATGCGGTTCAACTGAATTGCGACAGTGATTGCGCATGCTTTCGTTGGCCGACCGAGTGCCCATAGTTCAAGTCCCGTAAGGTAACCGGCAAGTTCGATACCGGCACGTTCAGCATCAGGCAACTAGGTGGCCTAATAATCTGCTCGGAAGGGAGTGTAGGCGATTAAGCTTAGACTTAGGAGTCGGAAGGCCAAAGCATGCCGGCTCGTCGGTTCATGAAAATCGAAATTTTTCGAGGCAGAAATTTCGAGGAAAGTTCATTCTTTTAGTGTTAAGCCAAAAAGACAAAAAAAACAGCTTTGCAGATACGTGCGAAACGTTTGGAAAAGATCTATAAACTGCCTTCTGCATGCTAGGGCCCATTCCCAAACGTATGATACCTTCTGTAGACTGTCCTATAGTGGTTTGGGAAGGCAAGCAATTACAGCACTTACCTGCGCCACGCCGATGTTCCATTGCCAGTTGCGGTTGGTGACTAGTCGGACCTTCCGAGAGGTCGTAGTTACTGGCGCTTGCGTCGCAAAGGCTCTAGAAAGTGATCTCATGCGCGAAATTTCAGTGTTAATCGTATACAGTTCGTTTAATCCACGGCAGACCAAACAATGCGATCTCCATATCGCAGTCATAGCTTACTTACATAAAACCAGACTTTTATCCCTGCGTTATGGCGTTATAAGCTGCAATGCTACTTTCCATAGTCGCCCTTTTTGGTTAAACTTATAAAAAATTACGGAATTTTTCGTGCTGGTCAAAACTGATAAGCAGAAATACATAAATTCTAGTTAAAGCACAAACCTGCAGGGGACGCTACCCACGAACGTATTGAGCACACTATGCCAAAGAATGACCACTTCAGGGACCACTCGTCAAAAGAGGTCAACCGCTGGCGATGACACGCGGAGAGAAATATGGCCGGCGGCAACAAACTCTCTCTGAGGCATCTACGGCGAAACCACCCGCAAATTTCCTGCGCAACCATCGCCATCTGAATACTTGGTTTCGCTGAAATTTTAGGGATGGTTGAAACATTTGGGGCTCGTGTTGCAGAAAATTGTGTAGTCGAAAAACAGTAGCCCTCTCAGAGCATCGACGTGGGGTGCACCGCCATGAGACGTAGCGCAGCAGAAGACCACTTATCTACGTCATAGTAGTATGCTTGGGCGATGCTACTTGAGAGTAGAGATCGACACCCGTGCCGGACTACGGCCCGTACCGTACCCGTACCCGTATAAATAGGGGTACGGGTACGGCACGGGGGGGGG
>JNEY01000030.1:313850-325910 GCA_020875895.1 Aphelenchus avenae | reverse complement strand
GGGGGGGGGGGTGGTCCAGTACGGGTACGGGTACGGCACGTGGAGGGGGTCTTGTACGGGTACGGCACGGGGGGGGTCCAGTACGGGTACGGGTACGGCACGGGGGGTAAATGTCGATCTCTACTTGAGAGAGCGTATAAGCCTGTGGAGATGTTATGTCTAGGCTAAGAATTTTAATGACCACGCACGGGATTCTCAAAGCCAAAGACGGGCACTGTTTTTTTTCTTGCGGGCATTTTTACCTCGTTTGCGTGAACACGGCCCTCTAGAAGCAAGCTTAAAGCAGGGCGTCATTTTTGCTAAAAAAAATTGTGGAAAATTTTCTTTAGCGACATCTAGCTACACTTTGAATTCTGAATTTTTAAAAAGATTCTGATATGCGAAACAAACTGAATTCACCTGACACCTGAGCCCGAATCCAGGGATAACCCAGATAGCGCTACCTTTCCCGGTCGAGGAAATGCAAACCACCTCCTCCTTTGTGAGCCGGTCCCGGCACAACCATAAATCCCTTTCGCTTGAAATTACCATTCCGGAATTTGTTAAGAACCAAATCCCTGACGCTATGGTTACGCTGCTTGAAACAACTGGCTCCAGTCTAGTCTACTTTCTCCTTTGTGACCGCGACCTTCCTTTCTCTGCTTTGCTCGGCCACACCTTCCCGGCGACGCAAATTTAAAGGGCATCGTTATCGAACAAGCTCGGAAACTCCCTCGTGATGACGATGTCAGTCGGTTTATGTATGAAGTATATTGTTCTTGTAACACATGCGCTACTTGCAACACGGGCAAAAAGGTCGCCTCTTCAGCTGCCGATTACGCTGCAGTACGGAGACATATCGGTAGGTGACAGCTCTCGTAAAACACCGCTATCCGGGTAGTTATTGATTAAATTCAACTGTATTATTTACAAATCTGATGCCCGGAACCCCTCCCATACCGCCTACCGGTCCGCACCGGGAGATACCCGGCTACGAGATTCGGTACTGGGCCGAACCGGCGGTTCAGCTCCGTTTGGCACCGAACAGACACATATACTTCCTCCATCGGGGTTTTACAAGTATTTTGACCGCTCCTGACCGCCTACTCTGAATGGCTGGTCTGAAGCCGGAGAGACTCTTCTACAGACTGCCATAGAGCGGTTCGGGAAGCGCTTTGGTGGCTGGGGGCTAAGCGTACGCCAGTATGCCAGCATGACACGCATGCATGTTTCCTCAGTTGTACGCGTGCACGTGCGTGTGTGCACGTGCGTGCGTACTCGTGTACCTGTACGCTGTAGTTGTACGAGCGCACGCATGCCTCGTATGATTCAGCCATTCTGCACGGGCAAATTACATGCGGTACCACTTGGGACGCCCGACTGCACGCAATATGGCATGCTGCCTGTATAGTTGAGCATTTAGTAGCATGCGGTACCGCTTGGTATGCATAAATTCACGCATGCGTTTCTAAAGCATCACATGTGGTAAGCATTTTTTTCTGCGAACTAAAATTTACCAATTTGTGGCGTTCGATAGGTTAGGTTAAATTAAAAATTGTTGAGTTGCAGTCCGAGAAAGTCTCTGCCAAACATGGGTATACATCACGCCAATTCGAAACTTTCGGTCTGCGAGCCCAGTGCTTTACGTTAATCCGTCAATAATTGACACTTTTGTAATTGTAATTAAAATAATTACATGCAATCTAGACAGCCGAGACGAACAAGCCTTTCTACACGGTAAACGTATCCATCGGAACACCGCCGCAAATCTTCCAGGTTACGCCGGACACTGGTATTTGCCTCAAAGGTTTGCCTAACCTTATCCCCGGTCGACGCATTTACAGGAAGCTCCATTCTCTGGGTGCCTGGCCAGAACTGTCCCGGCTGCGGCCTAGGCGTAACTGGCTGCTTCGGCGGTTGCGACTGTCGATCGCGATTCATGACAAACCGATCGTCTACCTACAAAGACATTGAAGGAGGCTTTGGAGACGCTGACGACCTTATATGGGGCGGCGTCGGACAGGACACTGTTCGCGTAAGCTAGTCTGTCTGCTCTAGTCGCCAATACCTCCAGGGTTTGTGCGGTCCCAGGCACTATGATCCGGTGCACAATGAGCTGCAAATATGAGTTGCAAAGTTGTGGAGACATACTTGAAAATTCATTCAATTTTTTCTGTCTTTCAGTCCAATAGGGCTGGGCTTTTTTGTCTCCGGGACGCGATTGGGCATAAGCCAGGCCTGGGTGTTGTTGATGTATTTGGGCCCCCATGGACTTTCCCTTTTCTGGCTGCCTGTCCGCTGTGCATGAGGCTAGGACCGTCATGGCCCAGTGTTTTCCCAGAGCACTGCTGTCACGTGTCCTGGAAAAAACCTGGTTCACGCGTAAGCCTAGTGTTCAGCGTAGTGGTCCCCTGTGACCAGCTTTAACGTTGCTTTTGTAGTTCGCTCGCTTCGGCTCCTTCGCGAACGTCATTATTCGCAACGTCACCTTCGGTCAAGCGACATGTGGCTACATGAACGGTCCATACGATGGCGTGCTCGGGCTGGGTCTCGGGGACAAGAACGGCTTCGGAGCGTCGCCGTTCGTGGCGGCAGTACTGCAGCATTTGCTGCCGCAGCCTGTAATAACCGCGTGGCTGACCAAGCCGAGAGAGAAGAACATCACAAAGACTGAGGAGGGAGGGGTAAGTAATCTGAAAAACCAGGTCGTACGCTGGAAACTAACCGAGCATGAAAAGCCCTGAACCGCGAAACTTCTATTAAGCCCATTCTCGAATTTCCGTGGCAGCATGTCCTGCAAGTCGTACCTGGCAATCATCAAACAAAGCCTTCCCGGAAATACTGCCCATCCTGGAACCCACTGCTAGGCTGAACCATCGATCGGCAGCGCGTATCCGTACCGTGCTGCCCCTCGTCAATACCAAAGTCCGTACCGCACTGATTCACCCCGTACCGTACAGGTCGTGCCATAGTACGGAACGGCACGGCCTTAATACGGGTACGTAGTACTAGTGGTAAATGTCGAGAAAAGTTGAGCCGTACCGTGCTCCATTTTTGACGACCCAACCGTACCGTATTCCGTATCATGGCTGGGCAGGTCATTGTCCTAGTCTTGATTGGCAGTAGCTGTACCGTACTTCGTACTGGACTGGGTCCGTGTCGTACTCCGTACCGCACGTACGTAGTACGGTACAGTACTGCCGTACTATCTGACCGAATGCCGATCCTTGGTCTCAACTAGGGCTGGGTAAACTTCGCCTTCGGCTTCGATCTTTCTTTGCTTTTCCTATCCTTTTTTTGCTTGGGTCTTCGGATTCGGTTAAAATGACCGAAGGAACCAAAGCTTTTCTATGGTTTTCATAGGCTCGCGCAGGCGATACCAACCAACTTTTAGTCGATAAATTGTCCTCCCACGTGAGCCTCATAAATTGTTTGGGCGCTCCCTTTGACGTTTTGCACAGCTTTGGCTTCGGGTTCGATCTTCGGTGTTTTTTTCGGCTTCGGTTTTAAATTGTACCTTCACTTCGACTTCGACTTCGGTCCCGGACCCGAGGGGTCCCCAGCCCTAGTCTCAACTGAACCATATCTGCAAATTCCCGGGAAGTCTACACGAGGAATCTTACCTGGAGTCATCGAATCCAAACCTGATAGTGGGCCAGTACGTTCTGGAACCGACACACTTGAAAACTTTCAGCTCCTGACAATCGGAGGCCTGGACAACAAGCATTGCGCCAGCAACTTCGTCTACCACGACCTTCTACCAGTTGACGAGGGATACGCGGTGAGATTAAGCGAGCTCTCCATTGGAAACTACTCGGTCAAGGCGCCTTCGAGTGGAAGATGGGCCGTCCGATCGTCTCTGGGAAATTTCAGGCAGTTACAGGTAAGTTTCTTTCCTAGGATATTATGATAGAATCAACCCTGCAAACTCAGCNCTTCGTCACTGGGGGGGGGGTCAGATGCCAACTCTATTCTAGGCGAGACATCAGGAAATGTTTCTTGGATCCCCGGAAGCCGTTCCCGACAGGCTCGCCTGGAAGTGAAGTGCATTGTATATCTCTTGAAACATCACTGAAGATCGTGCCTACAAAATCATCGCTTTAAGCTAATAAATTATGTTGAGAGCAGCGTGTAATCAAACCTTAAACTTCCCAAATCCTGGCCGTAACTCATCCTGGCTTCATGGTGTACCGTTGGCCTTACTATACGTTTGAGGCTGCTAAGACAATTTTAGGCTCCGGCAGACGTCCTCGACGGTATCGCGAGGGCGGCAGGCGCCTACGTTTCCACGCTATACTGGATCCGGTGCGATGCAAAGCCGGCGCCCCTCCGATTAACCGTCGATGGCGTCGTCTACGAGGTCGACGTCGCTTCGTACATCACGGACTATCCGGGTCCCGACGAAGAGAAGTGGTGCTATCTGCCCTTTGTCCCAGTGGACGATGATCAGTTCGACGGTGTGTTCACAATCGGGCCGGGACTCGCGCTGCGATATTGTCATGTCGTGGACGTGGCGAGCAGGAAAATCGGCTTCCCGAACTCCCTCCAGATGCAGGCTTGAAGTTTCTTAGCTTAACTTGTGAGCTGTTCAGTGGGTAATTGCGTGAAAAATAAAAGTTCTTTGATTTACATTCGTATGATTCGCACGCCATGGCTATATCGGCGGAATGGGTTGCTTCCGATCATAGCAGGGCCGGAAGCTGTTCGAACCAGGGAACCGACCACAAGAAAACTAGTGGTGCTTTTTGTCGAAAATTCTCCAAAAATGGCCAGGATAGCGATAGCAATCCGACACAAGCGTCCATGTTAAACACCTCGCTTGATTATGTCGTGAGCCTATTGTTCTCGCCGTGCTTGCTTCGCCTTATCACAGGGAACTGAGAGATCGAGCGGCTTGTTCTTTCTTCCCGCGTCATCGTTTTGTGTCGGAATGGCTTGAATCGCTGCGTGGAGCTCTTTGTTTGTCGAGAGAAATGTCGGTATTGCTCAGCACTGATGCGGGTTATTTGGCAAGCGGTAGTCAGAATTGCTGAACAATGACGTTGGCCGTTTGTTTAGGCCGGCATCTTTGCCCTAAATAAAGGGTTATCGGAAGAACAAGTCTCGTCGCCTTATTTTTTAGCACGAAATGCTGGCAGCAATTCCATTGATTATTCTTTGTACTGCCGACTTCGTCGTCTCGACGTGTAGACCCGGTGCCGTTCAAGGTCCTACCGCGAAGAGATGTTACTCGTATCTGTCGGCTCAAGAATGGCGCAAAGCGGAGGCGAACTGCGTCAAGCGAGGCGGCCATTTGGCGTCTGTGCACAGCGCCGCTCTCAACGCGCTTTTGACGACTTTTTCAAGACAGACATGCACTGGAGACAACAGCAGCGATCCGGGAGAACTATGGCTGGGCGGTAGCCAGGGGCTGCTGACCGATGGATGGTCGTGGAGTGATAACTGCGCATTTCAGTTCACGCGGTGGGCAGAAGGTAAACTTTTTGTGAACTTTACCCCGCACCTGCCTAACGTCGATGGGTACTAGTCAACGAACGGGAGGGTCAGTACGCAACGGGGGGGGGTCACTATGACAGGGCCGACTATGGGACGCGGAAGGGGGGGGGGGTAAGAAATTTTATCGAGCTAATAGTGGAAAACGTTATATTTTGTTCTTGTTTTTGCGATCTCAGTCTTGACCTATTCCAGCCGTCAATGTTCATGATAAGTAAGATTAGCGTGAAAGAGCTGACTATTAGTGGAAAAACGCACCTCAATGGCCAGTGCGCCAATAAGAGCTTCATATGGCCCTTTATTGTTAATGTTCAATCCGTTAAAAAATTTTTGCGCTACCTACCCCCGTGCCCTTAAATAACTGGCCTCATCATAGTGATCCCCCCCCCCGTCCGCTTAATGTACTGGCCTCCTCATTTATTGACGACTACCCGTCGATGAAGTGGCTTCAAGGGGTCGTATCCCCCCTGCAAACATTCTCGTCACGACCAGTTCTGACCGAGTTGAATGTTTTCAGGACAGCCTTCCGCGTGTACAAGAACGGCGTGTCTTGCAATAAACAGCGAGGATGCTAGGTGGTACAGCGCCGACTGCGCCCAACGAAAGCCGTACGTATGCGAAGAGCCGGCACTGCCTGAGCCCATGTGTCCTGCTTCTCCGACATGCGCATCGACATCTGTGACTTGTGCGACTCCTAAGGAAGTCACCGTGCCAACATGCCCTGCCTGCCCAGCGTATCCAGCATGCCCAGCGTGCAACTGTCCAAAATGCAAACCTCCCCCTCCTTGCCCCCAACCGAAACAAAAGTGCTCTTCTGGCTGGACCTATTTAGATGGAACCGACAAGTGCTACAAGGTAAGGCCATTTGACAACCGATTGGGCTTAAAAACAACAATTAAAACATTGCATTTGATTTTGCTTCAAAACAAAAATCGAAAAACATTAATTCTTAAAAAAAAACAAAATAATATTTTCTGTATTTTTCCATATAAATCCTAATTATTTGTCCGAGCATTGGAATAACATCTCAGCGCATCTTTGTTTACTCTCTTAGGTCATCTATAACGTCAATTAACGACGCTCTGTCAACGTGTCAAGGCTGGGGCGCCAACCTGGCCTCCATCCATGATCGGCTTACTAATCGGCTAATCCAAGGCAAGCTTACTAGTGTTGTCGCTGGTTTACCGCAAGTACAGAGCTCCTCGCCCCGGGTGGTACCGCTGCAACGGATGCCACCTGTAGCGGGATAACAAGTGCTTGGCTCGGGGCTCACGACCCAGCCAACGATGGACGCTGGCAGTGGACGGACGGAAGTCCTTTCGACTATAGCAACATGGCCGGCGGCGAGCCGGACGGAAGTGGACACGTTGGGCAAGGAGCGCACTGTCTCACCATGTTTACTACCAGTGGGCAGTGGGACGACGACAACTGTTGGTTCAAGAACGCGCAAGCCGTGTGCCAGATGGAGCCGGCATTCTGATTTTGTAAAAAAAGGTTGAAGTGTTACACTTGAGTATTTTTCAGAATAGTCTCGCTTTCAAGCAATCAGTGCCACAAGTTAGACTTTGCGGATACCCTCGCCTGCCTCGTACCGAACTTCGTTCCGTACTGACCCCACCGTACTAAGCTCCGTTCCGCAGAGTACGGCACTGAGAACGGAATGGCAAAAAATTGCCATTTTCCTTGCCGTTCTTCGTTTTAACGCTAAGGAACGGCGTGAATTTTCGAGCCGTTCACTACTGCGTTCCATGCTCCCCCCCCCCCCCCCGCCGATCCATCCGTACCGTAAAAATTGGAAAGCAACACGGAACGGAGTACAGTTTTGTACTGTGCGCCAAGTCTACCACAAGGGAACAAAACAAAACAAGGGAACATGAGGACAGCAACTGGCGCTATTCGGAAGTTGTTCTCCTGCGTTAAATCTGGTGGCATAGGTAGTCTCTAGGTTTAGGCCAGCTTTGTCCAACGCCTACATAGTTGTGATTGACAAGCCTTTGGCGTAGGTTGCATGCTAGAAATATACACATTTCGCTATAAAATTCCGTAAGCATGGAGCTACTTCCGCTTTGTATTTCGGTGTAGTCGGTCCCAAGTTATGGCTGCCGCAAAGCTCAATAGTCGATATTTAGGCGACCATTAATGAGCGTCCGCTTGTACGGAGCCCACAAATAATGTCACCATGGAGGTCCTTCCTGAGCCCGTCTTGTTTTGTAGGCGCCCATGCCACGATACTTTCGACGACCTCTTGTCTTTTTATCTTCGCCTCCACACGATTCTTTTCCGGTTGTACCGGAAATAGCATAATGTACATGCGATGCATTCACAACGTTTTGCTAGGGCGTAGTCCGACGTATGCCTGTCGACGGAGATCTTTGCCAAGCCGTTGCCGGTGGCTCGTTCGGAGCACACACGTACGTCCCGATAAGAGCTTGTGATTGCCTCCGCCATTTGCATCTCGTTTCCTGTGATGAAAATAGAGCCCCTCGTCCTCTCATTTTTCCGTAGAGACCCTACTAGAAAAGACACAAAAGCAAAGGCCCACGTTTCACGGGTAGCGCTAAATAAAATATCCCAGGAAGAAGAATAGTCCTAAGGGTGAGAAAAATCTTTAAAAATCAAACTTAAAATCGCGCAAAGTCTGTCACCTAAAAAGAAGGAATTTTATTCGGTAGTTAGAACGGATGCTCCGTTGGCTAGTTAGAACTTCAACCGCTGTTTGCATTCCCCGCGCAGCGAGGAACTGGGAGGCAGAGCTGGCGCGATAGAAACAAGCTCGAATACGACCATCGTCAACGGTTCAAATTCGAATTCAGAATCAGTATTTCGGTAACAGGTGTTTATCCTGTTGTTAAATTCCTAAATTATGCGCTTTTTCCGAACTGAACTTTCCAACCCAATCCAAAAAGAGTCAGAAGCGCACGGCCCTACTTTGTAGTGTCAACATGCAGTCCGTGTACTTTAGCCGAAAACGCGTTCAGCTTGCGCGTTCAGCAAAATGAAAGCGTACGTCAATGGCTAGCCGGAGCGTTTTGGTGGTCTAGGATAACTCGCTTATTGAAGCTGATTTTTACGTGTTGTGTCCTTGCCACGTACCAGGGTTCTGTGCTCTTGTGCGGCCGGAAGTTGTGTCGTTGGTCGGCGTTTATTGAGTCTCCGTCGAACATGTGGCTCATAACCAGAGATCTCCTGGTTCTTCGCGTAGGGCTCTGGGGTTGTACCACAACCGGAAAACGTCCGGGCATATATGTACCTTCTCGGAAAAGAGAACGAAACAGCGCCCAGATGAGGCCGATATTCATAAACGATCTCCCACAGTATTCAGTGTTTTTGCAATGACTGAGAGGCGGGAAGAGAGAAACAGCAATAGGAGCGAGTGTCGGAATTCAAAAAGAGGGTTTTGTTCCTCATTCGTCCCCCAACGCTTTGAAGATCTCGCTAACTCTAAGCTCGAGGACAGTGTTTAGTGAAGAGAAAGTTTATTTCCTTTGAATCATAGAAAATGCTGTGTTTGCCGCTGCTGGACGCCAAGAGAACACTGGTGTCCTGTGGGCTTTCTGTGGAACTTTTAATTTGTACGTTGCGTAGCCCAGAATTGTACAAAAACAAGGAACGAAACATAAAAACACGGGAAACACAATTTTGCGTTTTATGCAATTCCGACCTTAAGTCCTTTCCTACAAATTTCTTCACATTGTGCCTAAAACCCAACTTCGTTAGATAGTGGCTACCTCTCCGGCCTCATGAATCACTTTTGTTATAAATGAGAGCCCAGCAGAAGGACCACTATTTTTGGCTCAGCGGGGCTAGAATCCCGGTCAAAAACGTTTGAACTTCCACTTGAAAGACGCTCTTACAAATAAGAGCAAAAATTTCCGCTGGCCTCGCGCCAAGTGGCACGCGGAATGGAGCACAAGAAGATGCATAACTCTAGGAGCACGCGATAAAGCATGTGATACCACTACGAGGATGCATTCCGCTCTAGTTTCGATAGCAGCGTGCAGTACTGCTAGAGCGATACCGCTAGGAGCATGCGATACCGATAAGGGCATGCGAGACCGCTGGCCTAAAATGGCTTAAAATCAAAGCGGACATGCCCGGATACCAGGCGTAAAAAGCGAAAGTCATGGCATGACATCATTTAACTGGTAGGCAGCCCTATTGATGCCAAGCTTGTCAAATTTACAAGAAAAATGGAAAAATGTCAAAAATACGATTTTCGTTAAATTAGCAAAAAAACTAGCTACCAAGAATTTTAAGGGCCGTTTTTGCGTCACATCTTTACGGGCCGTTTAACGTACAAATTTCTATCGCCACACGTTTTTGCGCTTCAGCGTTTCCAACAAAGTACGCAAAACGTCTAGTCGACCGACGGAAGTGTTAGCACATTCTGGGAACACTCCATGTGCTGCGCCTGCGTCACTGTGCTGCACGCACCGTCGTATCGTACTTAACCCTATTTGGGAAGAGGTAACCTGCTTAAGCGTGCACAGCTCAGCACAGTCGATCTGATCTTTGGCAGCCGAGAAGCTACTTAAGTAGGAGCTCGGTGCGTCCAACGCCTTTTCCCATGGAACGTTATGACTGCCCTTTTTCGCAACTTTTTTTATTCTAGAGGCAGCTTCTGCGGCGTAGGCCGTGTCGTGGTGAGCCAAAAATGCCATGCCTTTTACATAAAAAAGAACGACACGGCAGGAAACACGTTCTATGACACAGTGCCCGCCGCTACCCACACCCTGTCGAGACCACGGCAAAAAGGCACGATACGATCCGCGGCATAGCGCGCCATATCTGTCCTATGCGGCAGCTTGCTCCAGTACGCACGTAGTGTTCTGGCATGCCACCCTTCTCGTTCTCACAGCACTATGATGTCTAAAAATCGGCAACCGGCACCCGTACCGTACTCCGTACTGTACTGAACCCACCCGTACCGCACTCCGTACCTTACTTGTACGGCGGTACTGGTCGTAACACGGTACTAGTACGGGCCGTACTAGTCCTATTTATCGACATAATGCGAATTGTCTGCGCTAGTGGCGGATCTTCAGGTAGAGTAGAGGTCGAGGTAGGCCAGAGAACCCACGCGGATGACTCGTTGTCATACAATGAATGAATGAAGCTCCTGGGTAATGTGGCCGCCTGAATGAACACGTTGCCGAAGCGTTGTTTTTCATACTCCGACCACAAATTTGTACCCCTCATCGCGCAATGTGTCGCCTGAAACTTGCCTAACAATGAGAGGATTTCGAGGAAGGTCAAACGTAGTTCGGTTCACTGCCCTCTCCTCTCACTGTTCTCAGCTTTTCTCGCCGTGTTTGCAATAACAGCTCCGCGTACTTCACTTCCGAGACGGAACTAAGTACGATTTTTTTGCGAAAACAACGTTTCGTTGGTGTGCTTGAAGCATCTGAGACGCGTACATAAATAAGTCCATCGTGCGCGCGACGCTCTTGTCCACTCATTCATCTGAAGGCTTTCCTAGGTCTACAACGATGTCAAAAGTCTCCGCTACGAGGGTCGCAGCCATGATCGTAGTCGTCATTGCCGTCCTACTAGTCCCCGCCGAAGCATTCGCGTTCAGAACGAGGCCAACGAATGACGTGGACGTAGTTGAAATCGACACTAACCTTTCCATGTAAGCTTATGCTTGTTTTTTTAACGTTTCTTAAATTTTTGGTTGACCTCTAGAGGTCCTCTGTAGGGGAAGGAAGCTCAAATTAACGACGGTGTTCTATGCGAGAAAATACGGAACCATTCATTTTGTGCAACAGAGTTGTCACTGAAAAGCCGAAAATTTTTCCGGAAATCCAAAACAATTTTTCGACGAGGGAACCTGAGGACTGGGCAAATATTTTGGTCGTTAATATGGTATTTCAGAGAGAACGACCCCGTCGTACCAGCCGTCCAAGTCGCTCCACGCCGCTACAACCAGAACTGCTTCTTCACGCCGATGAACTGCAAGGTCGCTGGCCATCAGCGCGGCTTCTTCCCGTTGGGCAGCGGGCAGAAACGACTGCGAAGGATAGTTCTTTAAAACGGCCCTGCATAGAACAATTGGTGGACGTGTTTGTTGGTTTGCCTGGGATGTAAATAAAGGTTTGCGTAGCTTTCGCCGTAGCGTTCGAGTCATTAGTCGTCTGCGTGTCATTGTCATGGGTCGAATCGGTGGAACCTGCCGAAGCCGTGGAATAAAGTGCCCAATTTCCCCCACGTATTTTCGATTTGGACAAAAATGAGCGCCCATAACGCTCGCTGTACTCAAGCTAAATGTGCGAGTTAGGTAACTGGAACAAGCACATCCAAAAAAACGAACGTGCTGGCGTACTATACGCTTCGGCCAACTGAACTTAGAAGATTAGCCTTTTAGGTTAGTAAGCGTCCGGAAAATACGTGGACCAAACAGGGGAAGGGGAGGAGGAGATTGCTGACGTAAGCATCGACGTGCTCGAAAGCTGTATTTTCTGCCCGCCGCCAGAGCTATTCCTCACAACATTCTCTAAAATTTCGTTGGTGTAGCCGCCGACGTACCCTTTCCTCTTAACTTCGACCCTTCGCCACTACCTGATCAAACCGTGCGGGTCGACTACCCCC
>JNEY01000030.1:282105-312852 GCA_020875895.1 Aphelenchus avenae | reverse complement strand
CCCCTAGGACCGCAAATCAGTTGAAGCGTTGCCTTCTGGACCGCCACGGGAAGCTGAGATAGCGGGCCCGCTATAGCATGTAAGCATGGACCAGCCCCCCCCCCCCCCCCCCCTCCCCCATACGATAAACTCGGCTTGTCGGGCCGGGTCGGCTGCCGAACATTACCTCAATTGTGGGTCGATTGGGTTCCCCAACTGTTTTTGGCGTACTGAGTGATCCGTAGGGCGATTCGATGCGAATAGCTTTGTCTTATCTCTGGAAACTCGGGTCTGGCCTGCCTTAGCATCGCGGTGGCTATGACAAAGTCAGCTGCATTATAGGCTTGCTACACTTGCGGCATGTTTCGTAGTATGCCAATAACTTGGTTACTATAAGCAAACAACTAGCATTCTCTGGTCAGATTCGGAATACTATAACAGCGGCACATTATTCCCGGAATTTACCTAGCCCGCGGTTCCTGGCAATGCTCAGCTCATGTGGAGGCATCGCGCAACGTCACAGGTTGAAGGTATTAAAGACGGAGCTGACAACAAACAGATGTAAACGAGGCAAAAGCAGACAAAAAAAAACCAAGAATACGATAAACTGTTTACAATATTCAGCGGTATCCGCTTTAAGAGTCGTCAGCTGTATCGTAATTTAGCGACGGGCATTTATGAGCCCGTACCGCAAGATAAACACGGTTTTACGCACCGTTGGAGATGGAGGGGGCGGGGTACCACTATGGTTCTATTAAACGGCGGGGCGTTCATAACATTCTAAGTTCCGTAATTCCGGACCAGTAAGCGCACAATTCATTGCTGTTTGACGAAACGGAGAGGGACCATCCTAAGTTTGTTCCTACTCCTACTTTAGTTTGCACTGTCAATTCGCCAGCTTTCTGGATAATTTTGTACTTTGGAAACGGTGGAAACAATTATTCGTTAAAGTCAGTCATCCTTCAGCAATTTTTGAAGTGATTCATAGATAATGTACAGCAAATTCATCGACTGGGATCACCTAAGCAATTTGGGCTGGACGGTACCTTTCATTCTTTCACTGAATTTTGAGCAAATGAGATTGAGAATTTTGACTGGCGCCTTCATGAAATATGTTCCTTTTTCTGTTTTTTTTTGTCGTAAATTTAACGAGCCATTTTTAAACGAATCTGCTTTTTGTAAGCGCGCTTCGATCAATAAAGTCGGCTTAATTTCGGGAACCCGCTTGACGCCAATGACCCTCGACGTGTTTTCTCTCCGGCCGTGCTTGGTCGGACAGCTGTTCGCCGACCGCCGGGGGTAACGAGGTGCGGAAGCCACCGATATGTGGGCGTTTGGAGGAAAGTGAACGAGCGAAGCGAGGAGCTCTCTTCCGTTCGTTTTGCTTTCCACCGATTGTTTTTAGTGCTCTTGGCTGGTTAGCTTTGAAGTTTAGCCGTGCAAAACGCCTAAATTTGCACCTATACGGAGAATAATTTAAAAGATGGTCCTGAGGTTTCCTCTGGGATTCCAATGCCGTGTTCTATGACCTTCTCGTCCTTGCCTAGTTTCTTATTTTGTCGCGTAACAGTGTGCCGATTTTAGTAGCGATGAGTTTCCACCCGCCCTTCCTTGCTCGTTCTGCTTCGAGCACCTACATCGCCGCCGGGCGGGAGCTGCAGAATGAAGGGGTAAGTGCATAATTTCTACCGCTCACTATCACGGCCTAATGCCTCACCAAGTCGAATAAAGCCTCGCTCTAACCTCGAAATTGCTCGGTGAAGCTTTGCAGGACGACCCCGAGCTGTGAGCTAGACTGTACTGAGGAAATATTTGCCGTCCCGTTTTATTTAAATTTTCCGGCCATTGCACTGAAATGGCAAAGAAAAACGGGTCGTCATGGCAAGCAAAACGGCACAAGTTTCGGAGCCGTGCCGTGAGCCGACCCGTACTGCGGACCGGACCGTGACACACTGGGCCGGAACAAGAGAACGGCTGCTTTCACGGCACGAGACTACCTCTACGTTCTACTACCTCTTACTACCTCTCCGTTCGGCGGTCTGGGATCGGGATGGACGCTAGGGGAAGGCCCTGCTCGCAACAGTTTCATGCAAACTCTTAGCACGTACGGGAAATGGTCACGTGCTTGACATTTTAGCTGCTCCGCAGCTCGAGCGTAACCGACCTGGCGCGCATCTACTGCTATCCGGCGTCGAAGCGCCTGTTCACGGAGCATGAGACCCATCACTACCAGCGGGACAACACCTTTCATCGCGTCTACAAGATGCACGACTGGAGCAACGTACGGTTTCGATAATTCACAGGCTGCGCTTCTGTCGAGACACTACTAATGGCCGCCGTTTTTAGCCCGATTTGTACATCAACGGTCGCAACAACTTCTCGACCCATGCGTACCGTTGCAGGACGTCGTTCGCCATTCCACGGTACTACGGGTAGGTAGTACCTTCCGTACCATATTGCCGTACCGTAGCGAGCTAAAAGTGAAGATCCGTTTACGCCAAATACGGCACATAACGGTTTGGCACGGTCCGGTGCATCATCTCTTGACACTACTAATGCCTTCTAGAATTTTTTAGTGTAAAGAAGATTGCAACAGAAAGGAGTCGACAGTTATATGAGATCGAAAAATATTCATGCTTTGACTTGCGAGAAGGTTAGAGGGTATTTTTTTAGCAAGGTGGGCCAAATGCATTTGCATTAAAACTTCAAGACATGTCTTGGGTCTTGTGTTCTGCATTAGAGACGTCGCCCCGAACCATGCCGTGAGCCGTTACGTGAAAGGTTACCGTGATCATGAGACGGCTGGAAAGCTGACGTCGTAGAACGGCATGGGAAACGGCCGTTCTTTTCGGCCATGCCATGCCAATTTCCATGCCTTGATCACGTAACAGCGTCACGCCACGCTCAGCTGTCTCTCTTCGCAAGAAGGTCTCCCAAAAATACCAGGAACAGGGGGCCTCAAAATACGCCTTGCAGTTTTGTGCCGCTACCTACCTAATGTATGGGCCCAATGCTATGATTATCTACGTTTAGCGGACCGTTCAACTACTCGCCTTATCCGTCGTACGGAGCCTATGGAAACCCTTACGGTCTGAACGCGGGCTGGCTCCAGCTGCACAACGACCACTACATCCGGCACCACGGATTCCGGCCGACCGCCTACCGTCCGCCTTATCGTAAGTACTAGCACATAGCCGGGGGTCTCAGATGGAATTTGCCGCCGGGGGAGACCCCACTAAGGGAGGGGGCGTACGCGCCAAGGAAGTGGCAGGGGGAGATGGTATTTTTTTCGGCCCCGGTCTTCGGCTGGCGCCGAAAAGTGCCTTGGTCCCCCTATTGTTTTTCTTCCGCCTTCCCTAGGTTCGACCAGGCGTGGCGACAGACGCGCCAGGGGCGGCATTGCCCCCAGGGGAGGCGATCTGAGACCCTGCACAGCCCCTTTTTCGCTAATGGCTATCTTCCGTACCGGATATGAAGGGGGGGGGGGACTTCCTAAATTAAAACCGAAACCGAACATGAAGGTGAAAAAAGGTATTTCAAAAAATCATTCAATATTTTGTTTGCCTCCGTCCCCTTTATTCCTTACCAGTGGCTGGCGTCCGACGAGCGGAGAGGGAGGCGGCACTCTCTCCTAGACTCTTCTCAATGCACTTGCCCTTAGCCCGGTTTATAATAATTTTAGGTTTCTACTGAGTGCGACCCGACACTTTGGGTGTTGCCCTGACTAAAATGATTCCTAACTACACTGCACATCCCTAAGCAAATTTGCTCTGTTGTATTTAAACTCATGCTTAGTAGTGTCCCTTTGACTGGTATAAAGACTTTCTAGCGGAACTCGGTGACGTATTCCATTGCAGCAATCGGCGACAAGGCTTACTTAGAACTTACGAGATTTTTCGTAGCAACATCTTCAAAAATTTGTACGAAAAAATACCCATTGTTTTTGTGTGTAAACCCGTGAAAATTAGTGCACCAATCGCTGTGCGGGGATTGTCCATAAGCAAACATGTTGGTCAGACCGGCACTTCGGCCGGCGCCGAAAAATGCCTTGGTCCCCCCTTTGGTACTTTTCTGAAGTGTCCGATTTTCGCCCTATTAGTGGTCTCATATAGTCATTTTTGCGTTAGTAGACCTAAAAAAGCCCGCAGCAGGCGCCGCCAGAACGATTTTCGGCCTTACTGAAGCAAAACTCGACGAAAAATTGATCCACGATTGGGATTGAGAGAGTTTTTTTACCTAAAGTGGCCCGCCGCAGGCGCCGCCGGAGCGATTTTCACTCTTATTTCACCAAAATTAAACGAAAATTTGGACAAAATAGGTAAAAATGTGGCAAATTCCTGAAACAGAAAAATTTGCCTTAGTCCTTGCTTTTTGTACAATATTCGGTACGCATGGTGCCCGACGCATCCAGTCGGTAGTTCCGCTGACGCGTCGCTTAGCCATGGTCAGCCGCCGGCTTTCCCCTCAAACTTCTGCAAGATTATGGAGAAGCACGTGTTGCGGATATACTGAAAAAGCCGATTATAGCCTATCCAATACGGATATTCAACTAAGAGTGGCCGTCGCAGCTGTAGTTTCACTTCATAGCACCGCAAACCAGTGGGAGATGTTCGTTAGTTTGGCCTTCTTGATGCTCTCAAACGGAACACAATCGGCTTTAAGCAGCGAAAGCGGCTAAGCACATTCTTGGTAAATCCAACAGGACTTCGCTTGTGCGAGTACCGCATTTATGGGAACAATTCTTTTTCTCTCTACGGGATATAAGCATCGGGCTTTCTGCCTTGGCTATGAGTGGGAAATGCTCAACCGTGCGTTTGCGTGACCAGAGGAGTAATGCTACAAAGCTGCCGGACAGTGTGTTCCCGATGAACCGGGGTTTTTTACAATGAAATGAACCGAAGGCAGAGTTCAGTTCAGATCAATAGAAGTCATTGACTTTGGCAGATCGTTGCGAAAATTAAAAAAAGCCTCCGAGGGCGGGTCGGCGAGGGGGGGGGGGGTGCTTTGTGAAGCAAAAACATTAGGAGGTAAGCACATCTTAACTTTTTTGCCTAGAATTTAAAAGGACCGCCCTCGTCAAAAGCAGCGAACAAATGCGGCATCCGACACGTAGAAAATTTGACGCTCTTTTAGAAGTTCGGATCCGCTTCAATTTTTATTTGGCCCTCAAATACGCTTGCAGTCTGCAGTCATAGAGTTTCTCCAGGCGTTGTCACATGAAGACTGTGCTGGTCACATAAATCGGATCAGCGTCTGATACGCTTTGAGTGACAGTGCCCACGCAAAAGTCCACTCATCCGACGAGAAGCCCTTAAAGTCAGCGGCGCTGAAGTGCTCATTTGCTGATGGATCCTTAATCCGATGTTTACACCACGTGGGGATTATCCCCGGGATGACTAAAGCCAAGGCATTAGTGTATTTGGCGACCGCTTTTCGCGCTAGCGCCGCTAGCGTCCCTGCGAACGTGGATTAGCTCCAGTGTTAATTGCAATTTGCGACACGAAAAGGTAATGTAGCGGATAACCGAAGATGCCATTTACCGTGTGGCACCAATCCTTTGGCCCAAAAACCATTCGCAACTCATTCCAGGGAAATGTTTCATGCGCCGCTTCATGCACCGCCGTTTTCACTGATATGGAAGTTTAGCCGACGAGTCTGCAAATGTGTTTTGCTTGTTGTGACTCTTATTGTGGCTGTGTGGCACAGCTCAGCTGCTTGGCACTTTTTGTCCTTTGCTATTCATTCCGGAACATCTCATCCCCCCACCCCGGGCGTTTGAGGTTTGAACCTGAAAATATGTACATTTCGGCTTAATTGGCGCAATTTTGTCGACTTAGTACTATCAGTGATCTATGCGGTTAAACTCAGGCTTAGAGGAACTAAAGCTTATGTCCAGCATTCGGGTATCTATGCGATCGTGCGCTTGCTTGGGTATATGTGAACCACGTGGCTGCACAGACAAGACTGAAATGTGTAAACACAAAAAAAACCGACCGTAGGATATCTTTCTTTTCTTTGGAACCAATTTCTTTGGAACGGACCGCAGGGGCCTTTATTAGAAAAAGCCAGGTGAAGACATTTTAATAGCCTTTTATAAATCCCTGGTCAAATCGAACTCTTTTTTTGGACGTGATCACTTCTTATGTCAAAAAGTAGACTGAACATTCAGGCCAGAAGCCTAATTGGGGAAAAAGTTATCCTTTATGCGCCTGGCTTTTTTTAAAAGAAAATCTCTTTTCAAAGGCACACTTTGGGCAAAACAAGGTAGAACGGAAATGGACAGAATCTCATTACAGGATATCCTTACTATTGGCACATAGGGCACAGCGGGATCCCCACTTTCCATTGCGAAGATCATCCGCCTACTTTATAAAATAATCGGTTTGGAAAACACCAAAACTTGCCGAGTCAGTTGCAAAACAAATACGTGCTTTTTGTGTTTAGCAAATGAGCGTCGTGCATGTATTTTGTAAGGTTTCTAATCCTATTTTGAATAACCACACACGCCCACTGCTATCCGGTCGCTAAACAACGTGAAATGTGTTTGACCCATTTTTCACTTCATAGGTGCTTCCAATCCCGCGGTTCGCTAGAACCACTGTAGCAGTCGATAGAGTAAAGCGGAACAAGTCTAGGCTGTTGTTGTTCAACAAGTGTCGTCGACACGGAAAGTGCGTTGCCGCTGAAATCGCACTGTTGACGCAACTTTGATCGTCGTATTGCAAGTTTTTAGACATGTCATGCAATGTTTTGAATAGCGCTACATTTTTAAATCTAGAGTTTAACATTTCTTTAAAAAATTTTATAAAATTTTAGGTCAGATTTTCTTTAAAATCTGATTTTAAATTTCATTTGTACTTGTCTTTAAAAATTGAATAAAATTTTTAAAAGTTATTTGATAAACTAGCTCAATTTTTTTTAAAGAATATGATCTGATGTGCATTTTGTAGGGGGCCTAATAGACGGTACTTCCTAATGTTTATACTCTACACTCCAACTTTTATCCGACTCTGCGGTACATCAGTCGCATATTGGTTTCCCCGAGTCGTAGTCGTCGCGGGGATTGCAGTAGTGTTTTCTGCAGTTTTGCGCATGCAAAATGCTATACCTGGTATCATCCTTGCGACGATTACGCGTTATACAAGATAATCCGAAGACTTGCACGCATGGTCGCACGCATATTGCTCCGACAGAGAGATGTTTTCCACTGACGCTTTTGCTCACAAGTGTCACAGTTGTACGTCAGGCCGCGAAAGGCGCGTTGCGTGTTTTCAGCTCATCTACTTAGACGTGATGGGTGCCACAGTGAAGGTTAGCCGTCAAACATTCGGCCAAATCCGACCGGCATCAAGAGTCAAGTAGCTCGGAGGGGAAACATTTTTGAGTCTGAATCCAAAAGTTTGTGACGCCTCCGTTCGCTAATTTTACGCATAAAACTCACTGTGCAGGTGACTGAGCTCTTTCAGAGCTGCATTAAGCTTCCATTAGGGGCTATTATTTGAATTTTCTTCCTCGACGATTACGAAAAAAACCCACCCCTCCAAGAAATCCCCCACCGAAAATGTAGATGTACTTGACCCCAATGCTTGGTGCTGTTCTATACTTTGCTACCTACCGTATTTTTCGAATAGAGCCCCTGGGGCTCTATTTTTCATAAGGTATTTTCTCAGAAAAAAATAAATCTTGAAAATTATTTTAAATTACATTCTTCATCAGTAAGACTCACTCTCTGTTGTAAAATTCTTACTTTATCATTACCATCCAATTATGGCCTTAGATTTTAAGTTTGCAGATCCCATATTGGTATCTAGAACCTTGGGAGTGGGGCTGAGTTCGAGATGGGGTTCTATTCGAGGTGGGGCTATATTCGAAGAAATACGGTATACACGTTTTCTACCTGATGAGGGACAGTCGTAACAATTGAGATTGTTGAAAATTCGTCGTTCAAAACCTTAGCTGCAAACGGGTTTTGTTTGGTGGGACTGGCCGTTCAATTGAGAGCTTAGTTGGGTGGGTCGTCATGCTGGGATAAAAGTGGCCGTACGTACAAATATCCGAAATGCCGGCCGGATGTGCTTGTCTTGACATTGGACGCCACTGCGTTGCTTTACCGTTGATGATTCATCCACCATTGAGAGTTATTCTCGTCCAAATCCAGTTCAAATGGACGGTCGTAAAGGCCCGTCAGGCCCCTCTACCGGCCCCTGTCTTCGCTCTCCGCCATGCGCTCTTCGCGGACGTTTTTCTTATCCGTTAATCCCTGCAGATGCAAACAAGACGCCTGCCGTCATGGCTCCGGAAGCTCTGATGCCATCTCTATCGGAGAGCGCTGTCTTTGAGCATTTGCACAAATCTTGCGTGCAGGCCGCTACTTAGAACAACTCAGTCGCGTACCAAAAAGAAAGTTTCTCCTTCGTGAAGCGACAAAGATCTCGCTGGGTGACCGGCGGGAAGGTGGAGTGGAAATTGCGGTATTTCCTCAGAGAATCGCGTTCGCCAAGTGGAATATGTTGAGTCATATGTGTTTTTTTTATGTACGTAGTGGCGTCAATAGTGGTTTCTGAGCATTCCCTCCAATATGTTATAGACGGCGGAAGCGTTGTCGCTTTTTGCGTCTCTATACGCCGACCAAAATTTCCCCCTACCAAGACTCTGCCAGTTCGAAGTTAACCGTGTCTTGTACGCGGATACATTTATCCGAAAAGGCAAAAGACATGCATAAGGCGACTAACCTTAGAATTCGGCACCCCCCTCGCCCCCCCCCCTGCTGGCCGGTGTACCGAACTCCGTACCCTACTGCCCCATCCGTATCGTACTCCGTTCTGCGCTGACCTATCTCATAGGTCCTGTGTACAAAAGGTACATGCGTATTCTCTACACCTTGGCTCAGGCTTTCGAGCGAAGCTCGGACTGCGAGACAAGGGACGATGACAGACCCAAAAACATAAAACATACATATGTCAGCAATTCTACCGTTCCCGTGCCGTACTCTACGGCACGGAATACGGTACGGCGGAAATAAACGGCCGTTTTTTCGTATGTCCTCCACTACAACGGCACCGAACGGCGTCAATATCAGAGCCGTGACGTACTAGTACGTCACGGAGTACGGCCTCGTTTTGGCCCCCTGCCGTGCCGTATTCCGTGCCGTGGAATACGGGAAATGGCACGGAACGGAACGCCTGTACGGTACTACTGCCGAAGTCTAACATATCTTGTCTTTTGCTGCCTACAACATGCCCTCGCGGCTACGATACGGACGCTCCGTATGGATTCCTGTGGGTGGATGATCTTCATTGCGTACGACTGACCTTCTAGCCTTCTACGCTCTTCTAAGGTTTCACTGACCTGCCGGCGCTCATCAGCGCGCAATCTGGAGCTTTCCAGACCAAAGAATTAACTACGTCTCGGAAAGGCATCGTTCTTCGCTTTCGGTACTCCTAAGCCGACGAATAGCGACGTGGATCACGGATAATTCCGTCTGCTCCCTCAGACTGTACGGCTTCCTGGTCGCAGAGTGCAACTTGGGCAGGCCGTCCGCGCCTATTAAATGCCATTCGCAGTGGTGTACGCTTCAACAGCTAATGATCCACCCCGTGAGACGCCTTCTTACCAGAGCTGTAGACTTTCTAAAAATCATTTCGAATCCGAAGCCCAGAAAGCACCGAATTACCGATATTCCAAGTACGAATCCGCAGCTTTTCATTGTTGAAAGACAAGCAACGTTTCTTGTTCGCGCTGTAGTGCCCCGTGAACCGTCTCTGCTTGTCTTAGCTTGAGTATTTTAACCACCGTTTGCACCCCAATTCCGAACGGGGTAAAAAGTCCGCTGATACCCCAGAAAATCCTGGAAAAGTCCTAGCAGAGTAAAGTAAAACTAAGCTAAGGAAAAACGGTGTCCCCAACACTCCGACTGGGGTGTTTTTAGCCCCGGTTTCGGCCCTGTACGCAACCGTGCTACTACAGTATGGGGGGTCACTGCATTTTTTGAGGGGGCAAACTGGCTGCTTCCTTATGGGGCACTAAACAACCGGATGAAGGGCCATCATTTTTTACATGAAAGACGCTTGAAAACAGTGTAAAAATGCGTTACTAACAAACTTAATTTTCTATGAAAAATACACTGCCCTCTCCCAGAGCGAAGTAAAAATACTCCGCCCCCCCCCCCCGCATAATCCAGTGGCCCACCATATGGTACTCGTACCTACGCAAGTTCGCCATTGGTATCTTCCTCGCATTTCGGCTCTCCGCGTGAGACTTACGCGTAAAATGTTTAGTTAAGCCGTTAAGTTCCACTCCATGTTATCGTATAATTTGCTCAGTATGTACGAATGAATGACGCTTTCTTCATCAACGGAGCCGTCACGTCACTTTCGTTAATTGAAATCATCTCCTACCTTCCTTTTCGAGCACTCTTAGCGCAGCTAAATCCCCCGAAAACTTCCGGTCAACGTTTTTCAGGGCCTCAAATAGCCTGTTATTAGTCCTCGTAGTCTCACCGACCGGCTGCTGACTGCTACGGTCCCGCCGATACGTAGCCTTTCGCTGCAGTCCCTTTAGGTGGGATGCCCTTTTAAGCTCGGGCACGTCCACCGTCTGAGCCTCACGTCCTGCAATGAGCTAATGGACGATGATTGCATTGCATCAGACGCCGAAGCAAGCATTCATTAAATCAGTCCGGCGCTCATTTCCTCAAACAAGTCGCTTTAAGTATTCCGTCTCTTCTAAGAAAACGAGGTGGAAGGACCTCTACGAAGTGGCTTTTGTTTTGTGAGCTTTCCGCGCTGTGCATTTTGTGCAAAAGACTGGGATTTGGATCGACACCGATCTTCCCCTACCCCGATCCGATCCCCGATCCGGTCTGAGTACCCCTGATTCAGTCGTCAATCCGATCATGATTGGGTGAGGATCGGATCGGTTTGCAACACTGGTGATAAGTGCGGGCTTTATGTGTCGTGATTTCTGCACCACAGAAATTTATTCAACTCTTAGCTCCTAGTTAGTAAGCTTTGGATAGCATGCCTTTGTTTTGCTTTCGCTTTTGCGGAACGTCTAAAGCTCATAAGAGTAAGGGTAGGCATATGACCCCCGTTACGGGGTCGGTGACGTGACGACGTCCTCCGTTTACGCGAACCGTGATGTCACGAGACACCCTCGCTACGGGATCCGTGACGTGAATAACGTCACGCGTCACGGCACGTCACGGATAACGTCACGGGTGCCTACTCATACATAAAAGTTTCTCACTTCCTCAATATCGTACTTGGCTGCATACGGCTGCTTTGCTGCCTCCAACTGGCCCAGTCTCGGAACGTTCCATTCCTTCGGATGATGACTCTTCTTGAAGTAACCAAGCATTGCGGAAGTCCCACCCAGACACTTATCGGGAGTGCCTCGACGCGTTAAACTATAAGGCACCTAGCGACTGCTTCCTACATTCTTACAGTGCAGCTAAAAGGGATATGCTAATCGCATTAGATGCAAACGGCGTCGTATTAGCCTCCTACGCAGATTTAGGAGTAGTCACAACATTCGCTGAATGGCTACATGCTAAAATGACTTTACTAGCCCTAGATTGTCCTTGGCCGAGGTCATTCAATTTAGTTAATTCAAAAATGTCGGGAAAATGCTTCAGCTTTTGTGGTCGGATCCATTGGTCAGTGGGCCCTCAGCGTCGCGGTCGCAGCAGTCCGGACCTGTCTCAACATCCGGGGGGGGGGGGGGGGGTCGACCCTAAATTATTTTCGTGGTGGTAGGAGGCAGGGGGCATATAAACGTTGAATTCACCAGGAAAACTTCCCAGATACACGATAAGATCTGGGATAGCAAATTTCTGCTATCCCGATATAGCGGAGGGGGGTAGTCAAAAAGCAAAGGGTCCCCGCTTTGGTTCGGGCCAAAAAAATGCACATTTTCCTTGCTTCTTCTTTCGGTTACTACATACTCTGGGAGCGTTCATTGCTCATTTAGAAGGGTCTGAATGCGTCTGACGAGCCTATGATGACAATTAACGTTTAAATACCCTACCCGGGAAGATTTTTTCGGACGATTACCCAGGGGACAAAATCCCCCCCCCCATATTGGGTAAGGGAACGTCCAGAAATTATGTTAGCATTACATGGTTGAGGGGGGGTCAGCGATTTGTTAACTATTGTTAACAAGGGATGGGGGGTCAAGAGGTTGTTAACTCCAAAGTAAATTAAATTTTCGGTGCAATTTTGACATACAAGGCCCAAAATTCGCTCTGGCGTCGCCTGCGGCGGGCTATTTTTGTGTATATTTATATAACCTCATTACTTTTGGAAAGGCCATCGCAAAAAATCAGTGTATTTTTCGCCGAATCAGCCCAAGAATCTTCGAAAATCTGTCAGGATTAAAGGCGATTTGTAACATGGATATTACTTTGTTGCATGAAAAATCCTTGGTGTCTCCTGCAGCGGGCTAAAAACAGCGATTTATGTCGGAAAAACGTCATGAAAATTTCCATTTTTGATGTTTTTTGTGCAATTTCAGTGACGGACCTCACGACACAGCAAAAATTTCGCTGGTATCGCCTGCGGCGGGCTAAAAAAACGTGTTTTCCTTCGGATAGCTCTAGGGAAACGCTTGTTTTCCGGCGCGCGCGAAGCGCGCGCCGAAAAAAATTTTTTGCAATGTTGCCCCCCCAGACCTGAAAAATTTGCACTGTTTGCCCGCCCCCCAGAGGGGTCATTTGCCCCCCCCCCCGAAGCCGAATTTCATCTGAACAGCCTGTTAGCATTACATAATTTCTGGACGTTCCCTAAGACCCAACAGTCCGAAACAGTTGAATGCACGGATAAGCGTACGCGCAAAAACCCCGAGAGATGCGCTTCGCATGGAAAATATTTTCGTGAAAATCGTGTAAAGGATTACGTCCCTCTTGCCCTCCTTAGTGTACGTAGCATAATCACCTAGGCCGCGTCATAAGAGCGCCAACCATTCGCGTGTAAATCCGTCCTGTTTGTTCATGCTTGTAAGGTCAAGGATGCTCTTATACGCCATGTCGACGCGCCCATTCAAAAAGTATCTTAGCTACGTCGTGGATTATTTTCCGGGAAGCTGTCATCGTCACGATTCTTGTTGACTTGCGAAAGCTGTATTCCACATTTACGTGATGCTCAACACCGTCCGGTCGGACGTGTCCGATGCGAGCTCGCATAGCGTAAACGATCGCGTTCTGTTCGCAATCAACTGTCCGACGGACATCACACTTATCGGGCAATTTTCTGACCACCGTGCCATTGATTGTGAACGGAGCCTGTTCGGACACCGGGCGTGTCCGTCCGATATCCGTGCTCGAGGTTCTTTATGAAGGGGCTTATAGGTTGGAGCGTTACACTCTGATCACTGTCCAAAAACTCCGCTAGCTCCAGTATTCGTCTAAGAAAACTCATCGCTGAAGTAAACTTACTTAAACTTGACTCATTTTGGTATAAAATTGGCTTCTCTTCACTCGCCTGGCGCGGAAATCCAGTAGGATCGTAAGTTGCGACGCCTTTACATAAGCGGATAAGTGCATTGCACCTTTCATTAGCGCGTTTCTGGTAGTCAATCACGCTGCTTCATCGAACCACTATCCCTTCTTGCAGCATCCTTTAGCAAGATTAAGCTCATGCTCGATAGAAAAGTGCACTCCATGCGTTATATCGATGAGGGCCTCGAAGAAAGCTTTTAGTAACGCGAAGGATTAGGTTTCAAGTGTCCGTCGTGGAAGCTTAGTAGATCTGCATCGATACGTGACGGCCACCCAACTCAACGCACAAACTGTACGATTCGTAGGACCATCTCATCGTTTCATCGAAAATGAGAAGTGTGGCCCTGCGACGTCGCTACGTTGCGTCGGTACTTGCACTCCGGCGGACAAGCTTTTAGTTGCCGACGCGTCCTCCAAGACCGGGTGGCTAAGCGTTTTTCCTGAGGTATGCCCCCGTGAGAAACCAGCTGGTCCGGTGGGGTAAACGGCGATCGTCGTGAGGTGCGTTGTCAGTGACTCATAAAAAGTCCTTGTAAACTGGTTTTGCGCGTAATGCATGGCCTAGGGTGTAGGGCCAAAGAGAGGTATATTTTGCGTCGTTCCCAGCGCGCATAACATTCCTCCAGCGACCAGTTTGTTAAGGAGGTGCGCTCTGAAGCTTACTCGGTTGGTGGGGCGGGATGGGAGGACTGCTCGAACCTGGGCTTGACGTGACTACCGTATTTTCTCTAATAAACCCCCCCCCCCCCTCTGTTAGACCCCCCTCCCCACCTAACAGACCCCCCTCCCCAAAAATTCACAGCTGGACTGGGGCAACGGTTGCTTCCAAACTAAGGCCATATTTGAATAGATAACGACGAACTAAGTATTTTAAGACGAAGAGAGAGTCCTGCGGACGCAAAAGAACAAAGTTATGAGCATCTAAAATTTCAAAATTTCCCGAAATTCATCGATTTAGAATTAGACCCCCCGGGGGTTTATTAGAGGAAATACGGTATATTTTCTGACCGCCATCAACCGGCGGCCGGAGAGCCGAGCGACCACTTATATCCAGTAGGTATGGTCGCTCAAATGACCCGTGCTTTACCCTTTTATGAATGATTTTTTATGTTAGCTAATAAGCCATTCTAGTAGCTGACTTATGAGCCCCCATATGGAGATGACCCGCCAATACGCAAGGAGTACCGCTCTGATTGCAGTATGTCTACGCTTGTTAAGTGCCTTTTCTGTTGTCGTTGATCGGTTGCTAGAAGTGTGACAGGCGCCTCTCGTCGGTACGCCATGAGCGATGCCCTTCCTCACTTGAACGCGTTTCCAACCACATTGGTCTTTTGGGTTTCGCCGCGCGGCGTCGATCTGCGGTTCCCCGAGAGCTCGTGTTTCATGCATTGTACTCGTGACGTCCGCCGCCAGGAGGCACCAAGGTAACGTCTCGTGCCACTTGGGACTCTGAGAATAAGCATTAGTTGTTCGCCGCAGTCGACGACACCGCAGAACTGCGCATACCCGTGGGAATCGTCGGGGAATTGTTGTTTTTCGTTCTCTGCGCGAAGTCTTTCCAGCGAATCCCTTTGGATCGTCGACGACGCAGAACAGCGAAAATTGTATAGCCGTCGGTTTAGTTTTAAATGTGGCAAAAAAAACGATGGATCAGTGGGATTATTTTTCGATGTTCTAAACAAACTAAAAATTTTCAAAAACCCGGACCTTCAAATCCGAATTCGGAAAGACGCCTTGCCGTGACGTGCCATTCTACGTACCGTGCCGTCAAAAATGCACGAAGGGGGTCAGCACGGAATGGAAAACGAAAGACTCCAAAAAGTTTTTAGTACTGAGGGAAGGGAAACGGGTGTTACGGTAGTTCCCAATTCTTGTAGATGACGCATTTTCCCCAAATGGAAGTACCTGTGTTGAGTAGCACAATCCTAGTTTTGTGAAGAACGGGACCGAATTCCCCACGTTCTACGAAGGCCTACCAGCCTCGACGACCAACGACCTTGGAGAAAAAACCCTGCCCTTTTAGCTCTCTGGCCAGGATCTGTATTGTGCCCGCGTTCCCACGGCCACCCATGAATTGTGTTGTACTTTTCGGGGAAATCGGTTAGTCACAGAATGGCCGGCGTGACTTCCTTATGCCATGAGACCGAGCACTTGGAATGGTCTTATGCAACTTTCGTTGGCTTTCTCGGGCACGCCATGAAAAAAGAGTGCGTCAGCGGAATGCTGAATGGGTCTGTTTTATTCTCCGCGAGAATATTCGATTAAGAGTTCACCTTCTCTAACTCTGAGTTCTCGTTGTCCGATTGCCCTCTATAGCAGAGAGTGCACCCACCATGTCCTAACTCAGTTTCTCTGGCGACTGGTTGCGGTAGACGCGCTTGTGTTAGGCGTGCCATTCAACACTAAGTCTCGTTTATTCCAGTGACGTATCCTGGGGGGAGGGGTAGGGGACCAGGGAAATTTTACGCCTCCAAGATATTCACGGTTTTTCGACTGATTGGGCAAATTTCGGCGGTCTGCGGCGGGCATTTTTGGTCAATCACGCTAAAATAGCAAAAAGGGGACCAAGGCATTTTCCGCCCTCGGCCAAAAGCCGACGCCGAAAAAAGGTAAGGGTCCCCTAATACATGCGCCCCTCCTCCTATGACACATCGCATACTCAAGCGAAGGCTCATTTTGGAGGACCCTAAAAAAAATACGAACATCCGGCTATAAATGCACATTAATGTTCGAACGCGCCTAGGCGACACCCGCCGAATTTTTTTGGCCTTTAGTTTAATATGCACGATAAAATTTTCTTGATTATGTCTGCAGCCAGCTGTTCTTGAAGACGTTCAGTTTTGCGCAGGAGAATTTAAGCGTATGCAGCCAGAAGAAGACTGTGAACTTATAGAATGTTTTGGTTCACCTTACAGAATTAATGGTACGCTGTCCTTACCCGTGCATCGCTCTCCATAAGAGCGCAGAGTGATCTCTAAGTCACGCAGGCATGGCATCCTAAGGATCTTTCTCCGAGCGTTGTAGCCTAAGAGATCTTTCCACAGCTGTTCAGAGAAATACCACGTGAGTCCTTATGGCGTTTGTCCTTTAAAGTTCTCAGCCAGGCGCTAAGGCACGCTGCTTATTGACCCAGGAACTGTGCCAGGAATTATCTGTCCTGTCGAGTGAATGACATGACCGCGACTGCGATGCCGGGCGCAAGGTCTAGACGCTATGTATCGCACGCGTGAATAAGTGGCCTTCGGATGGTGTGATTCTGTCGCCGTGGAACTATGAGTCATTCGCTCGGCATGTATAGTCCTTTAGCATGCAGTGGATAGCAATCAACTGCCTAGTCACATTGGACCTCGCATATACCCCCTCCCTTCTTCCTGCCGACCTCAGCCCCTTCCTGTGAGCCGTCTGCAGACTAGGACCTAGCTAATGCATCCACCTATGAGCTGATCATATAAGGCAATTATTGACGTTGGCATCTTAGCTGTACTCAACGTTTAGCCCATTCCATCTGCGGCAGGCTGGTTTATTTTGTTGTGTCTTTTAAAATTTGCGGCGATGCCCTAGGCTTCCTTTGAACCCGTGTAAATTCGAAGCTCTTTTGGAATTCCGAATTCAACATCAAGTGTGTCACTTCATAAATAGCACCTCAAGTGGGACCTATGTCTCAGAAGTCTCTCAGATGTGCCGCTACAAAACACGAGACCAAAAGTGCACATCTATCCATTTCCAAGCCAACTGGTACCTTGTCTACCTTTCGCGTCCCTGTTTGCCTCATTAAACGAGACTCTCGGAAATGTTTTCGCATTGCGCATACCTTGTGCTATCGCATGCACTTTCTGCGCACGCTGGCGAATCTCAAGGGGCATCGCCTGGCGGCATCTGCCCGACAAACATGTGCACTTAAGCGGATGTGAGATGAGCGCGCTTGAAGTGGCGTCTAAGCCGAAGGTTTTGGCTGTCCGACGGCTTACTCCATCGCCGCAATGGTGTTGATGGACGTGAAGGCTGTAGTTAGGGGCCTCGTCCTCTGCTGGTTAAGCCGAAGCCGCTACTTACTCACAGATCCGAGAAGGCCCTAACAAACTATAGGCGGTTTATAATTTTTGAAGACATCCTTTGCACTTAAGCGCTTATGGCAAGCTCAGAGCAAGGCTACTTTTTGATTGAGAACAGCGACCCTCCTTTAGCCAACCGCGCCCGGTGAGAGTGGTCCGGGCGGGTCCGGGCTTCAACTTTCCAGGCTGATCGGGCCTTGGGCCGGGCCTCAAGCCAAAGCCACCGGTCCGGGACTGTCCAGAACTTGAAGGCTCGTTGACCAGTGTTGATCCTTTCTTTGTGAGAGATAAGCTCGCAACGTTGAGAGCCTATTTTTCAGCCCGTAGGCGAGGCCAAGGTCAAAAATATTTCACATTTTTCCGTCGCGGTCCTTGCCATCCATAGCAGTCGAACAAAGACTGCACCTGTCTGGCCTTTTAAGAAAAGTCCTTAAATTTAAAAACCCTCGCACTTTCTATATGGTTTCACAGTTGATCACACCTTAGGGCAAGTACTCAGCTTTATAGCCTCACCAAGCGCATTAATCGCGACTTTCTTCCCTTGCGTGCTAGCTATGTCCGCCTGGCACTAAATGGTACCTACAACCGCGGTCAAGTTCTCCGAAACCGTCACCTCTTCACGCAACCACGACTGATCTTCGAACACCTTGCTCTACCATAGTCTCTCTTGTGCATTTGTGTTTAGAGCCGACAGTTCTGTGGCTCGAAGTTTTGTGATATCGATAATTTTCCCTTAATTACCAATATCACGTTTGCTCCTCCGACATCTGAGTCAAATTTTATGAATACCCCGCCCCCCAAAAAAATTGCTCGCCTTCGAAAATTCCAGAGTGGCTACGTCTGTAGAGAATAGTTGAGACAAATGTACCATAAAGTCTGCTCCACTTCATCGAAGCCAATACCTCTTCTAATAACTCCCACCGATCTTCGAGCACTTCTCCGACCAGCATTTATTGAGGGACGTGTTTAAGAGTGCGAGACATGTACAAATTCGTCGAGATCTCTTCGCCGCCGTTCCTCGTACGTGGCATTGTCCAGAACGGCAATTGAACGACAAAATCGTTTCTCTCGTCAGCTTGCATGACTTGCCGAGAAGATCGCACTTAGCGCAACACGCGGACGGACAAACTGCGGCCGGCTTTGTAGAAAGCTGAGACGCTTACTCGGCTAATTGGTCTCGTGCTGGCGGCGCAGCAACGAGTGTCTCGTGCTAACGGCTATGCCGGCTAACAGTTTCGAGCAACGAGTCGAACACCAGTCATTTTCCTTCCTCTGTTCATCTTGTCAGTCATGGCCTTTATGGCTAGTTTCGTACCCACCGTCGGAAGTCTTTTTCGCTCTGACATTGAATTGGGCATTTTTATACCTAGGCTGATTCCCTTCAAACCAACCCCACAGGGGTCTCAACCCCCCCCCCCTGGTTCCAGGGGGGTACCCCCTGGTTTTGCCTTTTTGCCCCTGGTTTTCATCGGGCAAAANATGGTTTTCGAGTTGAGAGGCCTGCAACCCCATCCCACAACGAAACTGCGCCGAACCCTATATTCAAGCCTTAAGGACTTCTTGTGACGTACTAAGCTTGTTCTTCGCACTATGCGCGAACGTCTTAGCAGTTATGAATCGTTTTTATTTCGGATTTGTCGTTCTCTGAGACAACTTCCTACTAGTAATGAGACGTCGACGGCGCTGCTTACAAAGACGTCTAGACGCAGCACGGTCCGCGCTTTCTCCGACAGCGTGCCTGATTATAGTGCTCGCTCAAGAGCGTGAGAACGTTGTCCCGCTGACCTTTACCCAAGTCATCCGTTCCAATAGAATGATGGCTGGCAGAATTCTGTGTACTTGCTGACCGGCTACACGCTGCCGACCGTCTGAGATTAACCGTGCAAATACGGCGAAAGATTTTTTCCGGAGGGCATGCCTATAGCATACCTATGCCTAGTGGCATACTTGTCAAATGTTCATCTAGTTCTTGCCAAATAAACCGAAAAGTCGCCCTAACGGTGTGGAAGCAACAGTCAGTCAGTCCGCACGGGACAAAGCCGATAGTCTCTCGGGTAGGTGCGGCCCGGCGGATAAGGGCTTTTAATCGCCAAATACTGGCTAATCTTCAGCCAGGTCTTGCCAAATACGCCTAAACGTTGCCCTAGCGGCGACCGCGGGAGGCTATTTACGCATAATTTCATTCAGATTAATTCTGAGGAATTTGATGCCCGCCCAATTCTCCGGAATTCCGACTCTCCGTCACTTTAAGCATCCGCTAAATGGTTGCTCTTTTTTTGAAGTTCTGACTGGGCGCATTTTATTGCTTATATTGAGTTTGAGCGCGTCGCTATTCTTCTTGTTAAACTGAGTCAGTCACCGCTTCCCGCGAATTGACTGTCCGATGAATCTCGCTGCACTTCCCGCACAGCGGCTGAGCTCTCCTGAGGCTGGCAGACTTGCTAGCACCGCCCCGTCCGCTCCTGAGGCTGCTGCCTCGGCATAGCGGTAGCATTCGCACACGCGGTCTCCTCGCGTAATTCGCCGCTTTCGCGTTGTTGTGCCTCACGAAGGATGCCAAATGTTGCAGCGTTTGGACCAAATTTTACGTGTTATTTACGGCTTTGCTGGGACGAGCGCTATATTGTTGTGCACCGATCACCGATACCCAGACCCCCTTTGTTCCGTATCGATGTTTGAATTTTGATTTTGATGTTTGAGACACGCGTTCTGTTTCGTCTTGACGGCAGGATCCTTACCTACACAATTTTGCCCAAATTTTGCTAAGCTTCTGTGCCAGCAATTATAGGCTCTAGTTGTGAGAATTTTGGTTCAATGCTTCACATTTTTGGCGCAATATTGATACACGGTGGATAAATCGCGTTGGCTGATTTTTTCCGACCACCGGTACCGTTGCTTTGACCGCCAATTCCCCGATACCGATACCTCCTAATCCTGCCTTTGTCCATAGCATGCATTACGGGACTTTTTATTAAGAGGATTTTGCTTAGTCAATCTTTTAGCATTCAACGGCCCAATTAAAGTCCTACAGAAGGAGCAGACCTCTCAGAACCAGCAATGGACATCAGCGAAGAGGTGCTCGCGGAGCTGGGCTTTTTCGCATGCCATCACTCCAATGAGACTGGCTTTCACGAGACGCAGATAATCTCGCGAATGTACGTCATGCCAGTGACGTTCATCTTCGGCATAGCGGCGAACGTCTGCAATATATTCGTGTTTTCGCATCGACAGGTAAGCCGGTGACGGACGTCATTTTTTTAAAGTAAACTTATTTTAAAAAATGAACTTTATTTTTTTAATAACTGTGCAAACTAACGTTTAAAAATGAACCATAAATTAATTAAACATAAATTAAATAAATGTATTAATGAACAAGCTATCCCTACAATTGTCATAAAATCCTGAAATCTGGAAATTCAGTGTAATTTATGTCACCGCTTAAAGACATCGTGCAAATCCTGGGACGTTTTCAGATGCGCTCTCAGCTCGTCAACTGGTTTCTCCTCGCGTTGTCCATTAGCGACTTGTGTGTACTCGGCTCCTCGTTCTTCGTCTTCTCCGCGCCGGTCATCGTCGAGCTCCTTCAACATGAAGAACTAGTAGCGCTATCAGCACGTCTGCTGGTATTCTTCTACCCGATAGCGCACACGACGCACACGCTCTCGGTGTACTTGACCATCCTGGTGTCGGTGCATCGCTACTTCGGCGTGTGCCATCCGTTCATGGTGAGTTCGGAAGCCTTACGGGAAGGGGAATACGCAGCCATTTTTCGCCGCTGAATCTTTCCGATATATTTTCCGGAAGCCTGAAACCTTCTGCTTGGTTTTTGAACTTCCACGGGTACACTGGCTGCATGGTCGGCCCACTACTTTACGCCGTATACCGCGAACCGGGTATTCTTTTCATCGGATTAGACACTGATCCCCCATATGTCAATGAAAATGTAGCCGGTCAACGTCGCGGGTAAACGTAGGCTATAGACAAGGAACCACGACTGCAGCCAAAGGAAGCCTAAAGTGTCTGCATAAAGCTACCGGGAAATTCATCCTATTATTTCAGATGCGACGCCTCGGAAGTGGAATCATCGTCATTGTTGTCATCTTCCTAGCGACATTCTTCTCAGTCGTCTTCAATATTCCTCGGTGGATGGAGCTCAAGACGATCAAGTGCTTCAGCGAGCTGTTCGAACGGTAAAATATTGTCGACGTGTTCTAAAGTCTCCGTCTATTTTTTAAAAAGAACTTGTTACTTTTTAGAAAAAAGCTTAAAAATGTAAGAATTTAATAAAACAATGTTTGTAACGTGAAAATAGTTTCTTTTTTGTTTAGGATTTTTCTATTTTAAGATAATACATCTTGACGAAGTATTGAGCTTCCGGCACATGTTTTTTTTCTCAGCGCGAATAAAAACTATTCAGGCAAAGTGTCATGGTCCTCCCGACGGACTTCATGTTGAGCGCTAGCTACACGATCTTCTACCGGAACGCAGCGTTCACTCTCATCATGCTCTTCGTGCCGTTCGTCCTACTCGCCTTCGTCAACTGCAAGATCATCAAAGTGCTGAACACTTCGCGAACGTAAGTCCCAAAAAACGGCCTCGATGACCAATACGTCAATCTTGCTTTGTTTAAGCTGGCGAAAGAAGCATTTTGGCACGTCTCGCGTCCACCAGTACGGCGGCAGCGACTCCCAGCGTACCAGTAGCCTCGAATCGTCCGTGAAGTCCTCGCTGATAATTGTTCCACAGGTCACTGCCAATAGTAAGTTCACTTAAAACTGAATTAAGAACGTTCTCGAAAAAATTTAAAATAAAAACCAAAATTATTTTTAAAATGAGTGGATTTTGTATTAAACAGGGGATCATTATTTAAATACCGAATTAAAAAATTAAAAAAATATTGTGACTTGCCCTTTTATTTTTATAATTTATTTATTCATATATAACATTTTTGTTTTATTTGTCTTTATGGCTGATTTATAATTAATTTATTTCATAATTTTTAATCTAGTCGTCGGTATTTTAATTTCGAGCTTCCAACGGCAAAATTAATTTAAGTTTGCATCTTTTTAGCCCGAAGTTCCAACGGTACCTCGTCCATGCTGGTCGCGATGGTCACCGGGTTTCTCTTTTTCAACTTCCTCGCAATCTTCAACAACGTCCTCGAGCTTCTTCTGCATCAGTTCCATCTCTCCGAGACCCTCTACGCTCTGCTGGTCGAAGTCAGCACGATCCTCGTGAACCTCAACGCATGCGTGACGATCGTAATCTACCTGGTCTTCGGCACGAAGTTCCGACAGGTCTTTTTCAAGGTATACGATCCAGGGGTTTTTTTTAACTGGTCAAAGTTTCCCTGACGAACCGAGATTACAGGTCGGCAAGCATACCGGTGGTACTGCCGTACCGTACCGTACTGTCGGTACGGAGTCCGGTACGGGTGCTAGGACGGTACGGACTATGGTACAGGGGGGTCGGTCAGTACATAGCACGGTACGGCTCCTGGTTTTTCGATAGTAAGCACTAATACGACCCTTACTAGTGCTGTCCCGTATTATGGCCTGTACTGCGGTACCGTACTGTACGGTACGGATGCTGGATGCGCTACAACCTTCTGAAGCATCGAATGCGGTATCGCGCGAGTCCTAAGGACCAGGACTAACATTTATCGGTCTAAAACGAAGATCTGACTTGACATCTGACAAATTAAAATCTGACAGATCCAACTTTTAGCGTGAATCCTGAGCCACAAGTAGAAGCGTAAACGGAAGGGATTAGGCGTAGACTTTAACGGTCTAAATCTTGTGTTTGGAAAAAAAACTTTAGGCTTAAAAGTAGGCCTAAGTCATACTACGTAGTCGGAGCCTAAAGGAAAGTCGCCTAAGATTGCAACCCCCCCCCCCCCGCCCTGCAGAGAGCGGTTAATCGAAAGTGAGGGAGGGCAAACACGGCATGATCCCGCTAGCATCAACTTCAACCTCCTACTTTGTCCTGTTGTACTGAACTCCGCTTTTCAGATGCTTCCCGCGTGGGCGTGCCCGGAGCGTCGCAGGATGAAACGTACCTGCGCGCAGAAGCGTCTCATGCGCTCGAGTCAGTCCACTCTCTGTGCCGCCACCGGCAATCTGTGCTCGGCTCCCGTCTCCGAGTATACTCGCATCGAGCCGAGCTTGGGACAGCGCACCACGAGCTGGGGCACTCGGAGTGCGTCAAAGTCGCAGCTGGCGAGGAGCCGGAGCCTGAACGTTGTCAGTTACGCCGCCATGGCGGGAGTGACGTTCACGAGAGTGGTTACATCGCGACTGTAAGATTATTGGAGTTTTGTCGTACTGCCAATAATTGTACATATTAGTGAATTATCTGAAATAAATGGTTGTGATCGGCACTTTGGTGTTTGTTAATTCGGGTGTAACCCTACCGGCGGGCGATTCGTACGCATGTGAACTTCACAGGTTCAAGTTAAAGACAAGACAACGTTAAAAGAGGACCCTTACCCGAGAACATAGCTAGGACCCCTCGGGAGGGGGGGGGGGAACCAAGGGGGGGGGACCGAAAAAATGCCTTGGTCCCCCCTTAGGTACACTTCTGAGTGTCTGGTTTTGGCCCTTTTAGTGTCTTATACAGTTATTTAGGTGCTAAGTAACCCTAGTACGCCCGCCGCAGGCGCCACCAAAGAGAATTTTTGGGATCCTTTGGCAAATTTCTTTGAAAATTTAAGTTACCCGGCTCGACTCGAACCGTGAAAATAGGAAGTTCCAACTTAAAAGAACCCGCCGCTGGCGCTTCCAGAGCGATTTTAGGGGACATATTATAAAAATATCCATGGAAATTTGATTCACCTTGGTCCCCTCCCCTAGCTACGTCTATGCCCTTACCCTATCGGCATCCTTCTCATTTTTGCGACAAGCTGCACTGATGCTTAGTGAAATGAACTCAGCTGAACTCAAGAACCTATCTACTCCATGCATAGCAACAACGCGCTCGTCGGTTGCAGTCAGTTCAGTTCATCGCAAAAAGTTCCGGTTCATAGAAAACATTGGCTCGGATACACGAAGTATGGAATACAGAATGCATGTCCTAGCGCTAAAACTCAGGCGGCAGGGACGGGGGCTCCAAAAATCAAACCGAGACCAAAAAGGAGACCGCCAAAATGGTCCGAGACTCTCGGAATACCGAGACCGAGACTTTAACAAATTCGATTATGGTCCGTATTAGGCAGTGGCAGGGTGGTAGCCAGTGGCGTAATTTGGGGGGGGGGGGTGCGCAAGGAGCTGCGCACCCCCCTCGGGTCGGGCCGAAGGCCCGGCGAGGTAAGGGGGGGACCAAGTCAAGATAAATTTTCAACGCAACATTACAAAGGAAGCCTAAAAGCCTCGTTGGCGGCGCCTGCGGCGGGCATATTTAGGCTAAATACGTGATATTCGGGCCTGAAAAACCATTGAGAGTTTGAATTTGCGATGAATTTTATTCCAAAAAAGACCAAAAACGCTTTTTGGCGGCGCCTGCGGCAGGCCATATTAGGGATAAACGCCAAAATCAGTCCGGCGCCGAAAAAATAGGTAAGGGTCCCCCCTTACCATGGCGCACCCCCTCTGACCGGGTCCAATTTACGCCACTGGTGGTAGCGGTCGAAAAGTGCTTGGTTTACATCTATCATGTAAGTTAGCCATAAAAATAGGCCCGCCGCAGACGACGCCAGCAAAATTTTGGTAAAAAATTGCCATACTCGCGAGAAATTTTCGCTGAGCGCCGTAATCGTTAAGTCTCGGTTTAGTCTCGGTTTTTCGACCGAGACCGAGACCACCAAAATGATACGAGACCGAGACCCGGTCTCGGTCCCATCCCTGTCACGCGGGTAGCGCTATGTAGCGCGAGCAAATGCAACACGAATACCGTGGCTCTTTGGCACACACGCTGATGAAATGAAATAGCCTCTGTAGAAGAACGACTGCGTCCAAGCGGCTTAGGTAACCCCGGACGGCGGCTGTCGCGCTTAGACGATTCGCGTCCAAGCCGCCGACCGGTTGAACCAGGTTCGCGTGACCCGCTCCTAGCACCGGCGACTGCCTCGCTTATGTAGCACGGATTTATGTGAGAAAAGTTTTTTGGACGTTTGGCATGGAGCTGGCGACCCTAACGGGTCCATCTGGGACAGTGAAGTACAAAACACATTGCGGAACGGCTGCCCGTTCCTTCAACTAATTACACTTGTTGACATCGCAATCAGACTGGCAAATCGCGGCTCAGAGAGACGATCGTCTGAGGCAAGGGCGTAGCTAGGAGGGCCGGGGCGCCCCCCCCCCCTCGCCGGGCCGAATGCCCGGCGGGCTAAGGGGGTACCAAAGCAAAGCACATTTTTCACATGATTTTGCTAAACAAGTCCAAAAACCTCTTTGGCGGCGCCTGCGGCGGACCATTTTAGGTTAAAACTCTTCATATTCCTGGCCCAGAACAATTTAGGCCTCAAGTTTGGATGTGTTTTACACCAATAAAGCCCGAAAACTCGCCTTGGCGGCGCCTTCGGCGTGCCGTGCTAGGTTTAAATACACCAAAATCACTGTTAAAATACGCTATAGTGCGCCAAAGGGACACTTCCAAAAATAGGTAAGGGTCCCCCGTTGGGTCTCCCCCCCCCCCCCCGCCGCCCCCTCCTGAGGGGTCCTAGCTAAAGGTTCGGCAAACCCCGGCCGTACCGTACAGCCGTACCCTATCACGGCTGTACGGGTACGGGTACGGGCCGTAATACGGTACGGGTGCCGACCTTTAGTCCTAGCTACGCCGTTGGTGTGAGGAGGCTTATTACAGACCAAAGAGCATTCACTGTGATGGTTAGACCGGACACCGCACTGGGTATCGTTCAGACGGCTTCTATGCAACTCATCGCAGTTGCGACAGCGGCGTCGACCGCGCGAATCATCGCGTATCAGGATTCTGTATCTCCACAACCATGGGCAACCGGGCCCGGCCGGGTACGGGCTTAGATTTCGGCAGAACCAGCCGGGCCCCGGGCCGGACCTGGGGTAGGTCCGGCCCGTTTAGGCCCGGTTCAGGGCTCAAAAATTGCCACATTTTGGTCCAATTTCCGATACATTTTTAGTAAATTAGTAAAACTCGCTCTGGCGGTGTCTGCGGCAAGCTATTTTAGGTGAAAATACTCGAATGTTGTATTTTAAGCTCATTATAAGGGGCAACACTTTAGCCTATGGAAAGTACCAAAGGGGGGACCAAGGGAGTTTTTCCTGTCTAGCCTAAAAAGTCAAGGCCCGCCGGGCCCGGGCCTCGACTTGAAGGCCCGTTGCCCATGGTTGTATCTTGATAGATGTGCATAACTGTCATTGCCTTGAAGAATGATAACGAAAAGCAAGCTTGAACTTTCCGTTTCTGAAGGCTAATTACTGCTGAGCGTTGAGCAGCAACGAATGAAAACGTAGTGATTTTGTTTGTGCACTTTCTGCCACATTAGACTTTCTATTCTCAGGTGAACGAGCGATTCCGCACTTTGCGCGTACAAAACCATTCCCTTTTCGCAAGTCAGTCCGCTGCCCGCGCCAAAGACTTGTCGAACCTCGGCGGTCGTCAGTTCTCCAGCATGGATGTCTTAGCGGCGTACTACGCTCCTCTATTCGCGGCGTTTATTTGCGAGCTTCTTGCGTCTCTCATTTTAATCTTTCTATCGATACTCGTTCTTCGGGCGGTAGCGAGATGCAGCGTTATTCACATAAATCTCAGAGTATGTGCATGGTTTTGCTACCGTACTCCGAACCGCGATGACTCCACCCGTACCGTACAGTACGGGAGGGTACATCAGTACGGACCGCTATAAGGTACAGTGCGGTACGGACCGCAATAAGGTACAATGCGGTACGACAGTACGGGCCGTACTAGTGCTAAATATCGACGGAACTGGACTGCGTACTGGCCGGCCCTACGCGTAGCCCATTCCGTTCTGACCAGACCCACCCGTAATGCACTCCGTACATATAGTACGGCAGTACGGAACGGTACAGACCTTACGACGGCAGACCTTTGTTGAGAACGCCCGCCCCCCACGTATTAGTAAGCGGCGGGTAGGACCATGTGCCGTTTTTGCCACATTAGCGTTTGTTTACTGAACAGACAGCCGTTCAATGGACCGGTAAAACATAAGTTCGTGAATTCAATTCGTGAAAACGGCACCAGGGTACGATTCGTGACTTCACGAATTTAATTCACGAACTGAATTCACGAACTGAAACCTCAGCTCCAGGTTACGATTCGTGAAAACACCGCTAACCTACGCTTCAGACATGCCTACCTCGGCTTAGGAATGGCCTACCACGGCTCAGGACTAGTCTACCCCGGCTTAGGACTAGCCAACCCACACGCGGCGCGCTAGCGCCGGCACGCTTAGGCTTAGGCTGTTTGATTTGGCTCAGGCTCAGGCTCAGCATTAGGTTGCTAAGACCACGAAAAAGTTTCTAGTTTTCATAAATCGTACCCTTTTCGTGAATTCACGAATCGTACCCTTTTTTTACTGTGTTCACGAATTGAATTCACGAATCGTACCTTTTTCGCGAATTCACGAATCGTACCCTGGGGCCACTTTCACGAATTGAATTCATGAACTGACACCCGTCCCAATGGACCGTTGCATCTTGATGTGTCACCCTCGCAAGTGACTATTTGTTCTGCTGCAGAACAAATAGTTCTGCAGACAGAACAAACAGAACTTCTGCAGCTTCTACTTGTCTGCAAATGCATGTCGTCCGCGGCCTACGGATGCAACCGAGCCGTGTTTCTCATTTCGCAGCTGGGGCAAGATCGCTTGGACCCCGTTGGACCTCCCCTGACGAGATTCTTCACCCATATGTGCGCCAGCATCAACAACTACCTGAGCGTGGCCTACACAAGCGAGCGGATACTGGCGACGGTCTGCGTGAAAACCTACGAGAGGCAGAGGCCGTACTACGGCACTGTTTGTCTAATTTTTCTGGTAGGCTCTTTGGGGATCTTGCGTCTTTCCGGGGCGCAAAACCTTCCCGGGGGAACGACCATTACCCCCCCCCCCCCCCCTGCTCCTCCGTCCACCGAAAAAGCCGGCCCGTCCCAAGTCTGAGGCCTAGAGCTGATCAAGAACGGTATCGACACCCAATTCGGCCATATTAGCCGGCCGATCTTTAACCTACTTTTTCCGTTTTTTGAGCATTCACCTGAAAACTGGAAAACTGGGAAGATAATGTGCAGGTAATGGGCTCGATCACTTCAGACGAGAGCAAGGAAAAAAGTTAGACTAGAATTTGTCTAATACTCTGTTTCCTCGAATCGACCACCGGGGGTTTGTTTTCCCAAGACCCAGATTTTTTACACGTTGAGATTTTGAACTTTTTTCGTAACAATAAATATAGATATTTACCCGGCGAGGTAAGGGGGGGCCAAGGTAACATAAATTTTCAACGCAACTTTACCAAGGAAGCCTAAAAACCTCGTTGGCGGGCCTATTTAGGCTAAATAATTGATACACGAAACTGAAAAAAGGTTGAGGCCTTGAATTTTCGACGAATTTATTCCAAAAAAGGCCAAAAGCTCTTTTTGGCGGCGCCTGCGGCGGGCTATAATTGGTATAAACACGCCTAAACCAGTATTAAAAACCGCTGTGGGGCAAAAAAGGCAGACTTCGGAAAACTACCAAAGGGGGGACCAAGGCATATTTTCGGCGCCGGCCGAAGGCCAGCGCCGAAAAAAATCGGCAAGGGTCCCCCCTTACCATGGCGTCCCTCCCCTGACTGGGTCCAATTTACGCCACTGGGTGCTTCAAAATGCTTGTTATCGATATCTATCCGAGCAATTTCTGGGCGCTCTCTTTAGGTGTTGATTACGGTCTACAACGCAGGCGCGGACAATCTATGGCGCTCTAGCCAGTCCCCTGCGGGCTACTCCTTCTCGACCTACTTCACCATATACGGGACGAATTTGTGTGGCTTTATATGCATAGCGGTAAGTTGATACCAATGATGGAAACGGCGTTTTGTGATAACTTGAACTAGGCTTTATTGACAAGATTATGCTGAGTGTCCGGGATCGTTACTCTCAGCGAATACAGCGAGCGTCACAGGGAAGCGTGCTGGGGATGCAAAGCTCTCACAAGACTGACTGCACTGTGGAAAGGAAGGCGAGACGAGCGGCGGCCAAAGGGCGGAGCCGAGACACACATGACATGGGCATACAATGGCGACTCGAGCTCCACTCTCGAGGACGAAAGGGACTGGGATACTTGGAAAGAACCAGGAACAAACAAGTGAATTTGGAGAAGAATTAACAAAAAGAACAATAAAAAGAACAATGCATTAAATAGTTAAGTGGATACCGGTGAATGCAGGGAGATGTGGTGGCTGACGACGTGACGCATGGCGACGTGGCGGGTGACGACGCTACTTGCGGTACTGCTTCTTAGTGGACGACTTGACGTTGTGGGACGATGACGGGCGCTGAAGACCGAGTCGAGAGTGAGCCGGGGATGCAGAGCTGGATGCGTTCTTGGCGGCGTCGGTGAGGATGGACGAGAGCAAGTCGGTGAGTGCAGACTGCGACGGCTTAGCGGCTGCAGGCTTCGTGATGCGTCCGGAGAGGGTCGAGTGGAGACGGTCTTTCGTGATGCGTCCGGCCTGGGTCGAGTGGAGACGGTCCTTCGGCTGCATGGACGATGAGGGTTTCTGAAACAGAACATACGAAGCATACGAATGCATGTTAGCCACCAAAGGGGAGCCCATGCCAGACCATGCTTTCGTTTCAACATTTTGTCGGCCCATTAAACCAAGGTAGGGACCCGATGTAGCCGCCTTAGGGAAGCCCAAACGCGATCCGTACCTGGAAGAACTTCTAAGATATAGCCACCTTCTGCTAAGGGACTTATCCTCTACGAAGTTTCCTATTTCCCCGCTTACCTCATTTTGTCCCCTCAGTTCCAGCTTGCCCATCTGACGCAACGGTGCCGACGAAGCGTTGCGACGACGCTCCTGGAAACAGAGCCAACCAGCAGCGTGAATGACGTGCACCTTCAGGAGCTGCCAGCCCTCGCGAGTCCAAACGCCGTTGGAGACGTAGCCCTTGTCCGCGACCGTACCATAGCGGCCCACCTGCAAGCAGTAGTCATTTTCAGGGCACATTTTCATGTTGTTGCATACCTGCAGCGTACTTCCTCCGTCCGAGGTAATGCGGTAGAGCTCTCCTCCCTCCCTCAGCAAGTAAGCG
>JNEY01000030.1:188159-255996 GCA_020875895.1 Aphelenchus avenae | reverse complement strand
CCCCCCCCCCCGACACAGTAAACCACACTTTTCCTTTAATAATTCTATGAAAGATCCTGTAAGAAATATGTCCTAGAATTTCGTGCCTCACCATATCATTTTCATCCCCCATAATTCCCCCCCCCCCACTGAGCGCTACGAAACGTCGACACTAAAGATAGTTTGGCATAAATGGTATGGGCTCAAAATCCATCGACACAAAGAGTAATCGGCACAGAAGTCATCGGCATAAAAACACGTCGGCACAAAATTTATTGCCGCAAAAGATATGGTCAAGAAACGCTATGAAATTTCGATCGTTTCTTTTTCTGACTTCAAGTCGCTTTTTGATTCAAATCATTGCCGGTGGGATGGGCGGATGAGGGCGGAAAAATGACAGTAATCCTGGCCGAAAGCGGTAACTATGTCCGATTCCCAAGGCTAGGCGAGTTTTAGGGCCGCTCACGGGCGAATTTTAGCTCTCCAGCCGGCCGAATTCTCGCTCTCTTCGATGCTGAACAGCGTTCGGCTGCACGGAGACGCTGCCTTCGTCCGTGCAGTCGCCGGGAAGTCGGTGGTGATCCCCAGTCGCGTGCGGACCTTCTGGTTGCACGTACCGGTAGTCGTGGACGAGCCGTTCCACCTCAAGCCGCTAACGGAATGGGAAAACGTGATGATTCATTTGCGGAATTACCTTGTAAGTTTTAGTCATCCACGTGCAGTAGGAAAACGGGCCGTGCTGTTTCCCGTTTCTCCACCAATTCTGCCGGTTTCCCGTACCGCGCTTCTCGTTATTTTGATACCGCCTTCCCGAAATGCCCAGTGCCTCGGTCAGAATCGAACAACGGAAAGTTCGTAGTCTGAAATCGAGTTGAAGTTAGCGAGTACACCCGCCGTTCCCCGTTCCACCCTGGCCCGAAACTTGCGTGCCGTCCTCCGTTCCCTTCTGGAATGCCTGTGCCGGCGAGGACGCCCCAGCACGGAACGGGCCGTGCCACGGAACGGCCGCGTGGCACGAACACAAAATCTCCAAAATATCCAAATTAGTTAGGTCTCACAAAAGTTACATGTTAAACAACCTTTTGGAACGTGCGTGTCCTTCGAAGGGACCTTATTGGCACTTTAACCCCACCTCCGGGCATCAATTTTGGAATTTTTTGGCCGAAGCTGCTCAATTATGGCCGTTTTGCTGAAAACCCGCATGCTTAGGGGTAGCAGCACGGAAAGGAGTACGGCGCCGTTTTGGCCTCCTACCGTTCCGCCTTCCGTCCCGTGCTCGGAGGAACGGAAAACGGCCCGTGCTTACTCGTCGGCCGTGCCGCGCCGTTCCGTTCTGAGGACGGCGGATCACGGAACGGACCGTTCCGTGCCACGGCCCGCTAACTCTATTCGTATATTTTGCACTTATTTGAAATTCGGATTCGTATTCGCTTTGGGTTTGTTTTTGGCCTCCGGAGAATGGACTCGGGTTGACATTTAGTACTTCCCCGGTCCTGAGGCGAGCAACTCTTATTTGCGCACTACATTCTACTTCTAGGGCGCTTCGAGAGGAAACTCGTCAGGAAAGCCACCGGTAAGTGCCATCATTTTATGCTGTGGGGAAGTTAGTTTGATGCTTCAGGCCAAAAGAGCACTAATCACCACAAATGAGGTCATCTCCTCTCTTCTGGACGTTCATAGAAGAGAGTAATTTTTGGCCATGAAAATGCGGCCGGTGAAAATGTTCAAGAATGGTAAAATTTTTCGATATTTTAAGCCCAAACCAGCGAGCGGGCACCCATGTGTTTGTGGACTCTAAGTTAAGAAGGTTTTTATGCTCACGTGGTGTCTGTAGAAGCGTTTTGAATGGAAAGTGGACATTTTCTTTTCGAAGCCGAGAGACTGTTATCTAGTAACGCCAAAAAAATCGTGTTTTGCCGGCCATTTACCGATTTTACGCTTTTGTTTCCGCCGTCGGAAAAAACGAGCACTCAGTCAAAAAAGGTTAATCGCCATTTTTCTGTATAAAATCGCGGAAAAAGGACACAACTCTGATAGACACCGTAGAGTGTCGGTAGGGGGGGATGATCATAGGGTTCAGGGTAAGCACATGCCTCTTTCAGAGCACTCCGTTTTATCGACTGCGCATCACTGACATACTTGGCGGCGCCGCAAATATCTCAGTCCTTGACGAGCAGTTCTCATCCCTGGTCGCGAAGCACGCCGCTAATGAGTTCGAAGCGCTGCCCTCCCAAATGCGCTACGCCGCGCAGATGGGTCGCTGCTACTTAGAAGGCTATCACATCATTTCGACCGGCTTACCGACGTGCCCAGCGGGACCGTGGAGATGCCGATTTTCCCCGCTAAATGGCACCAAGTGCGCGCTCGCTAGAAGGGACTTACGGTCACATCGCGTTCGACCGGGACTATATGTTCACTATTCTTTAACGACCGCAGATCTTGTTGTTTCTCAAAATGGATGTAAAATGCAGTGACGGAAATACAAATGCTGCTAGCTAATATATGACAGGATTTTTGTAGTATCCAAGGGGACAACGGCGAAAATATAAGCTATTTTATACGATAACTACGCTAACGCCAGAAGTACTAATAATTTCATGCGGTATTAAATACCGTAAATCTTCTAACAGAGGCGCAGCGCCTCTATTTTCACGCATGGACAAAAGGTGCGCCTCTAATAGAAGGTGCGCCTCTATTTTCACACACTAATGGCCGGCAAAAATCCGAATACTTTGGCCAAAACTGGCAAATAATTGGCGTCAAAATTTGACAGCAATTCTGCATTTATTTGTGGTTTTCGCGAATAATTTCAGCCAAACTAAGTTATATCATTGCAATGCCGGCCAAAGATGAAGGGACTTGTCGTTTCCATACCCTTTCTAGGTCCTTTATCAGCTCACCCTTTTTGCCTAAGAGATAATTTATGACGGATTTAAAAAATTAGACCAAACATGACTGCGCCTCTTACTCCAATAGACTTCCAATAGAGATTGGAAGGTGCGCCTCTATTAGAAGGTGCGCCTTTATTTTCACACATGGACAAAAGGTGCGCCTCTATTAGAAGGTGCGCCATTAATAGAAGTGCGCCTCTATTAGAAGTTTTACGGTAAGTGAGAGCTTTCACAATGTTTGCGAAAAGTAATATTATATTTACTGACACTTTATATTTAAAAAGAAACATTAAAAACAAGCATATTTTCGTATTTTATGATATTTTTTTCATAGATAATTAGGCATTTTGGCATACAGCATTTTTTCGGACAGTCTTGGGGAAAGTACCTGGGCTGCCCATAGGAGCATTCAATTTTGTACAGGGGGATAACTGTAGTCTGGTAAAACGTCAACTTGAAAACGTCAACTTGAAAATTTATGCGTCAACTTGAAACCTTTCGCGACAACTTGAAAACTTTCGTTGGTACGGGCCTACCCCGCCTTGGGGCTAGCGTATCCGGCTTAGGACTAGCCCATTCCGGCTTAGGACTAGTCTGCCACAACGCGGCGCGCTTCGCGCCGGCACGCTTAGGCTTAGGTTGTTCAGATTTGACTTAGGCTTAGGTTGTTTAGACTTCGCAACTCTCAGAAACCAGCATTCTACTTGTTTTATCAACATGTCGCATAAATTTTCGAGTTGACGCATAAATTTTCAAGTTGACGCTAAATTTCCAAGTTGACGTTTTTTCAAGTTGACGCGAAATTTTCAAGTTGACGTTTTTGCGTTTAGGTCGACCATTACCCTTCTGTGTACATAACTTGTGGTCCAGAACAGTATTTTTCCGATTGTGTTCAGGTTTGCTTGACATTTACGAATGCACCGGTGCAGGGCAGGGAACATGCGCCTTTTTTCTGCGGATATTTCCACTGAGACGTTGTGTGTTCAAAGGCTTTCTGTTCCCCTGACGGACAACCACTTGTCTGCTGGAGCCATGTTCGCGAAGCGGTGTATGTAGCGAAAGGCAGGGTGGCAATGAGCGTAGACTGAGTTCAATCCCCATTAGGTAGGGAAGCATTTGTAGGCTCCTACTCGCAGTCGCAAAAGCTCAACACGTGTTGCGGTAACAAAAGAATTTACAAATACTTGAATATAAATGTTGCAAATAACTGAACGATAACCAAAATAAGTAAGCAATAATCGTTGCGCATACGAGTACGAGAAAAACACCGTCACAGTGATCTGAGATCTGCTTAAAAAAGGTAAATCGTTAGGATGTCAAGAGACGATCGAACGCTGAGTGCTGTCCTGGACGTCGCACGACGAATCGACGCGTGAGGTGGTACGCAGGAACGACGCCGGCGACTTTGTGATGCTGTAGATTTTGCTGGTAACGTTTTTGTTGGCGAACACGTTTCTGAGGATGACGTTGCGGTATGAGCGAACGAAGAACATCGTCGTGATCGGGTTCACGAGCGTGATCATCGACATGATCGACGAGACGTAGGAGGTGCACGGAGCGTCGAAGTCGAGCAGACACTGAGCGATGTAGGCGAACGTCGGGCCCATCAGAGAGACGAGCGGCGTGATGGCCTGAAGGGACACCGCATTTTTCAAGCAAAATAGAACGGGATATGCATGATTTGCGCAAAAATCGAAGTCCTAATGAACGATGCGGACGATTGATGGTCCATATTGGATATCCATAACACTCCTAAGGTGAGTCCGACCATCTATGTTGGGTAGGGCGAGCGCTAAGGACACTAAGGAGCAGACCGACCCGCAACCATGTCGCAAATCCGATCTGGAATGGGATTGTAGGATTCTCAGCAGGATGGGAGGCCGGACCGGCAATGTGCCAAGCTCGGCAGGTAGGTGCGTCTGACGCGATTTTCTACGTCCAAAATTGACCCGCTACAGGCGGCATCTCACAAATGTTTCCAACATATTCCAGTTGAAGATGCTGAAAAGACCAAGACTACTTGTCTTTCTGCATTCCAAGGATCGCGTTTCAAAATTGAAAAAGTGAGAAAATGCTCTGGAAAAGATCGGGATAACCATTGTCCCGATTGTTTTAGATCGGCCGGGGGGGGGGGTCGAAATGATGACCAAAGCCGGAAGAATGCTTTCTGTAGCCTAGAGCGCACTGCTTTATCAACAGAAATAGGTATGTTTGGCGTGGTGAACACTGAGTTCCCGTCTTTACAGGTGATTGTGTTCCAGCTGACTTACCAGTGCGATCAGTGCTCGGTTCACATCCTGGTGCATCTTGCGAGTACTTTCGCGGAAGGACTTGCCGTGTCGCATGAGATACGTAGCGATCTGCGACTGACACCAAATAATGAATGTGTACCCGCCGGTGCACGAGATCGTGTAGAACACATGGTGAATCAACGTCTTCGCCTCGGTCTAAACGCACCATAGTTTCAAGTACCCAGAGATGCGACCTACGTAGTGCGAAAGCGTCGGGTACGGCTCCTGTCCCGCTTCAAAGTGCCATTTGTAGTGGTCCTTAATGATCTCGATGGCCGTCTGACGCATCTCTTCCGTCTGGCCAGAGGCGAACGTAAACGAAGCGTCGGTCGCTTGCGTCGCGCAGTAGGCGATAGCGAAGAGGACGAACTGCCAGATCATAGTGGGCGTTTTCGGGCTAAAGAAAAACTCACTAGGCTGTTATCTGAAAAGGTAATGACAAAAGTGCGATGCTTACTCATTAGCGTGACAGGTGCTTCGATAGCGGAGGAAGAATTGCACGACCACGCAAACGATGCTCGAGTGTAGGGAGCCGCAGTAGATCGCCAGTACGGCGTGATCAAAGGCTGCGCTGCGTCCGGAGAAGAAGCCGTTGGACACGAGGATCATATTGCCACGACCGACCAAATGAACCTAAGCAGTTAAGGTTGTGCTGGTCAAGTGCTGAGAATGCTCTCGGAATTCCGGATTTCGACCGTTTTTTTTGCCCTAAAAACAAGGAATATAATGCTCGATTGTAGTTTTCTTAATGGAATTTAATTTTTTAGCCCTACAATAAAATTATTTAATGTAAAAATTTATTTACTTGTTTGATTTTTTTAATATAATTTTTTTAATTTTTAATTTAATTAACAAATTTAATTTTAATAAATAAAAGTTTAATCTTTCTAATTAAGAAAATTATTTATAGGATAAATAAAGTCGGGTTATGGTTCGTGTCCCTCGCACAGAATCGTTTTCAATACCGTCCCCCCAAATCTCGAAATCGACCTTCCACCATAGGGAGTCAAGATGGGTCGCCTTCAGTCAATATGAAGAACATACCGGTTGCACGACGAGGACCACCGTACCTAGCCACAGGTCTGCTAGGCAGCTGAGCAGGAGAATTCGTTTGTAGGCCGCCATCTTTCCGCTGGAGTGCTTCAGGATCATGTAGAGGAGCGTGAGGTTCAGCACGAGCGCGGAGATCGTTATGGTCGACTCGAGCGGATGGTGGATGGAGGCAAAGTCCGAGGTGCAGATATCTAAACGACGAGTTTGATCGTGTCCTGTAGGAGTATCACAATGGCCTTGATTTTGAGCAAAGCTTTTCGAATACACTGAGCTTAGCGTCGGCGGTACCTAGCGGATCGGCCTCGCCTCCCATCAAGCATCGCTGGTCAAGTCGGAAAAAAACGGTACTTACCGAAAGTCATTCTCGCCGAGGTCTCGCTATGCGGTTGTAGAGTACTTCACGGCCGGCTGATGGTTGCGATCCCCTAAATTTAAGCCTTGACGTAGGGTTATTGGTGACAGAAAAACAAACGTGGACCGCGAGTATTCCTCATTTCGCGGAAGATTATGCATAGCTTTGCGTAGTGGCAATAACGACAGCTGTCAAGCTAGCTGAGGCCCATACCTTAACGTATTAACCAAAGCCGTGTCTTGTACGTCCGTGTACCCACGTGCGAAAACTTGCATACTTGGGTCCAGGGCTGGGACCAAGCCTCGGTCTCGGTCTCGGAACACTGAGGGTCTCGAACATTTTGGAGAACTCGGTCTCGCTCTCGGTTTGATTTTCTGAATCACCCAGCCCTGCTTTTGTCTATACCGGAAACGGATAGTTCGTCCCCCAGGGGGCAAGGACCACGTCGGGTCCGCATCAGAGACCTCTTGCTATGCGCGCCCACGTGTAGCGCTTTTGAGACATGTTACAGCCACCGGTAAATATGTCGGGAATCAGTTTCGGTAGACGACAACAACGGAGAACAAAAGTACACGGCGAAGTGACACCGGCACAGAACCCGCGCGTTTTGTCTCGTATTCGTTCAACGCGCTACTTGTCTTAAAATACTTCCGAGATATATATCTATCCAAAACACGGCTCTATGTTGAAGTTCCACGTACCGCACGGCTAGCTTGCGATTAGGGGTAAGGGTGCAGTTAGAGATATGTGAAATCTAGGCGGATAATTAGCGACAATACGGTTGAAAGGAAGTGGAAAGACGATGCGAAGCGGCTACTAGTTGTTTGGGTCCCGTTGTTTGGGTCGCGGTCTTTTGGGTCCCGGGTACAGTTTCGAAAAGTCTTTTGGGTCCTGGAATTTTGGGACCCCTTGTTTGGGTCCCGGTCTTTTGGGTCCTAGAAAAATTAGCAAGTTGCAGGTTTTATTTAAATCCAAGTCTGAGCTTAAGCCTGAAAATGGGCAAACAGCACAATACTGAGCCTAAACCTAAGCTAGGACGATGGCATAGTAACGTGTAAGCTGCTGGGGCATTTTNATACTGAGCCTAAACCTAAGCTAGGACGATGGCATAGTAACGTGTAAGCTGCTGGGGCATTTTGTTACCGGGACCCAAAAGACCGGGACCCAAACAAGGGGACCCAAAAGACCTTTCGAAATTTTAGCCGGGACCCAAACAACGGGACCCAAACAAAGGGTTACCTGCGACGCGCCTGCCCAGAAGAACATCCCTCTGCCCCAAGGCCGGAAAACAAGCATCGGTTACCACAAAAACCTAAAAATACGGCTGTTCGTGATGTTTCATTCCGGTGCGAGACATACCGTGACTTCCCGACAAATATCTCTAGTAGCACTGCAGCCTAACGGGAAGAGAATTTTCCCGATATGGGGGAAAACAGCCTCGTAAATTCTTGGGATCCGCCTGTCCCTGCCCGCATCCCTTGAAGAATGCGTGACAGAAAATCGCGGGCGTGACAAATACGTTCACGCTAGAGACAATCGATTCAGAAAATGGCATTTGGACAGTTAAAATAAGGTAGCGAGGTGTGGGTTCGAAAGAATCCACAAACCATGGTCGGTCCCTGGAAGAGCTTAAGGGACCATCCATTACATGGGCTGTTCGGTTGCTCTTCAACGGCTTGACACAATAAACACAAGTGACATTTTGCCGTGCGGAGTCGCCGTGTCCACTTTAGAAATCCCCTTCACTGCGTTCTTTTAAGGTGCGTGTCACCCCGTGCCGCAGGGTGACAAAGTGTGATCACGCAAGAGACAAAGGCGGTGCCGAACCGATATCCCGGCCCACCACGATGCCGAAGCCGAAAATACCGGTTTGGAGTCCGGTTCGGAGGGTGCCCCATTGCGTCGATGATCGGCCCGCCGATTCCTACAAAAGACGGTCAAAATTGTGGCCGTCGGGCCAACACATGATTTAAAAAAAATTAGACCTGTGAGTCTTGGTGTCGTGTGAATGGATGGACCATGATCGGAACCTAGAACCCTAGAAGATCTTCAAGGAATCGTGGATGTTAGTTAAGAAGTTGTGCACGGAAGGACATCTCAGACGTGGGCTACACGGTTGCTCTGCAATGTACTTTAACACGACAAAAACGAGCTTTATGTAAGCTCAATTCGTCAGTCGGTAGGAGGCGTGCGAGGCGGCGCTTGCTTTCTGCTTTTCACATTCAGGATGTTTTTAATGTTTTTGATGAAAGCGTTCGAATGCGAAGATGCCCTAGGAAAATGGCGAATAAATCGGCTTGTGGAGAGATTCTGCGAATGACGCATGTAAACACGATCGCCCGCCTTCGCTAATGCTCTTTTGCTCAGTCTCGGGAAATTGCGTGACGAAACACGACAATGACACAGCCGCGCGTAAGAGTCACCTGCGTCTATTCGAGATCGCTGATGTAGCTGATCGCATCATCAAGACAGAACGATATTCTCGAAGCTGAAGGGTTCCCGAACCGCTAAGTGCAAACAATTAATTGGGGAATTCGCGAAATTTGGGTGCGTTTTGTCTGGCTGGCGATTGTTAGGCCAGAATGCGGAATGGGGTCACCAGGACGAACTTGGCGATCCTCAAGAGCTCCAAACGCGAGTGAGCTCCTCAGAACTCTCTATTTGACTCTTGATGTAGGTACGAAAGTACTGCCTGCGGCTTAGCTTATCTCTTAGCTACGGGTAACCAACATCTGTTTCGAAACAATTTAAAAACAGCAATTGCCGGCCTGATGTGAACTACTGATATGAGCGGATAAGCAATTTGACGAAGCCCACTGAAATGCAAAGCTTGTTTGCATCGTAACCCGAACCGAACTGACCCCTCCGCACACCGTGCCGTACTGACCCTCCCTACTCCGTACCATACTGACCCGACCAGACTTTTAGCCCCTGATTTACAGTGCCCTTCGAAAAAAGATGACTTTTATACCATCCAGCATTAGCTCGCATGGATGCTAAGTCTCTATACAGGTGTGACGCCCGTTCCCTAGAGATCCACCGACAAGTCGCAGACCCAACGACGCTCGGCGATCCCCCGGGTATAGGAGTTCGCATCGGACATCACGATGGGTTCGGGAAGTTCATGAACTTTGAAAGTTCGCTTGAACATGATCAAGTGTTGCTACATTTTTTTTGGCGGCAGAGCTAGCGATGGACCTGTAATCGGGAAAATGGCGTATTTTCGCTTCATTTTTTAGCTTCTCCTAAATATGCATATGGCTTACGCTTCAGGCCGCATTTATCGGCTTGAAATTCGCCTGGTGCGAGGAGGGGAATCGGCCTCCGGGAAAAGGGTAAAAAATTACGGGAAAAATGTCTCAGAAAGTTGGTATATACCTAGCTGTTATATGTCTAGAATAGTTAATACCTGAAAGCTAATTATGTATGTTATTTAAGCTATTTAAAAGGTCAATTTTTGACCAATTTTGGCGTCAAGTAATAAATGTGACCCTGTCACGATTCACTCCGGGTAACAATGCTGGGTCTATTGAGCCTACTGCAAATAACTACAGCATACGCGTTTAGAAAATGTCACCCCATTCGTCTGCTGGGACGTATTAAATTATGAAGCACTTTGAAGGGAATTAACACCGGATTCGCGGCAGAGATATTAACCCTACCGTGTGTTGATCTTTCTCAGTATGCAGTCCCACAGTTTGGGAAGGGCACATACAGTCGCTCAGGTTCCCTTCAGCGAGTTATTTTCCCTGGGGAGCGTCACTGAGTCTTGCGTAAATGTCTCGTGAACTACGGACAGTTGGACACCGGCTCCCATAGGGATTGTCTCATGCGGCACTACGACGAAGTAGAAATTGTGCTGATTCACCTTGCATTTGTGAAACTCCTAGGGGTGTAAGCGCGCTCTTTCATAGCGCGGTCCGATCGAATAAGTTGATACTTTCCGAGAGGAAAAACAGCATAGACTACGCTTAAATCGAGTATTCTGCATGCGTTTTGTAGGTGGTTGTGGTTAACTGTCTGAATGAGAGGTGATGCGCAGTACTGTGCCGAACTACCTAGCGTACCGTTTTGTTTCATCTACGGTACGGCAGTGTGATACGAGAGGGATCAGTACCGGGCAGGGGGTGAGTATGACACAGCGTACGGTACGGAGGTGTCGATACAGCACGTTTATTGGAGACAGCAGGTCGGTACAGCACGCAGTGCGGTACGGAAGGGATCAGCACGTCACCAGGTGCGGCACGGCACGGAGTACGGTACAGGAGGGTCCAGTACAGCACATAGCACGCTGCGTATGGTGACATTCGGCACAGCGTACGTTACCGGAGAAGTCAGTACGGCACGGATTGTTATACAAGGGGCGTCAGTCCGGCACTGAGTAAGGTACACAGGAGTAGGTACGGCAAATAATAGAGGACAGAACGGCACGTAGTGCGGGACAGGATGCTCAGTCCGGTACGGAGTACGGCAAACAGAAGTCGATACGACAGAGAGTACGGGCGGGGTCAGTACAGCACAGAATACGGTACTGCTGGGTTAGTACTGCACGGGGTGCGGCAGAGGAGGTTTCAGTCCATCATACCTATACATGGTATCCAAGGTCACACCTAGAACAAGCTTCCCACTAGGCAACGCAATCCAGCTAGTGGCTCCTCGGAACCAGCCACTGAATTTCTGCACGAAAAAGTGCTTTTTATATAAGTGAAAATACCGTCGGATGGGCACGCCGTGACGTTCCGCCCTGCGCTAATTTTCGTATTCATTCCGTTCCCGGTGAACATCTCAGTGCAAAACCTTCCGGATGCCCTCGAAAAGTGGCGCATGCGTATGGCTTGTTAAAGTGCAGTGCATGATATTTTGCTACGAAGTGAATAGGGCTAATAAAGATGTTTTGGACCTTAGTACGGTAAACATCTTCGCTTCTGGCTGATTTCAGGAACGTCCTTTCAGTGCAGCCTTTTGAAAATGTGAAATTGCGTGACGTCCGGCCCAGCAGCTAGTGACAAATATGAGCTTTTTTGGCCAGTGCAGATATAAAAAACGGAAAGTGCATGAGCGGAATAACAACATTGCCGGAATTGGGTCTTTCAAAACCCGAAAGCTCGATTGGTATTACCAAGCCTGAAAACATAAATAAAAATCGCTTGAAAGTCTGTAAAGTAAAATTTCTCTTTGCTCAAAGACTTCTGTTCCTAACCCCTCAGGATATGACTGAAGTTATGTGAAATCTTCATTGACCTGCCCGATTTGAGTTGAATGGCGAGATCAAGACTGGTTGTCATACCGTATGGGGGACATGACCTAAAATCTGACTCCGTATGGGGGGAAAGCGTCAATACGTTAATTAAACAAAACTTAATGTGCATCTTAGCACTACTTTAGTTAGACACTAATTAACGCTTTGCCCCCCCCCATACGGAGCCAGATTTTAAATCATGCCCCTCATAATCTCAAAATCGGGTTTGTCCCCCCCCCATACGGTATGACAACCAAAAGACTTTTAAGCTAGAAAATTTTTTTGAGAAATGTCCAGGTGGCGCCTAGGGGCGAGCCAAAAAATTAAAGAAGTAAAAATATTTATGAAAATAAAAGTATAGTAAAGTAGCATTTAAATAATAACGCATATCATCATGAAAACTGAATCCTGAACTGAACGCGACCCCAAATCTGACACCTGAATTCAGGAGCAACCTTGGAGTAAATGTCAGTGTCAGAGACTGACTGTCTTTTTTGGCGCCTACTGCGTCTACCTGTCATTTGCGTGCACTGGCCGAGTGCCGATGAAAGGCGAAAGCATGCAATTCCAAGTTTAGTTTTTATTGCGTGACCACGTGATCAGCTAACGGCGTGAATTTCGGCGAAAATAGCCAACAATCGGAGATCGGGCAGTTCTCAACTGGCCGATTTTCGAAGCTTGCCAGGGCGATTCCCGGAGTACCTTGCGTGAGTGCGAATTTGGCTCGTGTTTTCCTGCCTGGTCAAGTTAGACTTATACCTAGAAATGACTAGGTTGTACTATAAGAGCTTATCAATAGGTTTATTGACTATAATATTATTGTGTTACGCTTAATTATTCGCATGTTTTTGTCATTCGTGACACGATACGAGCGTCTAATGGTTATGCATTTCAATTCCAAATTTCTGTCCGACTGCCGTGCCATAGCTGTAATTGCGGCATGACAGCAGTGTCGACAAGGCGTGCGGTACGCGGGTCGGAGAAGGCAACTCAAGAGCCAGAAGAGCCATGTCATATTAGTGTGCTCTACCGATATGGTTTAAAGCCATCATACTTGAAATTTTCATAACCCGGCATTAAGATAAGCGACATTTTTTTGCGAAATTACTGCCAAAAAACGGTATACAATAAGCCGCGAAATACGTAACGGGTGCACTCAGTGCTCATAAATCCGAACTAAATGGCACATCAAAGAAGAGAGCAGAACAGAATGTAGTGGCTGGATCAAGAGATAGTAGTTTCGCTTCTGCCGCGCAATTTGTTGTGCTTTATTGCATGTGCTACTTCGACAAAAACTGTCTATATTCAGGTGAAAGATTCCTAAGCGTGCAATATTGTTTCGCGGGGAACCTCCGGTTAAATCAACTCCTGAAGCCCTACGCAAAAAAACGAAAGCCGTAGAACACAGCTTGGTAATATCAGAACCATTTGACCGCCAGAGATCTACCGCTGGCATTCAGAATTTGCCATGATTGGGTACAAAGTTCAGCCAGCACGGGACGCTGTAGGCAGCACTTTACGCCATCAAGGGACTCACTAGACCTAACCCACCAATTTCAGCTTGCCAGTGCTCTAACATTTTCTCGGTGAAGCCTCTCTGGCACGACGCTTTGTGCCCATTAAATCGCCCGTACACCGCTGCCGGAATTAGCTCGACTAATGGTAGCCTTCACGACGAGCAACACGATCAGTTACACGCAAATTACACACGGCAAAAATGGTGCTACTCTATTTGCCTCCCGATAAACAAGGCAGTGTCCCTCGACCCTGAACTCGCTCCCCTTTCCCTCGTGTGAAAGTCCCAAGCAATGTAATGGGCACAATACTCGGGCTCTCATGGATAAGCCCTTCACCTGCAAAGAGAGTGCGTCAGGTGGAGAGAGGCCGAAAAGTGCGAAGGCGTAAGCCGGAATATTTTTGAGAATATGCATTCAGGCTCAGGCGAGAAGGGGTGGACGCGGCACGGCTCAGTCTCGAAGGACCAGGGGATGTCAAAAAAGCCTCTCAAGCATTGTCTAGATAACGAATATTCTTGCATACTTCGCCCAAATTAGTCTGGGTATGGACTTGTCCACCTCGGTCGAGGCTCGGTCCAAGCTGTGGGCTTTTGACGCTCCATGTGCGTGTTCTGAAGCGTCTCGCTAGACGCTCGACGCACCGAGATTACCGAGAAGTTAGCGGAAGCACCCCCCCCCCATTCAAATAGAACGGAACGGCGAAAAATCGTCCGTCCCCGTGCCGTTCTCGAACAACACGGCAGGGTACGGCGTCGTTTTCCGAGCCATGAGATTTTCGCTACGCTCTAGCACAGCACATAATGGAAACCGAGGCTTTCTCTCCCCCCGTGCCGTTTCGTGCTCATGACGGCACGGATCACTGAAAGACCGGTTGTTTCGCGGCCCTCTGGCTCGAAACTACCTCGTAAATCCAGACGAACTGCAATTAAAAAAGGATTTCACATTTGCAACCAGTGGGAAATTTGGGCCCGACCAGAGGAGAAGCGGACAAGTAAGGCGCGAACTTTACCTACCGTCTTCATTTAGTTGCTTGATCTATGAGACCGCCATAGGCGACGCTAGTACAATTTTAGGGCTTGTAAGGCAGTAATTTGTTTTAAAAAATTGGACCAAACCAATCGAAAACCGTGAATTTTGAAGATGTAAAATTTGCATAGTCCCTCTCCCCGCAATGTAAGCTACTGGCTGCCAACCCCCGGCCCAGGCGCATGACCTGCCCTCGCTACCTTTTATACACATGGGCAAGATGAAAACATGTTTAGCCTTTAGGTTACGAGCAGACTTTTGACGGTTGCATGCGTCGTATTTTTTGCCAAGCAATAGTGTCTTCAAAAAGTGGTTTTCTGACCTTGCGTGTTAACGGTTCCTGTAAACGAGTGCTGAATTTAGCGCTCAGTGCGTGTGGCAATACCACCTTGCACAAGCGGAATAAAGTCCGTAAGCGGAAGGCGTCTCAGTTTGCAACGGCTCGCGTGACAACTTTCGTTGGTTCTCGCGAATGAGCGGGTAGTCAATGACATGATTACCGGAGAACACTGGCATAACTGCCACTTTTTCTCTGAAGTGCTATCTTCGCTGAAGTTTAGCAAAACAAAGTGAACTGAAGTGAAGTTGGCCTGCGCGAGCAGACTGTTTTTTTCGCTTTTACTGAACAGTATTTGCTAGGACTTCGCAGATATCGCCTGCGACACGACATATTTTCGGACAAGCGTCTTGAGACATCTTCTCAGTGAATGTTTTAGCCTAACTAATTTTTCACTCTCGGAAACCTTTTGCCATCTAGTCCACATGTGGTCGTAAACAACCCTGGCAGAGGGCCGGTGAATGGGCTGGCAGGGGTCCGGGGCCGGCCCCCTGCCCCCCATAGTTGTAATTTCACCAAGATTTTGTTAATTTTCAGGTAAAATAAGCAAATTTCCTGGTGGAATTGATTGTTACTTGTGCGCACAGTGCCACCACATGCAAAAGAATAAGTAAACGTGAACGATTGACAGGAGTGGACCACTTAAATTTGTCATTCTTGCTGCCTCTAGAAGGAAAAATGATGATCTTTTGCAAGTAGGGGCCGGGGCCCGAAATCACGGCCCCCTGCCATGGTTGGTCGAAAAATGCCCAACACCAACCACTGACTGAAACACTTCGGGTTCGGAATTCGGTGCTTTTTACGAACTTCGGTCTCGGAGTCGTTATTATTCGAGGCAATTACGGGCCAGCTTTTACAAAGCAAACAGTGTTATATTCTCATTTCCGCGCCTACTGCAGTAGTAAAACCGACAAAAGACGCGATAAGAATTCCAGTTTATACCAAATACATGGTCGGAAATCACGTTCGACTTCAAACATACATGCGAAGAAATTGAAGTTAAGCTTACTTCTCACAAGCGATCGCAACGATTGAAATCAGTTATGCTCGGCTGTGATCAACGCGCGAGAGAGCCGCTTTCGTCGTAAACGTTGCCGGCGACTTCGTGACGCTGTAGACCTTGCTCGAGACGTTGCGAGCGAACACCTTTCTCAGAATGACGTTGCGATAGGCGCGAACGAAGAACATCGTCGTGATCGGGTTCACGAGCGTGATCATCGACATGATGGAAGAGACGTAGGAGGTGCACGGAGCGTCGAAGTCAAGCAGACACTGTGCGATGTAGGCGAACGTCGGACCCATCAGAGAGACGAGCGGTGTAATGGCCTGAACCAAAAATTCGTGCCTTTTTAACAACAAAGTTTTTACAGCAATTGCCTAGTTAAATGCCTGCCAAAGGACCAAATTATAGTAAAAAAGTACTGGAAAATTGCCTATTTTTAATTATGTATATTCGACTGCTTACAATGGCTTCTGTAGGTAATGCCTGGGCTATGTGCCTTTTGTAAGCTCTTCCCCTTGCATCAAGTTCGCTCCTGTCTCTTGCGAGCCCCGCCGGCTCAAGGCTACAATTTCTTATCATAGCCGACGTTACCTCGATCATACTCATGCGTGCATAAGACGCTGCCACCAGGCAGCCGCCGGCTCTGTGACGCCCATTAAGAGAGAGAGAGAGAGAGTCCCAGTGTGCTCAAACGGTACACTTTGTAGGCTCGTCACAAATTACAGTGTTCAAAACCAGCCTGCCTCACAAAATGCGACTGACTTCAGTTACAGTTTCAGTTCTGAACTAGTGTTGCGTCGCAGTCTACAGTTTTTGAGGCAGAATCCAGCTTCGTTTGTCGCAGTAAACGCAGTAAAGCTACCGGTTACACGCCATTTGGGTCCTGCCGTTTGGGTCCCGGACGTTTGGGTCCCGCCGTTTAGGTCCCGGACGTTTGGGTCCCAGCTAAAATTTCAAAGGCGACGTTTGGGCACCCGATGTTTGGGTCCGACCAGTTGGGTCCCGGACGTTTGGGTCCCGCTGTTTGGGTCCCGGACGTTTGGGTCCCAGAAAAAATAATTCAAAAAAGTTGCGTGTTTCAGTGCATCCAGGCACTTTTGCCCTTGTGCAAGCGTCAGCTGGTATACCGAGGTTCCAGCCAGATTCAACGAGTAGCTAAATCTGGAGCGAGTAGCAGTGGCCGTGGAAAAATCGAACAAATGCGGCGGGAGAAGTTGGCGCTATTTTGAACGAGATTGTGTCGGGCATGCAAAAGACGCTGGAAGCGTCTTTTTGGAACTGATTAAAGGTTTATGAAATAGTTTTTAGCTGATAAAATTGTAATTTTTCTGGGACCCAAACGTCCGGGACCCAAACAGCGGGACCCAAATATCCGGGACCCAAATGTCGCTTTCGAAATTTAAGCCAGGACCCAAACGTCCGGGACCCAAACGGCGGGACCCAACGGCCGGGACCCAAACGGGGGGACGCAAACGACCATGAGCCAGGCTACCACGCATGCGATGCATGCCGTAATGCTACGACGAATGCGGTTACGCTACGATGTATGCATTGCGCCAGGGTGCCGCTGCGCTATGACGCATGTGATAACACCCTGGTGATAACCAGGGGTCTCAACTACAAAACCGGGATTCAGGGCCCAGAAGGTAAAATTCAGGGAGTAAGTCAGGGGCTATTTTTCTAAGAGTTTTCCGGACACTAAGAGCTTTATTAGCGGTTCATAACAATGCCGTTTAACAATTAGGGGCTGTATTTCGCGGCCGTACTTTTCAACAAATCGCGGTCTGCGCAGAAAATGTCGCGCACGTCGGTACATTCCAGCTTGTCGGCCAAAGCAGCTTGTAATGGAAAAAGAAAAACAAGTCCAGGACAACCTAAATGAGTAAAAAAACCCACTTTTACCCCCTGAACTTGCCTATAAAATGAGGGGCAAAAAGCCAAATTCAGGGGTGGGGGTTGAGACCCCTGGTGATAACAACATTCTTGAGCTTGCACTACGATTCATGCGGTTCGCTACGATGCATGCGGCAGCGAGGGAATGTGATATTTCACGTAAAGGCAATCATGTCTGCGGTAGCGTTTGACGGATGCCGTAACTATGATGCATGTGATAGCGCTATAACGCATGCAGTATCGCTTAGGATGCATGTAGTAGCATTACGATGAATACGGTAAGCAGCATACTCATAACAAGGATTTTTTTGTGTGTTTGTGAACCGCACAAATATTCTTGACAAATTCTATGCCATTTGAGCTTAAATTCAGCAAAAGCTAGTACTTACCAGTGCGATCAACGCTCGGTTCACATCTTGGTGCATCTTGCGAGTGCTTTCGCGGAATGACTTGCCATGTCGCATGAGGTACGTTGCGATCTGCGACTGGCACCAAATGATGAACGTGTACCCGCCGGTGCACGAGATTGTGTAGAACACGTGGTGGACCATCGTCTTCACCTCGGACTAAACACATGAATAAACTGAATTATTCAGTGCTTTTTGTCCCACATAGTGCGATAGCGTCGGGTACGGCTCTTCGCCCTCCTCAAAGTGCCATTTGTAGTGCTCCTTGATGATCTCGACGGCTGTCTGACGCATCTCTTCCGTCTGCCCCGAGGCGAACGTAAACGTGGCGTCGGTCGCTTGCGTGGCGCAGTAGAGGATCGCAAAGACCAAGAACTGCCAGATCATCGACGGCGTTTTCGGGCTAAATGTGAAGCCTTAAGACGTTACCAAGGGTGGGGCCAAACGTGAGTCTGGATTCGGAAAGTTCGAAAAAACGGCGTTCGTTCTTTTTGCTTCAGATTGGAATTTTGCAATATCGCTAAGCGAATTCTTCGAAGGTTTGCTCAAGATAAAATGTCCCGTCGCTATGACCCAACAAGCAAAACACGAAGATCCAAGAAAAACCTTTACCTAGCCAACTGTTTTCAAATGAAAATTGCATGCCTCGCTTTCGTCAGTTCTGACGGGATTCCGGACTTATGGCTCAATCCGCCGCTGAATGTTGGACGTTGGGCCTAACTCTGCTGAGTTTACAACAACAGTTTCCAAGAACATTCTAATTTCCTTCTCGCTGAATTTCTGCAGTCGTCACCTAAGCTTTTACTTGAACTGAAATTTGCACATTTATGCTTGACGTAAAAAAAAGATTCGCTTCGGTTCCATCTTCGTCATTAGTTTCGTGTTGTGCTTAAATATCCGGATTTCGTGCCCTAGTATTACCACGGCAAAAGACTGGCAGCAACTGTGAACTACTCACTCGTTAGCGTGGCAAGTGCTTCGATAGCGGAGGAAGAACTGGACCACAACGCCGACAATGGTCGAATGAAGCGATGCGCAGTAGACAGCCAGTGCGGTGTGATCGAAGGCAGCGCTGCGTCCGGAGAAGAAGCCGTTGGAAACGAGGATCATGTTGCCACGGCCGACCAGATGAACCTAAATCGACTATGATCTGACTTGAAATCACCGACGCTCCAGCGAGTACGGAGCAACCTAATGTACCTTCAGAAAAAGGTACATTAGGTTGCTATTCCAAGACATAGCTCTCCGTTGTCATCATAGCAGTGCATCGTGTTCGTGACTTCGAGACGGAGTTCACTTGCCCTATCGGGGTATATCCGCGGTCCCTACTTGGATCGTACTGTTGGATTTTATGCAGTCCTGGTAGGAACATGCTACTGACCCCCCCCCTTCCGCCCCATAGAACGGTATTATAGACCGTACCGGTTGCACGAAGAAGACGACCGTCGCTAGCCACGTGTCGGCCAGGCAACTGAGCAGGAGAATCCGTTTGTAGGTCACCATGGTTCCGCTGGAGTGCTTCAGGATCATGTAGAGAAGTATGAGGTTCAGCACGATCGCTGAGAGCGTTATCGTGGATTCAAGTGGATGGTGGATGTAGGCGAAATCCGAAGTGCAAACGTCTAAGTCTAGTAGTGGCTTTAATGGTTGTAACGACCAGGAAGTTGCTTACCCAAAGTCATTCCGATAGCGGTCTTGTTTACAGCCGACTGTTTTGTGCGATGCCTAAAGAAGCTTATTAACGTTATGTTGAACATATGGTGATAAAATATGGTAATAACCTCGCTCGACGTAAAGTCTAACTGGGCGGCAGAGGGGAAAAAGCGCGCCTCTTGATACCAATGAAACTTTGGCGAAAATTTGACACATAAAGGGAAAATTCGCTTGGTGGCGCCCTGCAGTGGACCATTTTGCCTGACGCTCGTCATACGACCCAGACCAACCGTCCGCTCCCCGCATTATTTGCCGTCATCAGGGACAGATCGCGCAATGACGCAATTTTGTACGCTACCCAACGGCTATAATGTTCGAGGGGAACGGGAAAAGCTCACAACGGTACCGGCATTCCAGCTTATGATCGAGCCATCGAGCCAGCTCAAAAGCTCGCTGGACGGAGCAAGTTTTGAATGATAGCTATGACCCAGAGTGGACCCCTTAACGTGCCCAGTTGCGACTCAATGGATCTTACCAGTCATGAACTTATTATATACGCATACGCCTCGTGGAGGCGTGGTGTGCGATATTACGTTCTGTGCTGATTTTCGCATTCAAGTCTTTGTTAAAGCTTGCGATTTCGAGACGCCCTCGAAAAGCATCAAACTGAAGTGACTTACTTAAAGTGCAGCAGACGATGTTATGCTGAATAAGTGAATGTAGCTAATCACGATGGTTCAAATACCTTTTGATTTCCGGTCAAATCTGAGGAATTGTTGCACTCTTCGCAGTGCTTTTGATTCAAGCCCTGGGCATGGGTTTCATACACAAAGGACGCGACTCGTCCTCAGGTCTGACTAGTTCTGAGTGGGATCGTTAGGACTCACATTGGATCCTTAGGGTGCCCACGTGCTCGTTTGTTCCGATGAATAGACCCTTTTTTCCAAAGATCTGAGCTGAAATAAATTGACGTCGAGTCGGCCAAAACATGTTGAAGTTAGATAACCATTGGAATTTGACTAGGCCCTAAAGGAAGTCGAATGAAAAAGATAGCGTAGCCATTTAGGACGGCGTTCGTCCCATTTAGGACGGCGTTCGTCCCATTTAGGACGGCGTTCGTCCCATTTAGGACGGCGTTCGTCATCAGACAGCATAGTGTTGGATGGAGCATGACACATATCTGGCCAAAATTTCTGCTAATATTTTAAGTCTGCCCAAGCTGCTTTCGACACGGGGTTCCAACAAATATCGGGCTCGTTCTTGGAGTTTCGGAAATCCGATGTTCCGAACAGTCTCGCCAAACCTTCACAGTAACGTTCATTTTATGAGAACAAAAAGTGTAGAAACGATTTAGTGTCCGCAGATCCTATTTTATACGATCTCGCTTCGCCGGCTCACTCACGTGGTCAGCAAATCCCCAAGCAATCATGACCGTCGTAAGCTGTAATCCTCAAGTGTAATGACAAATGTCATTCGCGGACCTCTCGATGAAGGGCACCTGTCTCCTGAGGTTAGGTCTTGGCACCATAAACTCATTTGCGTCAAGCTAGTTTATAAACTTTCAGAGTTCAGCCCAATACGTTCGAGGTTCAATGGGGCCGACGTGAAGGCAACGCCGCCCACTGGTAAGTAGAGGGCCATCGGGAAAAGAGCGTAGGTTCTGGTTGATCTCTACGGTTTACCCGTCTCGTCTTGGGCGAGCGATGAGGTAATTTTCACTAGAAATCGTTTCACATAAGCTCACATGCCTAAGCGACGATGCCTCAGTTAGTTAGCACTTTCTCGCCTCTCTGTGGACGTAGGACTGACGCTCAATTTAAGACCATCTTCTCTTAACCATGCAGTGGACGTAGCAAATAAAAACCTACTTGTTTCGTATTGTTCGCGATACTCTGAAGCGCTCTTGATTAGAGCAGATGTCCAGTGTATGGCTCCTGCACTTGCACAGGAAGTCAACAAAATGATCCTCCATGTCCTTAGCGCGATTGGGTGAAACACCCTTGGCCAGGCGGTAAATGACTCGAAAAAGATTCCGGCCTGACATGATCTGGCCCAAATATTTTCGGCCAGAGACCCGACCTAAGCCGTCAAGGTGTCAAAGTCATCGACCTGCCTTCGGCCCGTTCGTGGCGATCGTTGACATGGTGGGATTGAGTTTTGAGATTATGTCAACGTAAAAATTGCAATATTGGGAGGATAGCTAAAAATGTCATGAGGTGTAAAATCGAGGAGAGCATAGGGGATGATCCCTTTGTGGACCAGACTGACCCCGTTTGCGGTCCTGCCTGCCCTTCGCTAGCTGAACAGCTCCGCTAGCACGGTTTCAGAAGAGAAATGGCCGTTCGTTCATGCAAGAGAAACGCCTCTGAGAGACAATTTATGAGAAGGCAAGTCAAAGTCAAGCAGGAAAATGCCACCACTGCTCTGCTACGGTCTCTGCCTGGAAGTCAATAGCGAACGACAGTTTCCGCTTATAATCTCTGAAGTTTTTATATGTTTATTGACTGTTCCAGACTAGAAGTTTATGTACAAACAGCTATAATGGCAACCGCCTGGAAGGGCTATATTCGACCTAGACGCAGCGCGGCACTTAACGACGTACATGCGATACACGTATTGGGGAATATACAGTTATGTACAATATGCATACAATGGCGATATCCTGTGGGGCATTAGGCTTTCCGGCGACAGTCCCTTGAAACGCTGAACTTGCGCACGCCGGACTCCTTCTGGACTGAGACGAGGTAGTCGAGGATGAAGTTGAGCCTATAAAAGATGTTCTGGACTGTCTATGGGTTGTCAATGCAAGTACCTCAGAAACTCCAGTAGGTGGAAGTAGCAGGTGCGTCGCTTGTACACGCCCGGGTATCGCTTCATGACCTTACGCAACGCCGCTGTCGCCTCTTTCAAGTGATAGTGCGGGATTCGATTGAAGAAGTGGTGTACGACGTGACCTGAATTGCTCACGTGAGACTTCAGGATAAAAGAAAGGCTCACTACGGCACGGAGTACGGTACCTGTAAATGCCGTGTCCCATGCCGTACTGCACCTTTCCGTACCGTACTTAGTGCTACGGTACGGCATTTGTGGCTCGGTACGGGAAAGCATTACGGTACGAGGTTCAGTATACCACGGAAAGCGATACGCAGTAGAAAAAGCCGTATTTTATGCCGTACCGTACCGTATTCCTTGCTATGGTACGGAATTTTTGCCTCGGTACAGTATGGGAGGGGGTCACACGGTACGAGGGGCCCCCATTCATTGGAGGAAATAGGGGGACATCAACTTACAGTCGGTAACGTGGTGGAGAATCCAGTCGATGCCCAGGCCGTACACTCTGTCGATGGTCTGCGTCTGACCCTTCACGAAGGTCCACGCGCCCTGCTCGTACACCTCGGTCTCGTCGTCCTGGTGCTGCAGCGTCGTGAGCATGACCATCCAGAAGCCGTGGAAGAGGATGGGGACGTAGTAGTACTTGAGGAAGTCGCCAGCGTTGTAGTCGCACAGCTTCAGGGCGACCTGCAATTGACGACATTAGGGTAAGTTCTAGCCGAATCCTACCGTACTCCGTGCCGTACCGCCGTCCGCCGTACCATACTGGCTTACTGGAACACGGAAACAGCGCGGTACGGAGTACGGTACGGTACGCTTAACGTACCGGCATTTTTCGGCGCCGTACCGCAAACCCTCTCGTGCTGATCCCCGTACCGTACTTCGTGCCGTTACCAAGGCACGACGGTACGAAACGGAGTACGGTACGGTACGACGAAGCATCTCTATTTTGCAGTCGTGCTAGACTTACAAAGGCACAGAAGAAGCAGGCAGAGGAGCTGATAACGCACTGTAGGCGATCAACGTTAGTCTTGAAAAGCTTCGAGTACGGCCAGTACAATGATCCGTCGGGAATGCCGAAGAGGACGTGCAGAGGGTTCCACCTGCAATTCTATTGTAGAAAAAAATTAAAAATATTCTTGTTACAAATTCACACTTACAAATAAATTTTTAAAAAATGAGCAAAATACTTACTTGAAGAAGTTCGAGATGGGCAGCTTGGACCAGTGCCTCGCCAGGAACCCTTGCTCGTGGTATTCCTCCTCTGTCGTCCAGAAGTAGCCCTTGTCCTTGTGGATGTGCGCCGTGAAGTTGTGGTGCTGGCGGTGGGACCTCGTCATGGGCCAGTAAGGCGTGAGGATCGGCGACATGGCCAGATGGCCAGCAATCGAGCTCCAGAACTCGCTGTCAGAAAACGATCCGTGGCCGGCGTCGTGGCCGATCATGAAGAAGGCGGTGTAGGTCATTCCCATCAGCCACCACCAACTAAAGCGAGTAATGTTCTCTACCATATTTTCCCCTTTAGTTAGTCATCTGAATGCCCGAATATTGTGTCCATGCATAATGAGTCGAAGTAAAATGTTAGTAATTAGTTTTAGTAAATACTAAGGTAAGTCAAACGGACTTACATCAAAATTCCCATCCATCCGGCGTAGCCCTCGAAGTAGGGAACAGCGAGGTAGAGAGCGGCGAGTAGAGCATAGTCAAAGAGCAAGTAGGCGAACGAATGGAGCGTGTCCTTCTCAAAGCAGTGCGCAGGTATGGCTTGCCTGAGCCTCTCGATTGAAGGAAGTTCCTGCTAAAATGTGTTGTTTAAGTACCAAATGTTGGTTCCCGTTTCCTTCTCCGACAACGTCTTTGATTAATTACGCGGGCAGTGGGGTCTCATAGACAGCGTTAGCGAAAACATCGTAAAGGCTTCGTTAAAGTGCAGCACGTTTTGGAAGTTTCAATAACACGGCTTGCAAAACTTTTAAACACTGCCTTTTACCGCATCCAATGGGTCCCTGTCTGCTTTCCACATACTGCGTACCTAAGCCTAAGCCCTTTAGACCAGCATAAGCATAAGCTCAGGAGTCCGACACGTAGCTCAGGCCACAAGTCCCAACCTAACCAAGTCATGTGCGAGGCCTGAGTATCTCTGCCTTACCTTTTTCTGGTGGTGAAGACGGCTTTGGGCACACATGGCAAGCACGTTGGAAGTCGCTGTTACAGTCTTTCTGAAAAACGCCAATTGTTGCGGGCCTTTTAAGGTACTTTTTCGCCGCCCCCTCATGTGGTTTTGGGGTGGTACACATAAGAGTTTTACGTCCCCGAAGATACCGTTATCCATAAATCATAGTCAGCATTCTTCAGTGGGCCAAAAAAGTGCCGTCTGGACAAGTAGCAGGCAAGCAACAAATACCGTCTCTTTTACACAATTTATCCGTCCTAACGACCGGACGTCACCGAACGTTGTAAAAGTTCAACTGCGAAAAAAAAGCCGTCCCATCATGGGTTTCGCGTGGCGCACCGAAGTGATCTTCGGCACTCTCCGCCGACGCGTCCATCATTACCGTCGTTGCGGTTTCATGGCATAAGGACACTTTTTTAACGCCTTCTCGGGCGGCGAACTCCGCCGGCGTCATGCGCGCCAGACTAATCCATCCATCTCCCTCGCTGTGGACTCTTGGGCTCTCTCCTGAAGATTTATGTGTTTACTGCAAAAACAATGTTATTTCGGAGTCGGACGTTTCGTGAACCATGGCGCTGCCCTTTTGCTCTTCGCAGCTGTGATGTCACAAGGCGAAAATCTTTTGTGAAACAGTTCGTTAGTGCAGGCTTAATGGCACCTTCGTGCGCCTATTCAGCCCTTTACACACAACGTCTAGTGGGTGTAACGTGTCGTAAAAAAGTGTTACAATGCAGGAAAATTGCGACACCCTTGTTCGTCCCATCCATTAAGATTTTTTGCCGCATGTGATTTCCGGAGCTGGTGACGAGTCGCTAATAAGTTGCATTGAGACATAGTTTATCGGGACCTCGACGAACGCATAGACGCATGCTCGGATCATAAAGCGCGCTGGAAACCGCTGCTGGCGAAGCCACTTTAGGGACCGTCCAAAAGGCGAAGGATTAATTCAGAGCGGCATATTCGTAGCAAAGAGTTGCAGGGAGCCGTCCATGCAAGCACTAGGATGCGTCGAATTCTTCGGTGTTCAACTTGCGAGAGCCCAACCATTAGCTCCGCTTTCATGGCTGCGACGGATGTGGCTTCATCGGTAGCACGCCCGAGACATCGACTAACGCGTTTTTCCAAAAATGTCCTTCATAAAAATTGTTCATGGACCAACCCCGCTGAGGTTTCAGCAAAATTCTTCGACATTTAATTGAGAAATGAAGGATGCATTTGGATATTCGCTGTTAATCGAGGAGGGATTTAATATGTCTACCTAAACGGTTAAACAAAAACTTTAAAAGGATTAAATAATCGTAAAATAATTTAGCCATGTACTCAGCTAGGCTTACGCGTAAGCTTAGGTCGCGCATGTGCTCTTTGGTCTAGGCCAATTTCGGATTTCTTACCATTCCGAGGCACCTCAAAATGGCAAGACTTGAACACTATCTTTGGTAAAAAATGCTTGAAGGGCCACGGTGCTCAATAATGGAAAAACCACTGTTTGATGTTTTACGGGTTTTCAAATGTTTTTCATGGTATTACTTGGATAAACAATGTATGGTGTATCAAAACAGCATTATGGCTCTGTGAAGTTCTTTGAAATCTATGGTCTAACGGAGCCGAAGCACGCAAAGCACCAATTACCGTACGCATTCCTTCCCTGCACTCGGTGAGAAAACAATCGAACATCGCTCTGACGTAGAGGGACACTTATTCTTAACGTCTTTCCGCGAACTCCCCCGCTGTCCGCAGCGGTCCACATGCCCGCCAGACTGACCATTCATCTTTTCGGTGGACTTTTGGGCTTTCTCGTGGCGATTTATGTGTTTACTGCGAAAACAATGTTATTCTGACTTGGCCTTTGGGTCGGCGTTGGTCTTTTGTTCTTTGCAGTGATGTCACAAGCGGAATCGTATGTGAAACATCTGGTTAGCGCAGGCTTAACGCCACCCTCGTGCGGATATTCAGCCAGTTTACACACCCTCTAGTGGGTGAAATTTTGCGCAGAGTCGTAAAACTGTTAGAGTGCAGACAAAGTTCGGCAGGCACATACGTCTTTGTTCATTCGTTCACGGCGGCCTGTGATCTCCGTAGCTCATGACGAGTCGCTAACGCGCTGCAGTAAACGCAAGTTCTTGATGAAACTGCAGACAGACGGAGGCTTCGGAAACAGTAGCTCTCCAAAGTATCAGAACTAAGTCTCTGTAGTCGGTCTCACGGAGTCAATTCAAATGAGAACAGGGTGTTCACCGATGTGTTTCCACTAGCTTCTGCAGCCTAAAATGGCCCTTCAGGAGTCCGCTAAAAGGCCTACGCGCTGTTTTACCGACTCTCTTTGTGCTCACTAGCATCCAGCAGAGGGCCCAGTTTTAATGAAACCCAAATGAATCAATCCGAGTCCGACTAATGTACTCACTGGGGATATTCGGCCGACGAAGGCAGCCTACGTCGTCTTCTAAAGCTAGCGCACGCAAGCGCTACCTCTCTCGTGACATTCCGCAGTCAGTCGGAGGTTCTATAAAATCTTCGAACATGACGTACAGTGATGTGTTTCCACTAGCCTATGGATGACGGGGCCAAAAATGACGAAAATTTCAAGAGTCCACTTCGCGGCACAGTCGAACTCGGTTCCGGCTCAGTAAGCCGCTGAATCCCGGCACAAGCCGAGCATGCCTCTGAGTCTTAGTGCAACGTAGATTTAGAAATGAGCCTGCCACGTTCGCGGCAAACAAGCCTGTTCGCCTCTTGGATGGACTGTGCGGCGCACCCACAACAATTTTTTGGTGCTTTGCAAAAAAACGGCAACGTTTCATGACGAAGTTTCGCGGATGTTGGCTCACACTTTTGATTACGCAGTGATCTAAGAAGGAATGGTTTTTTTTTTGTGAAACAGTTCGTTAATGCAGGCTAAATGGCGCCCTCGTGCGTCTGTTCAGCGCCTTTACACAGACACCGTCTAGTGGGTGTAATGTTCGCGACACGTCGTAAAAAAACAACGGAAAAGTGAAGGTAAGATGCGATACCCTCGCGTACTCCATTCATTCGTTCTGGGCGGCATGCGATCTCCGCACCTCATGACGAGTCGCTAATAAGCCACCCTGACAGTGTGTCTCGTGGGGGGGACCCCGCCGGACGCGCATGAAGCTAAGGGTGCATACTTTGTGTGAAATTTGAAAGGAAGCTTTATAAAATCCCGATGAATTGCCAAGGCACTGAATGCGCCTACATTTGCATTATACGTACTTTGGTCCATATTCATCCGATACTTGATCATTTGCAACAGCAAACGACGCCTTGTAGTTTACAAAAGGGGGCGTGAAAAAATAGTCAACATAATTTAGCACTTTTTTATAGCTTTTACTCGTTGTCGACAATACAATAAACGTAAGTCGAATTCTGTACGAGTGAAAAAAATGTCAAAAAATCCATTTTGTAATGCAAGTCCACTGAGCTAGGAGCCGCGGGTTGGAGGAGGAGCGGATGGTAAGGAAGGACCCCTACCTTGTACAAGCTGGATTAGGGTCTGCATGGAGGCCTTTGAGAGCACCGTGAGATTACTGCCAAAAAATCCTTACTCAAGGCCCCCCTTGCCTTATCGGCACCTAAAATTTTGTGATGACCTGCCAAGTTCACCGAACTACAGTTAACTGAGCTGAACTGAGCTTTCGCTCCAGTTCAGTTCAAATTCAGATTCTAGTACTTAACCGCCCCCATACGTACGGTGGTCTGACTCGAATTATGGTACTAGCGGTCTAGGGGGAGGGGGTCACGGCTCTCTGTGCGGATGCGGGGGGGGGGGGTATCACAATACATTTTTATGGAGGAGATCCAACGTACAGACCCCCGTGTACCAAAAAAAGGAAACTGACCCCCTAGGCTGCTACTGCCCGATATGACGCCTACTGACCCCGTTCCAACGGCAGATATAGGAACCATCCTCTCCCCACCCTCGTCATTGTCTTGGACTCGGTAAAACGGTAATTCGCGCGTATCACACGATTTCTAGGCAATCGTAAAGCGCCCAGGGACACTCTGCTCGGTCCACAGGACTTTTGGGCTCTGTCGCAACGATTTATGTGTTTATGGCGAAACCACAGTTATTTCAAGTCGGCGTACTTTCGCTGTTCTCGGTTATGTCACATGGAAATCTTTGGTGCAACAAATGACAGCGCAGGCAGAAAGGCGTCCGCATGCGTCTATTAAGTCCATCTACACAGCCCCGCTCCTTTGTGGGCGTAATACCGTGTCCGGTCGTAAAACAAAACATAAGAGTGCAGGAAAAGCGCGACCCTCTGTTGCGTCCTACTCAATCGTTCTCCTGGCCGCATGTGATCTCCGGAGCTCATGACGAGCGGCGAAGGAGACGCACGGACTCTGTCTCTCGCAAGAACAAGCTTGGTGCTTCGTGAGCGACTACTACGAGACAGTTGCCATGTGGGTGGGGGAGGGCAACGTGACGTTGGAGGTTTACGAGTGCACAATTAACAGAAAGCGGATCTTCATTGCAGGTGACGGCTCAACCATGCGTAGTAGCTCGGATGAGGTGCTGGTGCTCAGACGTTTCATTCGGTATTAACTGGATAACAAACATCTAAAAAAGACACCCGTGTGGGCTAGCGTCCTTGCTTTCGCTGCCCTGTGGGCATTTGCATCTGGCGAGTAGAAGTCGAAACATACAAAGCCTTTCCGTAATCAAGGAGTAGTCATGGGTCTGCTTGGCCTAATAAGTCACTACTGGTCTACAGGTATACAAATCACATGGGCTTTCCGGTATGTGTTTGACGTTTACGACGCCCTGTACGGTACGAACTCCTGATCTGTTGCACTCATATGCGCGCTAGTTGCCTGTTCATCGTTTTAAACAGTGTTTTTAGTGTATTTAGAGATATTATAGCCCGCCGCAGGCGCCGCCAGAGCGCTTTAAGCCGCCTTAGGCGAAAAATTTAAGCAAAATGCGAGAATATATTAGAAATTTTCGGAAACAGAAAATTTACCTTGGTCCCCCCTTACCCCTCGCCGGCCTTCAGCCGGCGAGGGAGGGGGGGGGGGAGGAGCCCCCCCCCCCTCGGCACGCCCTTGGGACCACGATCCCCTAGCGGCGACGACAAGCGTAAGTTGCTAATGCCGTGCTGATATTTGTATTTTTCATCATTTATTTCTAATTTTCAGTATATTTTTAACATATGCATTTTAAATATCACAATTTAATTTTTGTTTATTTTAGTTACAAAGTTATTTTATTTAATATAATATCCCAACAGCGCTGGTCTAAGGGCCCTGCTGACCGATAATAATAATACGAGCATAAAAATTCGCGTGGACCGATGACGTCCTAGTCCATGTATGACCTTTTGGGGTCGCATGCGCGTCAGACCAGTGCCATTAATCTTTCGTGTTGCGCGATCTCTCGCAAGACACGCAATTAAAGGCATTAAAACGCAAGTCGGCAAGTTGCTCGAACTCTGGTTGCCTGCGTGATGTCACAGCGCGGTTTTTTTTTTGTAGAAACTTAGGTAAAATGCTGACACGGTTTCAAACCGTGTCGTTTCAACCTCCGTACTTGCAGTTGATCTTGGTCAAGCGGAGTGCTACAAACTGCGTCGTCTGGCCGCTGGGCCATTTACAGGAAAGGGCAAAAAAGGGGGTTTCGAAGACACTGAACAATCGTCGACGGCATAGAGGCACGGATTCCTCCGTCCGATAGAATCGTGATCATGACCGCAACCCGATGGGCCGAATGAAGTGAAAACTGGACTGAAGAATAGATCTTATGGTTGAATTGAGTTCGGTTTTAATTTGTTCAACGGCGGTTCTATGAACGGGCTTTGGCTGAACTGAAGTTCACGATATCTCATCTCTCGCGAGGTCGAAACCTCATGTACGTGACGAAGTTTGTACCTCTAATATGGTCTGACGGCGACGTGATCGCATTGTTATCCGGTTCTTCTACAGTTTAATAGAACACCATTGGTATTTGTGTGCACCTTTTCTGTTCTGCGCAACAATCAGTCATGCTCTACGTTGACAGGCTTGGGCAAAGAGTACGTATTTACACCAACAAAAACATTGGACCACGAGCGTTTTCGGGTTCATAAATGCATCGCAGATCACATCATGATTGCTCTGGGAAGATAAAAACGGTTTTTCTTAGAGCACTTCTCCCCAAAGATTTACGAGTGTTTCTTAAAACACTGTAACCGTAAACATACATTTCGTGGACATTATTGCCTCTACGGTGTCACAAGGTCACAGGGAAAACAGCGAAATACGCTGCTGGGAAAACGCGCTCATGCGTGACCAGCAGGGGTGTGGGACCGGCTTAAACCGATATATATCGATAGCTGAAAAACGAACCGGCACCGATATCTTCCAAAACGGGCCGATAGTATCGGAAAACCGATACCCATACCCTTCAAACCTTTCTTTGAAACATCAAAAGTATACGGGGGTAGAAATTCGTTGCCAGACGTCCCTTGCATAAGCTAATCATAAATATAAGGCCGGATGACGAGTCGCTAATACCGTATTTCACCAAATTGCCCCCCCCCACCCTCCCCCCTAATAGACCCCCCCCCCTCCCTCCAGGGTGTATCGAAAAATACCCCCCCCCCCTAATGTACCCCCTAACAGACCGGTCCTCCATTCAAAAAGCGCTCAAACTGAGCAGCGAGCGGCGGATGTACGGCAGCATAAAGTCGCCTGGCCTAGCAAAGCTTTACCGTGATGCTTACGGCTCGTGCAGATGATCCTTGGGTGTTCGGGCGGCCGATCCCTCCCAGAATAAGTGTTCTAGAAAAGTGCGTTTTTTCCACGTTTTAGAGAATGCTGATTAGGTATTCTGAGACTAACTTATGTGAGACTAAAAATTTCCTTTATCATGTGGAGGGGTCTGGCTATTCAGAGGGTGGTCACCTTCCGGATGGGATACACTGATAGAACATAACCATTATGCGTTTGAACACACGCAGAATACGATAGGATACCCGCCATTCTTTATGAAATTTTTGTTATTTTTGGTCGAAAATCACTTAATTTTGGTCGAATTTTTACTATGCGAGAGTCACTTTTTCGAGGTCGGCGCCTAGCGGCGGGCATCGAGATCTAGACCCCCCTCCTAATAGACCCCCCCCCCTCCCTCCTAATAGACCCCCCGCCCCCCTCCCTCCTAATAGACCGGCCCCCTCCGGGAGGTATCGAAAAATAGACCGGACTATTTGGTGAAATACGGTCTTGCTTGACGGCTTTCCCTGTGCTTTTCGCAATACTGCTTGGACCAATAACGTGTTGTCCCAAGGATGTTATTGCGACGTTCTTTGCAAACTTGCTCCAAGCTGCATTCGTAGGACACGGATCGACGAATACCGTACACTTCCGACTTTGTACGCTGTCGAGAAGCGACGAAACAACATCGCCCTGACGTTGGGGACACTTGTCCTTAACGCCTTTCCGCGAACCTCCGTCCGCGGCCCACATGCGCGCCAGACTGACCATCCATCTTCTACGTGGACTTTTGGGCTTTGTCGAGGCGATTTATGTGTTTACTGCGTGCGAAAACAATGGTATTTCCAGTCGACGTTTCGACGAACGTCGGCGCTGTCCTTTGGCTTCTTCACAGCAGTGATGTCACGAGGCTCTTGTGAAAGAAACCTTAGTGCAGGCTAAATGGCGCCCTCATGCGTCTATTCAGCCCTTTACAACCGTCTGGGTGGGTGTAATTTTGCGCTGGGTCGTAAAAAAGTGTTACAATGAAGGTAAATTGCGACACCTTCGGTCACCCCATCCATCAAAACTTTTTGCCGCAAGTGATCTCCGCAGCTCATGACGAGTGGCTAACGAATTGCGTGGAAACGCAGGTTCTCGACAAAGTAGTCGCCAGACGTTTCCGTGCGAAAAGAGGCCAGAAATACGCACTCTCCACGGTCTGAGTCGAATGCAAGTGAAGTAAACTTTGAAGGCACCCACGGAGGCTGTTTGACTAACGAAGAAGTATGCTAGACTTGACGGTTCGTGCCGAGCCATGCTCCGTTCCGTGCCGTTCTCCGTTTTTCACGGCACGGAACACGGCAAGCCGAAGGGTCAGGGGGTATTCCTATCCGGGCTAGCACGGAACGGAGAACGGAACGGCATGAGCTGAAAACATCGTCATTTTGCGTGCCGTGCTCGGCGGCAAATGTTGCTTTTCCCTATGAAGAAGCAGAAAATGGTGAGATTTGTATGACCCGTGATACGGCGCCGTGCCGGGCCCGGAAGAACGTTTCGTGCTGGAGCACGGCTCGGCACGAAGGGGTCAGCACGGAAGCCGTGCTGACGAAGCCGGCACGGCGTGTGTATCCGCCGAGTCTAGTCTATGCTGCTTGCACCCTACGTTAACGCACGTAACCTGTTGGTCGGAGGCATATAAGCGCTTAGAACATGGCGTACACTGTTGTTTTCCCACTAGCTCCGGGGGCCTGAAAGAATGGCCCTACGCGAGTCCGCTACAGGGCTCAGTCTGAGTGGGTTTAGACTCAGTAAACATCAGCCACATCACCAGCCGAAGTTGGTTCTGAGTCTTAATTCGAGGTAGGACTTGAAAATAACACTGCCACGTGCGCGGCAAACTGATCGGTCATCTGTTGCATAGACTTTAGGGCCAGAGTTCGAAATGGGCCCGATTTTGTAGTGCCCGGGCCCAGCTGCGCCGGTCCCGACCCGGCCTGAATCGGGCCTGATTTTTCATGGGCCCGCCTCGGGCCGGCCTGACTCGGGCTTGTGCCGGGCCCGGCCCGAGCTGATCACCATGGGCCCGGCCCGGCCCGGGATCGTCTTTGGCCCAGCCCGGCCCGGTCGGGCCGGCCCATTCGAACTCATAAGGTTATGCAACACAAAATGTTTTATGTCGACGTTTCATAAAGCATGGACTTGGTTTTCTGCTCTTCGATGTGATGTCACAAGGGAATGTTTTTTTTGTAAAACAGATCGTTAGTGCAGGCTGAATGGCGCCCTCGTGCGTCTATTCATCGCCTTTACACATGCCGTCTGTGGGTGTAATGTCGCGACGCGTCGTAAAAAACAAAAGAAAATTGAGTAAACATGCTATACTCCCTCGTACCGTATTCACTCGTTCTCGGCGGTATCTGATGTCCGTAGCTCATAACGAGTCGCTAATACCTAAGTCGCATTGACACAGTGTCTCGTGGGAACCCGTCGAACGAGCACGAACCAAAAAGCGCATGCTTGTTGAAATTTGAAAGAAACCTTTATTCAATTTGGGCAAGTTGTTAAGGCATTGAGTACCCCTACTTTTGTTATACGTGCTTTGACCTGTATTCAGCCGATACTGCGCAACAATGCAAGTTCACAAAAACTTCTCAGAGTGGTTCTAAAACCGCTGGTACGAAGGCAGTGTGCGTATGAATTCGGTCTAACTACCGTATGAAGGGGGCCAGGCAATTATGTCGGGGGGGGGGGGGGGAGTTCCAAAAATTTTACGGGGTGGGGGTGCAAAATATGTCCAGTAAAGGCTTACCTTGTAGGATCCTTTAAAGAAACCAAAAAGGAAACGCACAATCAGACTACCGTATGGAGCGCAGTGGCGTAGCTAGGATCATAGCTAAGGAGGCATACGTAAGCGGACCCTTACCTTTTTTCGGGTCCTTCGGGGCGCAAAGCCGGCGCCTAAAAAGCCTTGTTCCCCCTGGTAGTTTCTGGGCGGTCGCATTTATGGTGCTCAGAGGTTTAAACAAGCCCGCCAGAGCAATTCCGAGGGCTTTCCTGGTTAAACTTGCCCTTTTCTCGGCCTATTGGCCGGTTTCCAACTCGAAACAGCCCGTCGCAGAAGCCACGAGGGACCGTTATAACCTCGGATTTGGACGTTTTCCGCAGGAAAACGCCGTTTTTTGCCCGCCGCAGGCGATACTAATATTTTTTTTCAATTGTTGGCAGACGTCTTTTGTAAAATGCGCGTTCCCTTGCACCGCGCCTCCGGTCCGGGAACTCGGGAAGCCGGGAGGGAGATTGCCCCTCAAAATACGCTAGTGTGGGGGGGGGGGAACTCTTCACCCTCGCCCACCGCACATACACCCTCATATATAGCTCTAGCCCTCTCCCCTGCCCCAATAATAACTTCGCCCTTAAGGTAATCTACTCGAATTCCAAAGTCATTTTTCTGAAGCCTACTAACCCGGCAGACAAAATGGATCATGCAAAAACTCTTGCCTACGCCTCGTCATCGTCAAGGTCCGGTTACTGACCTGATCGTAAAGAGGATACAGGGGGTCAGAATGGTGACTCGTGCGTGCCGTATCATCGGTGTGCGGGTCGTAAAGCGCTCGACGGCACTCTGCTCCATTCCGTAGGAATTCTGGCCTCTCATTAAGATTCATGTGTTTATAACAAAACCACAGTTATTTTGAGTCGGCGTACTTTCGCCTTTCGTCATTATGTCACATGGAAATCTTGGGGGGAACAATTGATAGCGCAGGCTGAAAGGCGCCCGCGTGCGTCTATTACAGTCATTTTACGCTCCCGCACTTAGGTGTAATACTGTGACCGGTCGTAAAACCATAATAGTGTAGGAAAAAAGCGACATTCTGTTGCGTCGTATTCAGTCGTTCTCTTGGCCGCATGTGATCTCAGGAGCTCATGACGAGTGGCGAACAGGGCGCATTTACGAAGCTTCTCTGAGCGCTCAGAGAGGTACTTTCGGAGTGACTGCCTACTAAGAAGCGGAGCGGTTGTCATGGGGAGGGGGGGGGGGTAACGATTTGGATGTTGACAAGCGCAAAATCAACATGGCCGCCGACACCAACATGAGACACTGTCGCTGTAGTCTCAAAAAAGCTCACTCTGTATAATGTACGTTCACTGCGATAGCTCTTTTCGCCAACAACAAAACCAGCCGAACGCAATGTTTTTAATAGTCCGACTACGAATTCCAAAGTGCTTTTTTGCGAAGCCCACAAAATCCGACCCAACGGCAGGTATAAGGCGTCATCCAGAAACCCCCCCCCCCCTCCTCCGCCATCGTCCAGCTCCGGTTACGCACCTCAGAGAGCGGAGACAGGGGGTCACAAGGGTGACTCGTGCGTATCACCCTATTTCTAAGCAGTTAGTAAAGCTAGAGAGACGCACAGCTCCATTCGAGGTCTCACAAAGATTTATGTGTTTATGACAAAACCACAGTTATTTCGAATCGGCGTACTTTAGCTTTCGCGGTTATGTCACATGGAACGTGTGTAGTGCAACAAATGATATCGCAGGCTGAAGGGCGCTCTCGTGCGTCTATTCAGTTCTTTTACACACCCGCTCGTAGGTGTAATGCTGCGCCGGATCGAAAAAACATAAGAGTGCAGGAAAAAGCGACGCTCTCTTGCATCCTATTCAATCATTCTATTGGCGGCGTGTGAGCTCCGGAGCTCATGACGAGGTGGCGAACGAGACACATTGATGAAGTATCTCGAGATCGCTCGCCGAGCACGTATGATCCAAAAGGAAGGCAGTTGTATGCAGGTATAAATACACAGGCAATCAGTGACTGCTAAAAGACTGTTGATCGCGTGCAACATTAACAGAGGTAATAACAGGGGGCATCGCATAGACTCAGAAAAGACACTACGCAGCTACTGTCCATTCACAGCGATAGCTCTTTTCGTCATCAATTGGCTACACGGAAGACGCAAATATAGGCGTTAGGGATCGGAAACAAACAAAGTTTAACAAACAAAATTTGCACAACAAAACAGAATTTTTGACTTTTGTTTTGTTTTTTAACACAACAAAGTTTTTGGATTGTGTTTTGTTATTAACAAAACAAAGTTCACTTTTGTTTTGTTACTTTGTTTGTTTTATTTCCAGAGGCCAACTTTGTTTTGTTAAAAACACAACAAATTTCAGTTTTGTTTTGTTACTTTGCTTGTTATAGCCAATTGTGCTTTGTTTGTTATCATAGTTTTTGCTTTTTTCGTGAAGCTAATTCCGCACTTCATTTGTTCTTAATTTTCGCTGGTTTCTGCTACGCTGCCACCATTTTCGCTTCCAGCGCGAGTAGGCGTCGGTCAATGCACGCCGTAGGTCTTTCATGAACGCGCTCTCCGTTCTATTGATATCTCGTCCGAATTCGCAATGGCGGCTCCGCGCTAGTTTCTCTATGCAGGCTTTGGCAGAAATGTTTTTCTTATAACCGTTGCGTGCACTGTTTCACTCTTTTGTAAAACTAATGAGCTATTTTAGCCGCAATGGGACGCCCGAAGACCGAGCACGCGATCTGGCGAATTGAGCTTTTCGAGAAGCTTTCCAACGAACAGTCAAAATGCCGTGAATGTGGCAAGGTTCTGAAGACTCCGAACAGAACCATCAGTGGCTTGCTCACTCACGTGAATAAGCACGAGGCTTATAAGCAGAAGTATGACAGTCTTTGCCAGCAGCAGGATGACGAGCAAGGTGCGATGGACAACCACGTTGTTCATGCAACAGGTAAGCACTATTGCTCAGAGTAACTCTCCGTTGAATGTCGTAGACAAATGTTCTTCAGTTTTTTCATTGTAGGCCAGGTCTCCGCGACGGACAAAATCGTGATCAACCTCATTGCATGCACGAACCTTCCGTTCCAGCACATCAACCATCCTACCTTCAAGGCACTGTTCGGTCTATTCGGAAAGCGTGAACTGCTCCGCGACGAGTCGCACTATCGTGACACCGTGTTGCCTCGCGTGTACTCAATCGTGCGTGCTCAGATCCGTAAGGAGCTTGACGAGTGTCCTACGTTGAGTTTCACGCTCGACTTCGGTTCATTCTTCTCTCACAGCTTCATGAGGTACGTGCAATTATGGAAAAAGACTAGAAGCTCTTCAATATCTATCTCAGCAGTTTTAGCTTGACGGCCCTGGGTATCACGCGCAACTGGCGTCGTGTGAAGTACGTTCTTGCCGTGCGCTTGTTCACCGGCAGTGCCACGTCCCAGCGTGTGCGTGACTTCATCCAGGAACTTCTCCGCGAATGGGACATCCCGAAAGAAAAGTGTCATGTCTTTCTGCACGACCAGGCACGCAACCTAACTGGAGTAAGTTCTGGTTGAATCACAGAATGGGGGGATGGTGTAGTAGGGGGGGGGGGGAATCCATAAAATGATTTCTCGTTTACTTTGCATTTTTAGGCGTTCTCCATGTTCGCTGAACTTGAGGATGCGGACTGTGGAGCACACAAGCTCCACAACATCGTCATCAACAGCTGTCTGCCTAACCTGAAAGAAGAGGGAGGAACGGCTGTCACTGACCTCGAGAAGGCCGTTGTCCGGGCAAAGAAAGTGGTCACTCATCTGCGGATGTCCATCAAGGGACACGAGCTCTTTGTTGCTATCAGAGACGAGCTCGGACTTCCTCCTCACAAACTAGTCCAGGTAGGAAAAACAATACGAGCAACTACGAAAGAAAACTTTGCAGGAGGTACGGACTCGGTGGAACAGTACGCATGCGATGGCGGCGCGCCTCATCGAGCAGAAAGCTGCAGTGGACCAGTACTGTCTTCAGCACCGTCGTGACCTGCTCCTTACCGAGCAGGAGTGGTCGCTCCTGGAGGACATGACGAACCTGCTGCAAGCTTTCGGCGAGTGGTCGGCGGCATTTTGCAAAGACTCCGCGTCGATTTCGATGCAGATTGCTGCTTGCCGCGCGCTCACTGACACAATTGCGGAGGGCCACGCTAATTCGTTGGCAGAGGAGAAGGCTCTCGTGCGTCACTACCTCACGGAGAAGTTTGGCGGACTTGAGCAGTACAGGTACCGTAAATTACCATTTATTTACTGCTGGCATCCAATTGTTTGCACTGTTAAAAGTTTTTAAACTTTGTCGTTCTAGAAGCCATGGAGTCGCTCACTTCCTCGACCCGCGCTACAAGGACACTCTCGTCGACGATCCCGCCAACTTCCGAACCGTCGTTTCCGAGTGGATTGCTTCGTTCGTGCCGTCGGCAGAAGTCGATGTTGACTTGCTTGTCGATCTTGCCGTTGCACCGCCACCGGCAAAGCGATCATTCCTCGGTGACATCGGCCGCAAGTACGCGCGCAATTCCCCGATGACGTCTGGAACGTCGACCTCGCAGCCAGCTGCTCGTGTCGACGACGTCGAGCGCGAGTTCAGCATCTACGTCCGCGAGGGCACAGAGGACTGGGATTCGGACCTCATAAAATACTGGAAGGCGAACGAGTACCGCTTCCCGTTGCTCGCCCCCGTCGCTCGCCGGTTCCTGGGCGCCCCGGCAACCAGCGTTCACAGCGAGCAAGTGTTCTCTACTGCCAAGCTGGTCTACGACCCCCTGCGATCTCGTCTCGACCCGAGGAAGGCCGACATGCTCGTTTTCCTTAATCGTAATCTGCCCACCATTGGCCACCGTTACTGAACCATTTGGATTTGGGTGCCTGTATACTGCCTCCGCGCCGTCCTCGCTTCCTTTGTTGCAACGTTGACTGCATTAACCTACTGTTTATTTGTCATCGTTCAACCTTCGCTTTACTCACAATACTCTTTGGTTGGTGCTAGTATGCATTTTGTGTGTTCCGGTATTTGTTCACTATTACCGGTGGTACCGAGTACAGCACGATAAAGTGTAAGAGCGTACAATGGGCATTCGTTACAAGTTTAGGCATGAAATTTAAGTTGTGTTTTGTTAAACAAAACAAAATTTTTCAGTTTTGTTTTGTTAGAAACAAAACAAATTTTAGTTATGTTTTGTACTTTGTTTTGTTAAAATTTTAGAGAGCGACTTTGTTTTGTTAGAAAAAAAAACAAATTTTAGTTATGTTTTGTACTTTGTTTTGTTAAAATTTTAGACAGCGACTTTGTTTTGTTAAAAACAAAACAAATTTTAGTTTTGTTTTGTACTTTGTTTTGTTTGCAAATCCCGATCCCTAATAGGCGTGGACGTCCGTCAGTATGGCAAGAACGCATGCAAATTCGAAGAGTTCCGTTGGTGTTACAATAGACGGCGAGGAACACGACTGTCTTTCCCTGCTACGTTGATGTAACGGACGGTGACACCCTAAGAGCTGAAAGCCGGTGGCAAAAAAAACTTTGGTCAAATGACGTCTCGTCGGTGCTCTCATATTTCTGCAACCCATTAATTCCAGTTAGGGGTCAGACGTAGGATAAAAGTGCAGTCATAAAGCCTGGTCGCAATCACGGGGCAAATGTGGGTCTGCACGACCTGAGACTGTACTTAATACCCGTTGCTCTACAAAGATATAAATCACACGGGCGTTGCGGTGTGCGTGGCCTGAAAGTGGCTGTTTTCGACGCAGAGTGCGTCACGAACTCCTGACCTGTTGCACTCATGCGCCCTCCGAGGCCGGCACATTTACCATTCTTCGTGGGAGCGCAGTCCCATCGGCGAATGTTGTTATTTTAACGACACCTTGCGATGACCGAGATCACCGTACTTTGGCTTTCTTCGCGGAATCACGAGGACACCGAAGTATGGCAGCGTGAACCGTTTCACGTAAAGAACGGTCTCTGTCAAACGAGCACACGGCTGGGCAAATTAAATCCCGTAAAAACTTAAACGAGATTCCGGTATATTCATGCTCTGATGTCAATCACCAAAATAGTCCAATTCGGACGAGCAACCAGGGGTTCGGTAACAATCAGCTTTGACGACAGAAAGGTTGGTGAAGCGTATGCGATTGACCGGAGTGTGATTAGGTATTGTCAAATGGGGGGGATTGTTTCTCCTGACTGGGGGACTCTGCGCGTCGTTGTTTCTGTGAGCGTAATATGCAACGCAACATTCGTCAGGAGCCGTGTGGAACTCTTGCAATCATTGTCTAACGACGTTAACGATAACGCCACAACGACGTTTTCGTAAATGTGCAGGAAAAAAGGCTGGCCTTGTGTTTCCGTTCGATCTTTGTCGTTGCTAATTCGTCTTCGTCAAGGAATCATCCGCCAATTGGCAGACTGCTTTGAAATGACACTGAACTTTATGTAATGGCAAGCACTATAACCTAAAGCGCTGTTCTTCAAGTACCGAAGGTTAGTGTCAGGGCTGGGCTGGGTCCGGTCCCGGCGTTGTGGTCCTGGGAGCATAGCCCGGTCCTGGTCCCGGTCTCTACCAGGTCCTGGCCGTCGAAAAAAGGTCGGGCGTCTCGACTTTCGACGGTCCGCTACGAGGCCTAGGTGCTAAGGGTTATGTATGTTCATTTTTGCGGGATTGCACATAGATCAGTCACATCGGCAAACCTCCCAAAATAAGCGATTTCGCCAACGAAGACTAAGATCACGAGCTATCGATCATTCGATCCATAAATGTCTTTCAAGGCCACAGTTTCGATGAATTTTCCCGACAGATTTTCGAGCTTTCCTTAAAAACACTGTAGCACTTTCGTGAACTACGGCGCTCTTTATGGTGTCACATGGAGTACTGGTAAACATGCTGGCTACGGTGCTTAGAGAGGCGCCCACGTGCATTTCTCCCTATTCATTCACTTTTTTCCACGAAAAAGTTACAGTGATTTGTTGCAGTTAAAATGTGCGTTGACGTCCCGCTACTGCATTATTCTCGTTCCGCGGCGTGACCTCTTGGCTGACCTGACGAAAGAACGCTAAAAGATGGGAGCGGGGCCCCAACGTCGAAGTCAACAGTAATTCCCTAAGATCGTAAAAAGCGTACGATGGTTCTTACTCTGTGAAACCACACGGAGGCAGAAGAACAGACAGAGCCACCACCGAGAACCACGTAAAGCTTAGTCGGTACTACTACGGTGGCGCGATTAGGAGCCATTTTGGGGAATCAATTTTTTTCTCGACCTATTAGAGGGATGGTCATAGTGTTGTTTATAATACAGCGACCACCATAATGGATTGACCTCTCGTTTCATATCCGAGCAGTACCATGCGGGTTAGTCAACCCAAAAAAGCATCGCAGCACAAGATCCGAAGCCAGCTTAGTCGAGGTTAGTGTACGACACCCGCCCCTGATTAGTCGGCCGACCCGACCCCACCACCCGTCTAAGTCGCATCGCGGGGGGGGGGGGGGGGGTAAGGTCGGGTCGGTCAGCTGAGGGGACTGAGGAGCCAACCACGACTTTCCAGCCAATCCGTAAAACCCAAATAGACCAAAATTTTCGCGCAAAATTATTCGTTAGTTTAAGAACGCCAGAATAAAATAACCAAATACTGATACATTTTCTGCTTTCACCGCGTTTTTTTAGTATCTTTTGGTGACCGTTTTGGGGCTGTTTTGGCGGAAATGGAAATGTTCTTAAAAAGTGAAAATGCATGATGGCCATACGGGACCTTTTGCGCTCACTTCAGACGGGTGTCATTAATCTTCTGTGTTGCGCGAGGTCTCGCAACACACATCTTTTCTTAAAGGCACTGCAGCGTAAATTCGGCGTACTTCGGTACTCCGACAACGACGTTTCTGTAAACCCTTAGGAAGAAAGGCTGGCGTCGTGTTTCCGTTTAACCTTTGAAGTAGCTATTAATCTTCGTCAACGAGTCGGCGAATAATTCCACTGAATGGCTCGCTAGAGGGCAGGGTCATTCGCAGGAAAGGGCAAACAAAAGGCATTGTAAAGATCGACCGCTTTGAAATGACACTGACCATAGTGAAATGGCAAATACTCATACCTAAATCGCCGTCGTCGTGTACCGAAGGTCACCGGCGTTTTTTGAGGAAGTCCGCGGGTGACGGCGACCTCCTCGCCTAGGACGGGCCCCAGAAACTGCCACTGCCTAAGGCTAGTTTTGACGAAGGAGCGACTGATTTCTCCGCCCGCTAGTTCGCTTTCATGAGGGCAACCGGTAGATGCTACATCCTAAGCCGCATCTTTATACGCGGTAACCCTAGGCTTAACAGCCGTATTCCATGCAGTACCGTACCGCGCACCTGACACAGCCGCAGTCACGGCCCTTATCCTTACCACAGGTCGGCACAGAAAATGAGTTTCCTTTAGAGTATGACCTGAAATAGTGGTACGTCGGTCGGAGACTGAAACACAGCTGCCGTTGAAACACAGCTGCCGTAAACAACCTAGAACCCCTTCCCCATGTGGTAGTTTGACCGTGCACTTTTCAGAAGGCTTGACGTTTAAAGCTTGCAAAGGGATCATTCAGATCGGTATGGTGCGCGAAGGAGTACGTATTTTCACAACGAAGACATACGACCACGAGTGTGTATGGGTCCATAAATGCCTCTCAAAAAACCTTTGTTTCAATGAAATTTTCCAAAAGAGTTACGACTTTTTCTTGAAACACTGTAGCGCTTTCGTGAACTATGGCGCTCTTTATGGTGTCACATGGAGTACTGGTAAACATGCTGTTATGTTGCCGAGAAAGGCGCCCACGTGCATTGCTCCCTATTCACTCGCTTTTTCCATGAAATGGTTACAGTGATTTGTTGGAGTTAAAACGTGTCTTGACCGCCTGTTCCTGCATTATTCTCTTTCCACGTTGCGACTTCCGTCCGGCGTTACCTGACGAAAGGTCTCTAGCCGGTTCACGGACTGCGTGTCCGGGGACTTTGCGAAGACGCTAAAAGGGTAGGCGTCGTGACGGTGACGCATTACGCGGAAACTAGGGGCACCTCGGCGACAACACTGGTAAACAGGTAGCCCGTACAAGGACTCTGCGGCACTTAATGTGACCAATTGACCTCCAAATTGGACTAGCGTCAAGCAATACCCTCCCCTCCCCCCAAAGTTGTGACGAAAGGATCACTGCAGAAGGGGCAAGGTATAAAGCGAACGGATAAGAATCGCATGCAAAGACCGAGGGCTCTGGAATGACAGCGAACATAACGTCCACTACATGGTCGTCATCATGAAGAAAACAAGAGTAGGTACCACATCCACGATCATGGGTTGACTGAACCGGCAAGTTCGCTGATATCGACTGAACTCGACTGGTCTGCAGAGAACTGATGACCGAGTTCACTTCAGTTTACTTGACCAAACCCCCGGTTCAGTGAACTGACTTACCTGAAATGAACTTGACCCGGTTCAGCGTACTGGCTTTAACTGAACTGAATTTCACGATATCTCTTCTTTGGTGAGGCTGAAACCTCGTTTATGTAGCGATGTTTGTACCTCTTATTCGGCGTTACGGCGACGTGGACGCATTATTTAGTCGATTCTACTACAGTTTAATAGAGCGCCATTGGTATTCGTGTGCACCTTTTCGAACATTCTGTTCCGCGCAACCATCAGTCACGTTGTCGTGTTGCCGAACAGCACGTACTTTCAACAAAGAAACCAATGGGCCTTCTCGGGTTCATAAACGCATCGCAGATCACGGATGTCTCTGGGACCATAAACGCCACGAAATTTTTTGCTCAGAGCATTTCTGACTTTTGAGATTTACGAGTGTTTCTTAAAACACTGTAACCGTAAACAACTGTTTCGTCGAAAATGTTGCCTCTATGGTTTCACAAGGTGTCGTGGTAAACAGTGTACTAGTGTGCTGAGAAAAGATGGCCATGTGTTCCCAGAAAGTGTAAAGAGGGCCCGAACTAATTTACAAAAAAATATCCCACGTGAGACGCTAGTTCTCATTATAAAATACGGGGACGTATAATGTCCACTCTTCTTGCACAAGCACGGTATTTGCTAAAATATTTACTTCTGGCGAAAGACAAATCAGTGCATGCGTCGGACGTGCAAATGGATGTTGCCGCTCTGCGTGGATCGGTATTCGCACTGCGGGCATTTGTACGGCTTCTCGCCAGTGTGCGTTCGCAGGTGCTTGTCGAGGCTCACCTTGTACGCCGTTTGGAATGCGCACAGCGGACATGCGTAGGGCTTTAGACCGGTATGCATTCGCTTGTGCACGTTGAGGCAGCTGCGGTCTGCTGCGCGGAAGTCGCAGCGTTCGCAACGGTACGGTTTCTCTCCGGTGTGAATGCGAAGGTGGACTGTCAGGTGGCCTTTCTGGGCCGTGCGATAATCGCACTCCTCGCACCGAAACGGCTTCGAACCCGTGTGCGTTCGCACGTGGTGGACCAGATTCATCTTATGGGACGTGCTGTAGTCGCAGTATGCACAGGAGTGTCGCAGTGATGGACGCTGCTCCACCGCCTGAATAGCTGATTTTAGATGGTTCCAATTACTACAAATGGAATGTTTTGGGCCGAATGACAAGCCTTTGGGGCTGTCCAGNACGTTAACACCCCCTTGACCCCCCTCCCCTCTTGTTAACAGAAGTTAACAACTGGCTGACCCCCCCCTCCCCCTTGTTAGGCTAACATAATTTCTGGACACACATTTGGATATGATAATCTTTTTACTTCGTGTCCTTGTCGCCTTGACAAAAATTAGGAAGTAATTTTGAACGCTAAGTTTTATTGCAATCGTCCCGTATGCGGAAGACGGGGAACGTGACGGACAGGTACGCCTATGGGGGGGGGGGGACTAAAAGCCGACCCGGAAGCCAGTTTAGGCAGTTCTGTTTCGTATACCTCTGATTCTCCATCCTCCGACGGTGGTCCCTTGTCCGACGATGCGTCGCTCTCCATGCAGTGGCTGTCGTCCGATTCTTCGCTTTCTTGCATGACTTCTACCGGCACCGGCTCCGTCAGACTGTCAGCGACGTTGTCTTCGAGGTCCGTCGAGAAGTCCTCGAGAGACGGTGTAGACCTGCCGGGTTCACTCGCGATAGTTGCGGTCGGAGGCTCGGCCTGTTCCGATTCCTGGTCGGTGTAGAATCGCAACGAATGCCGTTTGAGGAACTCGAGGCTTTCCAGGTACGCCGGATTAAGATGACGCAAAGTACAGTTCACCTCTCGAGCTGGAGAGGCCTTGACGGGAAGCCGCTGACTAAGGTCCAACAATTGGGACGCTTCGGTCCACAACGCGGCGTCGAAGCGGTGTTCGTTGACAGAGTACATGACGAAGGCTTTCTGGATTGTTTTATTGCAAAGTCGCAAAGCTGAATGCTGCCAAGCCATCGCTACTGCCGCTTTTATGGCGCCTTGATGATCACACATTACAGCTCAAAGAATGACAATCTATTTTTCGATCCTAGCGCACGACGCGGCTGAAGCATTCACTTCGTATAAAACCGGTGTCCAAGTTCAGCAGCACAGGAAACGCCAGCCTACATCTATCATGAGAAAGTGTAGCAAAATTAAATAATCGAAGTTCACAGCGCGGAACTGCTATCGACCAATATTTGGCGAAAACTCGCCCGGTTTTTCTCACACAGGAGAAAAAAACCCAAGTCCTTGGTAAGAAAATGGCTTTCTCGTTTTTTATCGGTCAAAATACATTTTTTTAAAAGAACGCCAGGATCGCTAGCTTATTGAGAGCCCTTCTTTGAAAGGGAACCTTTTATTAAAAGCCATGAAACCACGCATAAAACATACATTTTGCGGACAGTTTGCTAGCGGCTAGCACTAAGTGAATAAAAAGAACAAATATTGTCTGAACGTCTGAATACGTCGATTAGAAGACCGGAATCCTCGAGTACTTGCGTCCTTCGTCGTGGCTCTTGTGGGTCTCCGGCAGAACAAGCGAAATCAAGCCGCTAACGAACGAGAGTGAGCCGAAAATGATCCACGGGGCGGCGTCGTGAATGGACTTCTGAAAGACGCTTTTGATAGTGCTGAGCATCAGTACGGTTGTCCTGCCGTATAGGCGGCATGCTTTTTATGGGCGCGGTGGAGGGGACAGGGCTATAGTTGTTGGATGCACGCCCCGTGCCGTCCTCCGCTCCGTCCTGGACCCGCCCCCCGCCCCGTGCCGGCTCCGTCCCGTGCCAGCGCGGCCCCAGCGCGGAACGGCACGCAAAACGGCCGTTTTCCGTCCCGTTCTCCACTGAAAGGGCACGGAACGGCGCCAAGTTTCAATCCGTTCCGTAGTCCGTCCCGTGGTAGAACGGAACGGGAAACGGTCCGTTCTGACTCCTTTGTCTTGCCGTTCCGTTCTCAAGACGGCACGGATCACGGAACGGGCCGGTCCGTTTCACGATCCAACAGCTCTAGGGAGGTGCATAGATGTGCCTAGGGGGGAGGGGGCATGAAAGCACAGCATACGGAGTGGCCAGTCCGGCACGGCTACCGGTGCGGCTACCGGTTGCCGAACTTTATTTCTCGACGGCACACTAATCCGGGAACTCGTCCTGAACTCCGTGCCGTCCTAGGCTCTGTTCCACGACGTTAACGTACCGAATGCCGCACGTGCGGTCCAATACTGGCGCCAAGGTTACTGCTCACACCGCAAATGCCCATCGCGGTGTTGCGGATCGCGGTCGGGAAGATCTCCGCGCCGAAGACGAACAGGTTCATGAAGGTCGCCGCGGAGCCGAACTTCGCCATCATCCAGACTACCGTGAAGAGCAGGTGGTTACCTAGTATGGGACGAACCATCCATTTGCTATGGCTATTGCATATGCGTACCGTCGTCGATGAAGAGCAAAAAGAGGAGGCAGAATGCTGTGAAGAAGTGTGTTATCATGAAAGTCATACGACGTCCTAATCTAAAAAAGTGTTTTCTAACTCTAAATCATTAAAAATGAAGTATAGAAGTGACGTTGAGATGGCTTAGTTGGTTTTTTTAAACAAACTCGAGGAATTTTCAATTAATAAAATGTTAAAACTATTTTTTGAAATTTTAATATTCATTAAAATATTTAATAACAAAATTTTAACTAGTTTAAAAATTAAAAGAAAGTAGAGGTACCAATAAAATTTTAAAAAGAGTCTTGTACCAAAAAAACGTTTTAGAGTCCCCCATAAGACAACTAGCCTACTTGTCAAGTAATATGGGGTTGCCGATATGCGCTGGTATTTCGACCAGTCCACTGCACAGGTAGTTGATATAGGCGTTGCCTCCCAGGGACGTGCTATACATCGACATACCCTTGTAGACCATGAAGTTGACAATCCTAAACGAAGGAGAATGCCCTTTGTTTAGTGTAATGTCCCCGAGGAGAGTCGGCTTTGAGGCCCAAGGATACCGGGTTTCGGTCATTTTTGGGAGCGGACTCGGGAATCGGCTTAAAACGTTCGCATTGAATCGGTGTTGCTCACGACCTTAGGACCACTCAGGCCAGCCAAGAACCTTGTGCTAAGGACGGGACTTCGCCCGCCCAAATATGCCTGAATGCTTACCATAAAAAGGCCGACGCGGTGATGTAGACAATATAAATTCGATGATGCGAAGCGAGCTTGAGGAACTGCTGTATATTGTCTGCCCCGGAGTCCTCGTCAGTTTGATGCGTGGTCTTCAGAAAGTCGCTAAGGTCCACGTCGACGGGGTTGTACTTCGACTCGGCGCATCGTATCCAGTTCTCGATCTCTTTGGATCGTCGTTTCTGCACGACGAATTGAAAGCTTTCGGGGACGGAGCTAAACGGAAGCCGTAGCGCTCCGCCGCATGTGATAGTCCTATGATATATGCGATAGGGCTATCGTGCATTCTTTGCAGCGACGACGCATCATGCGGCAACGCTATGACGTACGTGGTACCTACTGACGCATGCGGTAATGCTACGACACATGCGATAGCCCTAGGGGGGTGTCGCTAAGTGCGGCAACACGACGACACATGGGGGTAGCGCTATGCACGCATGCCGGAATGCGACGACGCATGCGGTATCGCTACGATACATCCAGCAACTGCATGGTAACGCGATTACGCGTGCCGTAGCGCGCTCCTGTGCATGCGATAGGGCTATCATGCAAGGGCTGGAGCTTCGACGCATGATGCATGCGGTGAGGCTACGACGCATGCGGTAGCGCCGCGCTGCATACGGTAGCGCTATGTTGCATGCAGCGAGTCAACGATGCATGCGGTACCGCGACTACGCATGAGGTGACGCTAGAATGTATACGTTAGCCTCACGATGCATGTTGGTAGTGCTCCGCTGGATGCGGCGCCATGATGCATCTAGCAGAGCAAAAACGCATTCGGTAGAGCCGGCTGCATGCGATAGCGCTATCGTGCATATTTTAAAGTGACGACGCATGAGGCAGCGCTTTGAAGGATGCAGAGGGTCGAGTTTGGACAGCTTGTTTTAATTGTCAATTCCTCCTACACTGAAGAGATACGGTTTTCTTTTACTAGCTCAAATGCCTTTTAAAACGAACCCAAGGGGACTCATGATTGGAGAAATTCAAGTGAACGGAAAGGGTATATTAAGCCCGCATCTGTTTTAAAATGTGGCTGATAACTCACAACCACAGGAAGAAGGCGAGGACCATTTGCGGCGTGGAGACGACGATCATCGCCTGGCGCCAGTCGTGAAGAAAAGCGGCGATCGCCGATACCGAACAGTATCCGGCGACCCAGAAGAGGCCGAAGATGACCGACACCGCTGAATGCATTCGGACGCTGACGCACTCGGTCGTGTACACCCAGACCACGAAGCACGAGGCCTAAAATGGTGGTCTCTTTGGCCTAACGTAGAGACCTGTCATACGAGCATTGGTGCAAACTAGGCGCATAAAGCGACTAGTATTCAAGAAACTAATTCTAGACAGAATGCGCTTACCGTGAAGAAGAATCCTTGGACGAAGCGAATGACGAGAAATCCCATCAGCGTAGTCGCGAAGGTTGAGATGACGCCTAGGAAACCCATCGCGAACATCGACGGGAAGACGACTTTGCGACGGCCATGACTAAGCGAACCACGTTCGTCATAATGGCAGACAGGGAATATGCTTACATATCAGCGAGGTATGAAAGTGAGACGCCGCCAAGAAGGTCGCCCAGGAAGAATACGGATGCGGACCACTCGACGGAGACCGCATGCTTCTTTCCGTTGCCGTAGAACTAAATTACAGGTCTTCAGCCCTAATAAACATGCTGCGTTTAGGCAGCAGTGACTTGGGGCTAGGCTTAGAGGCCCGACGGCTAAGCGACGAAAAAACTTCTGGGCCTAGAGTGGAGATTTGGTCTGGCTCGCAAGGCCAAATGTCTAGGTCTAGACAAAACGTTTTAGACTAACCTGCAAGAAAGAAAATTTCAGCACACCTAACTTAAAGATGCGGCCGCTAGTGCAAGCTTACAGGTAAGCTGCCAAACAAATGTTCAAAATAGAGCCAAGTTCTTAGTCCTTCTCTTTAGGCCTAAGCCTAATCTTATGCGCTGGTCAATGCTTAGTGCGTTCGAATGAACCCGGTTTTGGGGCTCAGTTCAGCGTCGAACAAGTACTTAAGTCACTTAACTTAAGTATACGCATAGGCTTTAGCCTAAGCCTAAGCACAACCCTCAAGCCACAGTCAACTTGTAGTCATCAGCCCAAGCTCTGCAATGAGAAGCTCACCTCATCCTTGATTGTGTGCATCTCACTGGCCTCCTCTTGGCAGGCCTCGTCGAACTCCTCGCAATCGATTCCGTGCTCGTAGAATGCGGCGCACATCACCGACATCACCGCGTTGGACCAGCACAGCGCCATGCAGAGGATGATGTAGAGCATGTACGGGTTGCACAAGCCTGAATGAATCTCCTACTATCGATCCCGGGTTTTTGGGGTCCAGGAGGTCCCGGTCGTCAGCAAATTTCTATGGAGCCCTGTACGGAAAACGTACTCAATGCTGGTTTCCAACCGTGCGGAATTCCGCTACATGCTAACTTCGAGAGAACCGACGTTCCTCGGACATTTGGTGAGCTTACCGAACTTGTCCAGAATCTCATCAGCTGAGAAGTACGCCGTCGAACCCTTGCGCTTTCGGAACATCTTCAACCTCCGGAAGGAAATGTTGTGGCCGTTTTGCACGCCATTCACCTTCCTCGCCGGCTTGCTGCTTCCGTTCGGCAAGAGGCTGTCCGTACTAGAGAAGTATGATTTTGTAGAAGGGATCGCTCAATTTACGACGGCATGAATAAATTAAATTTACAGCACCGTTTAGAATGTCCACCATAAAATGAGAGAGATTTTCAGAATTTTATTATGCCGACGTTCATTTTTATTTGCTTCCTTTAGTAAGAATTTTTAGTTTTAAAATTCCGATATAATTATTTATCCGTATAGAATTTTAATCATTTTGCATTAATAATTTTTTTTGAAATCGGCAAACATTTTTTGATATGAAATTTTAATTTTTTAGAACTAAACTAAATTTAGAAAAATTATTTTACCGAGCCATTCCTTGATTTAAAAAAAATTTACTCATTTTTTTGCAGGTCCTCTGTAGTTATACCAAAGACAAGTAGCTCCTCGGTGTCATTTTTTTTGCAGGTCCTCTGTAGTTTTACCAAAGACAAGTAGCTCCTCGGTGCATCGTACCTGGCAAAGCCGTCCGCCAAACCTAAGCTTCCTGCGGGATAAACTCGTTCCGCATTACGCCCATTCATCGGATGGGCGCCGTGGCCGTCCACGTGGACCGCACTTCGGACCACTTCGACATCGCCATTGGCACGGACTACGGCAGGAACTCCGTTCGGGCCTGGCGTGAAGCTGCTGCCAATCTGGGCGCCCTCTTCGGTCACTTTGCACACGACGAACCGAACTGGCTGCGGGAATCTGCGATGTTGAGTCGGCGTCCGACAGGGCTGGACGAGGGAGAGGGCCATTGGAACGGTGGCTAAAGTGGCGGCCGCCGTGAGAATGGTCCGGTGCAGGGCTGGGGACTCTCCAAAAAAAAAACCAAATCCAAATCCAAATCCAAAGCAACCTCCAAAATCGAAACCAAATCCAAATCCAAATCCAAAGCAAAACGACCAAATTTCCAAATTTCCAAATCCAAATCCAAATATGACAAAATTTTTGGCGAAAAGTGGTCAAATTTGGTCCAAATGTGTACAAAAGTGAGTTCGAAACAGCCCGCCGCAGGCGATTCCAACGAAATTTTAGGTGAAATTCTGAGATATATAGTCAACATTTGCTCCGGGCGGCGCCTAGCGGCGGGCCAAAGGATTTGCAAAACTGGTCCCATTTTCGAAAACCAAATCCAAATCCAAATCCAAAGCAAAACGACCAAATTTCCAAATCCAAATCCAAATCCAAATCCCCAGCCCTGGTCCGGTGAAAAGTGTTGCTGCAAAATATTATCATCCTCGGACGAGTTGTCCAACACGGGGCACGCTAGAACGAGACGAACGGAGGCGTTTACTGAAGAGTTAGCTTGCAGGAGCAGGACAGACGTGTTCTCAGGCGAGTTGGCGATTCAGCGGATTTCTCGTAAACAGGATTCTCCCATTTCCATTTCCGGAAATGGAAATGGCCAGAAATTTGTCCTGTGGGAAATAGAAATGAATGGAAATGGCAAAAAAATGCCATTCATTCCACATTTTTCTTTACCGAAGGGTCCCAACTTATGTCCGATCTGACCCCCGACCGTCAGGTGGCCGTAATCCCACAAGCGTACAGAAGTTAGCATTGTGGGCCGTACACTAAAGCGGTCCACACTGAAGACGATGTATCCGGAGTACTTCTTTCCAGGTCCGGTATATCATTTGGCTTCCACGTCACGCCCACTTAGCAAGGCCCTGTGTGAGGGCTGTGCGTTCCCGGGTTCCGGGGGTTCGGGTCCCAGCCCCGGTCATCGCCCCAGTCCGGGCCGGCCCAATTCGGCTTCCCGGCTAAGGTCAACCTAGCCCGCCGCAAGCAAAACCAACGAAATTTTAGTCAAAAATTTCATATACAAAGTGAAAATTTAGTCGGTCGGCGCCTAGCGGCGGGCCATTTTTGTCTAATGTATAGTTTAAGGTACCATCCGCGCTGACTCGTCCCTCCCCAGGGACACTCGGATTAAGCTGGCCGAAACTCCCTGTCCACAAAGTCCCGGTCCCATTCCGTGAGCTAAAAGAAATCCCGCCCAAACCATGGTCCCCTGTAGCAAATTTCACCCCTGGAAATGAATGGCTCGGAAATGGAAATGGAAATGGCGGGGATTTTGGAAATGGAAACGGGAATGGAAATGGCGAAAAAAAGTGGAAATGGGAGAACCCTTCTCGTAAAGCGTTGGCGTATGACACTTTTTCGGGGAACCAAGCGTCTGTTTTCCATTTATTGCGATACAGAACCGAAAATGCTTCCGAAAAGCCGCTTCGTTCTCGGCGACTTCAAACATGCGCGAATCCCACGACTCGAACTTGAGTTTACCTGGCCATTCCACCCGAAAATGAAAGAAATACACTCTGTAAGTCAGCATAAAGTCGGCGAGTCCTCGTTTGTAAAGGACTAAAGCGCGCTCACGTTAGCCCATTCTTAAGAGAAAAAGCCTTCAACTAAACACGCGGACGACTGTAATTTGGCTTAGGCGCGGGAGTCCTTGCCGTTTCCGTGCTGCTAGACCCCTGGCTCGTTTTCCGCTCCTGGGAAAACTTCTGGGGTTCAAGATCCAGTATTTGTCAAAGTTTTTAACAGTTGAAAATGTTTTTAACCGAAGCAATGAAACGACAAGAAAAGAAAACGGGGCGGCGCGGCACGGACTGTACACGTGCTCCGTTCCGTGTCGTCCCCTTCGTGCGGGAACATGTTCCACACAACGGTACCGGGCTACAGCCGTAAAAAGACACATTTCGACCTGTTGGAAGGTGGTTTTCGGTAAATATTTGGGAGACACCTAGTGGCAAAAGGATTACCGACGGGAAATCCGACACGCTCTCTACGATGAGGTAATGAATTGGTCGCACCGACAGCCTGGGCGTCGGCGGATTTCGACGAGGATTAAGCGCGCGTCTGTCGCTAGCAGGACTTATTCGCACAAACTTCACGTGCATTTTGTGTGGCTAATTGGCAGGCCTTGCAGGGGGGTCAGGCCTCTGATTACATTTGATTTTATAGGAAGTGAGGGGGGGTCAAGGCCATGATTGCGCACTTGGCACTAGGTAAAAAAGGCCCGCCCCTAGGCGCCGCCCAGGCGTCGGGCTCAACTCGAATTACTTAGGTCGGTCCGCGCCTAGCGATGGGCCATCTTTTCGGCGAATTTTCCGTCTTTCTGACATAATTTTTCATGTTTTGCGCCAAAGCTTCTATCCAAAACATTATGGTGTAAATGATAATTAGGCAGGGCTAATAAACAAACCTTTTAGGCGTATAAAACGGTCCCCAAACCCATACGTATAATATTCCTAGCATGAGACTGCTTAAAACCCGATTTAGCACGTGCAATATTACAAGGGGGATAAAAAAGGGCGATGTAATGATTACCTAATTTCTGGTCAGCCCCTAACGGCTCTGGAGGGGAGAGGGAGAAGATCTCTGGCGTCTCGAATCCAGTTCAAAATGATAGAAATAACCCATCGGCAACGCCTCCACCATGTCTAAAAGCGTGTGGTTTCATCGCAAGCCGCACGTGATTTCATTAATCGCCATCTTCGGTGGCAAATCCTTCAGTATACACCTTCCAAATAAATGTCAAAAAATCGTAGGCTATGAATGATAGGAAAAACCGTCGCCCGCGGCTGGCTACGTATATGCCGCCCTTACGTCAAACAAATAATATGCACACTTGACGGAAAAAAACAAGCATACGAATGCGATAGAGGCATGCGCATCCGATACGGCTAAGTATGTAGGGATCGGGATTTGCATACAAGGCCGGGGTACAGAGCAGAGTGCCCTGTTTTAGAACAGGGCAGCGGCCAGGGCTGGTTGAGGTACAGGGCAGGGGTGCAGGGCAGGGGTAGCCCTGCCCAGTTTTGGAACAGGGCAATAGGGGTTAAGCATTTTTCACCTACAGGGGTACCGAGGATCTCAAACCCCCCTTGATCAAGGGGGTACCCCCTGAATTTGGTCTTTTGCCCCTGATTTTCATGAGCAAATTCAGGGGGTATAGGGTCATCTTTTCGCAGTAGTACTGAGTTTTTTCGTGTTGAAAGCGCATTGTTCCACTGGAATAAGTCGTTGGCTTCGCCTGCGGCGGGCTAAAACGCTGTTCTCTACGGAAATCACGTTATATTTGTAAAAATTCCGCCTGCAACGGCGGAATTTTTCGGGCGAAGCTTTTCTGGCGGAAAGCTCAAAGACGCATTTTAAATGTGCTTTTTTGGAGCGCCAGTAAATCTTGAAATGCCTGGAAAACAAAGCAGAAAAAATGCCCCTGATTTACCCCCTGAATTTGACTCCTGGCCCCTGAAAAACCCCTGAATTTGACACGCCAGGCCCTGGGTCCCGATTTTGGAGTTGAGACCCCTGAGGGGTACTAGGCAGCGGTGCAGGGCACAGGACCAGGGCAAGAATAAATCGCGTAATGGCACCATTTAACGTACACTATGCCTTCATATTTCTTGTACCAGCTGTGTTCTTAGGTACAGGGCAGGGTTACAACCCCTGACCCTGACCCCTGTAAAGGGGAGCAGGGCCGGGCCCGGCCCGGGTCCAATCTCTACGACTATGCACGTAAAAACCGCGGCGGATAGTGGCACCTGCCGCACGAAAGGCGGCCAGCCGCTAGTTGGAAGTTAATTCAGTGATTGGTCTTCGAACATGTTGTCCCCATGAAACATATTTATTTCCCATTTAGGTTTTTCAAAACATGTAGCAGAATTAGCGTTAGACTTTTAGGCATTGTTAGGCTGCGTAGATGCAGACGAGGTCGCGGTCGTTGATGCCGCAGAGGTTCTTGCCGCGTGCATAGTACACATAGCCCGCCTCGCCGAAATCGCTGCCCCAGCTATTCTTGGCGATCCAGTAGGACGGAGTGTAGCCGACGATCAGCATCGCGTGCCCACCTTCAGTAGAGGAACAGTCGCCGTCAAAGACGCCTCCAGTATAAAATTGGAACGCCGGAGGGACGCTAAGATGGGTCTCGTTACTTGACTCCAAACACTAGAGACGATGCTACTGTGCCGTTCTGTCGTATATATGGTACGGCAGTTCGGTACGTTAGGGTTCAGTACGGTACGGTGTACGGTACGGCGCCGTAAAATGCTGCTCTTCGTGCCGTTCAGTACCGTTCCGTGCCGTATTTCATGTTACGTCACGGCATTTTCAGGGTCGGTACGGTACAGCGTACGGTACGATAGGTTAACAGGGTACACTGTACCGCATGGTACAGCATGTAACGCCATGGATGCATCATCTCTACCACGGATCGACGACTCACAGGAAGCTCATCGTGACGGGCCCGAAGTTGTAGAGGTGGTCGGGCACCCAGGCCTCGCCGTTCACGAAGAAGTAGCCGACACCTTTGACGGGCTTCGAGACGGAACGGCACGTCTGGTCCGTCGCCGTGTAGGGGTAGCTCGATTCATGCGTCATTCCTAGATTGTACCTTGATTAGCGGGGCACAAAGAGCTGAGTCAAACCGTTCTTGACGACGTAGTCGATGCCGGCCCAGGTCATTCCGCCGTCGCATCCCTCGTTGGGCGGCTTTGCGCAGTCGACGAGCAGCTGCTCCGAGAAGTCGTTGTAGTAGCCCCATGCACGCAGGTGGACCGTCTCCATCCCCGCGACGGCAGCGAACGCCCAGCAGGATCCACACTGGCCTAGAAACAATGTGGTCTAGACGCTAAGCGTTAACTTTAGTAGTGGGTTGCGATGGGATAATGGCGTTATTGCCGAAATGTATGGTTTTTTCGGCCACAGATAAACAAATTTTGGTAAATTTTCTATGTTTGCCCGCCTCTTCGGGCCCTACGAAGTGTTTAACGGTAGTCACGACTTGTAGTTGAGGTGAGTGACCTTGATTTTTCACCGAAGTCACCCAGTTGTTCCAGCGATAGTCGTAGGACGTCGGAGGCGTCTGTCTCTTTGTTCGCTTTGAAAGCGGCTGCTCGTGTCCGGAGCGGTTCAGAGAACGCAACTTCTCCTCGACGTCAACGGGGATCAGCATCTGCGCAAGAGTCGTAAGTCTGTTTTGGTACCCAGCGTAAGGGGGCTTCCAGAAAATATGTAAGCCTTACAGGGAGGGAGGGGGGTCAGGCCCTTGATTACGCAATCAGCACTGGCCCGGCGCTAGGCGCCGCCCAGAGCAAATTTCGACTATATTTTGCAAATTTTGACCTAAAAATTCGTTGGTATCACCTGCGGCGGGCCCATTTTTAGCTCAGTCTTAAACATATTTAGACCACATTTGCCGTGTTTTCGCCCGAAATTTTGTTAAAGTCGCCTGCGGCAGTCAGTCACGGGTGTCCCGGAATTTTTTTGTTCAACTCCGGGATAGAGCAAGGCAAATTTAACGGAAATTTGACAGTTCTAGTGGGAATTTGCTTTGGCGGCCCCTAGCGGCGGACCATTAAGCTACCGCTAAATGGCGTCGTTTTGATTCTCTTTTTTTCATGATTTTTCGAACAAACTTTTCGTCTTTCTAACCAAATTTTTCATGTTTTTTGCCACAGATTTTTTCCAAAACTCTTGATGTAAATTAGTCATCTAACAAGGTAAATAACGTACCTTCTAAGCCTACTAAGCGTCCCCCATCCCATACGTTTGAGATTCGAAGCTAAGGACAGCTTAAAACCCGATTTTCCACGTGTAAGATTACAGGGGGGAGGGGGGGGGGAAGGGCGATGTAATGCTTACATATTTTCTGGACGTTCCCTAACGAACCTTCTTAAACTCCTCGGGGTCCGTGTCGGCGAAGCGATTGATGCCGAAGTTTCCTTTCGTACCATTCGCCCTAAGCGCTGCGATCCGCTTGAGGTTGGCCTTGAAGACGCCGAATCGATGGTTGTACTAATCGGAGGTGTAGTTACGCTTGTGACTCTTGAGGAAATCGTCAAAAGCGCTCTTGTCGGCGTCCGCCGAGCACGCAATCAGAGGAGCCGAGAGGACAAAGAATGCGAGGAGGAACATTTTGCAGAATGCGATGCAGATTACTAGATGGTACGGCTTTTATAGGGTACGATTAGGCGTATAGTAGTCCTAATTTGGACGCAAAGGTGCAGGAGAACAGACGTACGCCTTCTATCAACCCTCGTGCCTCCATGGTGGGTATTCATCGGCAAACCTGAACAAACAGTCAGGTCTGCTTCCGGTCACGAGTACGTCTGGCGTTGCATAAGTGGGTGTGATTTGCCCTTTTATGCGGGGTGCCTCGAGCTGATATCGTACCGTGACTCTTGACGGCTGACTTTCCCAAATGACTGCGAGTCTTAGTCTTGCCGTCGCCGTCGGTCCGACATTCGACCTGTCAAGAAGTGGATAGGGCCGCGCGTGTTTTGATGCTAAAACCAACAGGGGTAGCTTCTGTATTTTCGCGTCGATCCGTGTTCTGTTCTATTGAGAGACTGTGGAATCTGATGCCTATGAATATTAGGCTTACAAACGTCTGCGGCGGGCATTCGAAAAAGAAGCCTCTTTCCTTTAATAGCTCCCGCTTCCTAATCGGTCCCGGTCAAAGGGGGTACACGAAAGTAAGTTTTTACCCGTGGGCTTATTAGAAAAAATACGGTACATTCATATTAATGATCGTATTTTACAGTGCCAAGTGTCTGTCAGTGCCTAGGAAAGTTGTTCGATCAAAACTTTAAAAAAGACATGCCGAGGCGAGAATTTTTGGGTCGTTAGATGTGTCCGGGGCTGTCCCGCATACAATCTTTAAAAGTCTTCGTCCGTCTGGCGCTCTTGCCAAATTTAGCTCTACGTCAAACGACTAATTTACCTGCTTGACAAAACCATTAACGCTTTGAATGGGCCAGCGACGTCACTTAATGGACGTCTGCCGCATTGCTCCCACAATGGCAAATTTGGAACACCGTCGAATAACGGATAACGCTTTAACACATCGGCTTCCTGCTGTGAAGTTCATGGAACGCCAACAAATTGCATAAAGTCTTCGATGATTGCATTCTCCATCGTTGTTGCGTGGTGGACTTGGCTTTGCCCACGCGGCGGCCAGTTTCATTCTCATGGACCCCACTTCACCGGTGATGGTCAGTTATACCCTTCCTCCGTGATGTCGTAATTCTTGGACGGTTCGAAATTGTTTACTATTTAGCGTAGTCTAAAAAGGCAACCTTCCGTAAAAAAATCAAGTGCCTGGGAAAAGCCAAAACGGAACAAAAGTTTTACGCCTAAGCTTTGGTTTGCCTTTGCCTTTGCGTGTGGATCCGGCCAGCAAGATATCTCACCACTACCCACAACACCGAGTTGTTCACCATTCCTTTAGACTTTGCAAAGCGTAATGCGGCAAGACTGCCCAGTTTGCCCAGACACACGTAAAAAAATGTGCGTAAATTTTTTCTACCTTGGAAAATTTCGCGAATATTTTTTCATGCAGCACCCTGTCAACAATATTCTGTGCCTAGCTTGGTCAACCTCCTTAACGATGCCTCAGTACGGACTTGTCGCTCTCTTCTTGCTGGCCGCTACCTCAATCGACGCTCGAGTTCCTGCCGGACTAGCGATGTTCAGCAGCGACAACAGCTTTCGACGTCCGCCGGTGCCGCCGCCGAGACTCGAGGCGACCTGCTTGCAGTTCCCCTGGCTTCGGCGCTGTCAGGGTATGCTCAGGCGACATTAGCGATTTGCGCCACTATACGTTTAAGTACGGGTTTCCGTTGGGGCGGTCTCAAAGTTTGCTTCATTGGGTATACCTCTACCGCTAGGCAAAGTCGTCCTGTGAAAAATTCTCCCTAGAAGTCCTTGAACCTTGAAAGTACAGCCTTCAAGGTACTTGGCGTCTGAGCTATTTGCTTGCAAGACCCCACACCCACAGTACAGCTAGTACAGCTCGATGATAAACATCTAGCACGGATCCTTACGAGTTAACTATCGTAAAAGGTACCTGAAAGAGACGGACGACCTGAAGGATCCAATCCGAAAACTTGCGGCGGAGCCTTGCTGAAAAGGCGTACCTAGCCTTACCTAGAAGCCACCCCTGTCTCTGTCTTGATGACTGCACCAGGACGTCCTACCTGAAACTAACATTCAAGAGTCCACTTGGAGATCCAAGCCCACGCCCGGAGAATCATGCCCGTCCTGTCATATATTTTTTTTCAAGCGATGTTATCTGACCCTTCCAGGTGCTGACCGCAAGCACGTCGAGATTCTGGAGGAAAGCGAAGTGACCTCCACTACTGCGAAGCCCTACGCCGCGCTGGACCTTCGTCCTCAGCATCCACTGATGGTCCCCTACATGCCCTACGGACGTTACTTCGCCGTCTACTCGGGCAGAGGTCGCTAGGTCTCGATGCCCGGAATTATATACTCGCATGTCCAGTAGAATAAACCATCAGCAAGCTTTAATAGTTTTGTTAGCGCCGAATGAGGTTGAACTTTAATTATTCAATCATCAGAAACTCTTTATGAAAATTTAAAAAAAAACGAAAAACCGGTTTCGGTAAGCTTATAACCTTTGATTATCATTTATTCGCTATGAATCACCCTCTCTACGCTATTGACTAGTTATAAACGTCCTTTTATCTGAATGAATAACATTCATAATTCTGTATTTTTATCGCCAATACTGAGGATTGTGTTGTATTGTTACGAGTATTGAATACTCGTGACAAAGCAAGAATTGCCTTAGAACGCATTAAGAACCCGAGTCCTAAAAGGGGGACAAAGGAATGAGTCCTATAGCTACGAAGATCTGCTTTTCATCAGGATTCTATATAGACATTTTTGAAGGGATCTAACAGTTCTTTCGAAATACTCCTGCACGTACATAACGAATGCACCAAATTGCAAACATCCACACGCGAAAATGCACCACGATGTAACAATGGTCACACCTTCACTGTGATTACCGCCGAGCCCCGCTTGACGCATTTGTAAGCCCGCGATACGACGTGATGAGTGTAAGCCGTCCAGGCTGTGGAAACCAAGAGACCGACGAGCACTCCGACTACCAGCGCACCGGTGTACACCTGGTACTCTTGACCGCCTGAAAAGAGAAATGACTGGTGAGGGGGGTCATAAAAACCCATTTAAAGGAGCAAGAGAGATCAGCTAGCTGGAGTGAACTGAACTGAACTGGACCATCTGTTTACCGTATTGGTTCTAATATAAGACGAGCTCTAATAGAAGACGAGCGCCAAAAATTTCAAAGTTAACTTGTCAGAGAGACGTGTTTAGAATACATTTTAGGCCATAACTATTCATTCTAGACGAGAACTTTTTGTCAATAAAATTTCGAAAAATTTTGCTGACTCCATAGGGGGGACCCTTTAGGACTTTCACGAAAACCTCGAAAATTTGACCATCGAAAAATAGAAGACATCGTCTTATATTAGAACCAATACGGTAGTTGTCAGGCTAAAGTCGGTTGAGTGAGACTGGACTGACATCAACTGAACTACCCAATATCTGTATTTCTTCTAATGAGTCCCCGGGGGAGTTTATAGAGGGGGAGTAATTAGAGCGGAGGGAGTTATATTACTAGGGGGCCGCCTACTAAGCCTTATCCTAAGCCTAAGGTTAAGCCGAAAGAATCGGCAAAAATTGGGAAAATTTTGCCCAAAATCGCCAAAAAAATCGTCAAAATTTGACCACGTTTACCAAAATGGAGACATTTTTTTAACCAAGATTTGCCCCTTCTTAGCCACAATTATGCGTTAGAGTACCTAAAAAGGACCTATAAAGAGGTATTTAGTGAAGAAAATGCTTGAAAAAATGCCAAAACTTTCGGCTTAGCTCGGCTTAGGCTTGGAGAGGGGGAAGTAATTAGAGGAGGGAGTTATATTACTAAGGGGGTCTGGCAGGAGGAGTTAATCGAAGGGAGAACTTATCAGAAAAAATACGGTATCAGTTAAGTTTTGCCCGACAATTCATGTGTCTTCATTGAAAATTTCGCTGAAGACACCGATGGCGGGGTATCTCTAGTCGAGGCCAGTCGAAACTCAGCCTCCATAAAGCGCTGGACAGCCTTACCCGACGTGACGGCGGTGACCCGCGGCATCATAGCGTTGGGGCTATGCGAGCTAACCAGTATGACGAGCAACAGCATCACGATGATTTCGAGAGCCAAGTAGATCCCCTAAATTGCGGGCCCATTGAAAATCGAGCGTCCAACACTGGTTCAAGTTTCCGTCCATTGCAGGTTTTAGAATTCCATGCCAAATATGTGTAGTTTACAGGTATCCTTATCATAGCTTTACCGTACTGACCTTCCCGAACCGTCGACGACCGGAAGCCGTAACCTTCTATGGCTACGGCTTTACTGGTATAGCACCGGGTGTAGGGGTTTTACGGCATCGGCTGGGTATTAAAGGTGGGCAGTCGCCAGCCGTACCGTACTCCGTACTCTACTGATGCCAGTACCGTACTCCGTACCGTACTGCCCCCCCCCCCCCGTACCGTACCGTACTAGACCCCACCGTACCGTACAGACCCCACCGTACCGTACTGACTCACTCCCCGTACCGTACTCCGTTCCGTACAGTACGGAGCACGGTACGGTACGGCCGTACTATGTGTACGACTGCCGACCTTTACTAGGTATTACGGCACCGTACCCACCCATGCGTACTTAAAGCCGTACCGCACGGACTCGCCCGCACCTGACGATAGTCGTAAGAACGGCTATATTTACGAGCAACGACCCGTAAACTACTTCGATGCCGACTAAAGCACCCCAAACGACGCAACGGCACAGAATCACGCGACGCTTCGCTCCAGAAAATTCATCCTACGTTGATTATGAGGAAGGGGAGGTACCACCGAGAGCGGCCGACTCTTTTTGCGATGATTAATCCGCTGTAAAGGAGGACGCCAACGATGCCGCTGACGAGGTTCGCTGTGGAGTCCTGCATGATCGCAGTGATGACGCCCAGAACGTTGAGGATAACGCCGACCCATCCGAGCACCTCGACGCCGACCTGAAGTGGCGAGTTAAGAAGCCGGCTGATCGGAAAACGGCTTACTTCAGGCCAATGGCCTTCGCTTACTTCAAAGGTAGAAAGTCGGATAGGGCAAGCGGCGGAAAAGGGGGGCCTTATCCGAACGCTGACGCTCAATTTTCGATCGACGCCTGGCCATGCTAACAACCAACGGTGCGATGTTCCTTAAACTACACTGTTCGAAGCATTTATGTATCTGGCGTCGCAACTGTGCGCGCAGCTTAGGTTCCGGTGGGCTTCGGGGCTCAGCTATCCGTTTAAAATGTTGGTCGTAAAATTTTGTAATCTTGGTTTTGAAACGATGCTGACATAGCACTGAACAAAAAATACTAGCTGCTTTCTGTAAAACGGATGTATGGCTTAATCGAAAAATGTATATTATTGGGCTAGACTAAATCGTTCCGGCAACCGAACGTCTTCCATGTGAGTCGCGTTTTAGAGGGTGTGGGGCTTCCAAGCACACTCGGCGAACCAGACTGCGAAGGAACCTACTCGTGTTTTGTACGTAAAGAAATACCGGGAAAATCCGCGGGAATGTCACAAAGGTTACCGTGTTTCCTCTAAAGTTATTTGCACAACCAGCGCGTTCGCTTACCTTTACATGGCAGCAACAACATCGATCTTGGGGCGTTACGCACATAGAGTTTGCCCGAAAGCCTGGATGTGGCTCAGCTAGAAGCGAACAGCATGTCCCAGAAGGAATGGTCGACCATCTGTAGGCCCAAGGGCAGTGGTGTTTTCACGAGTTTTGACCCGTTATGTGAAGCGATTTTCTTTTAAGCTGAAAACATTTTACGCGACTCACACAGCACAAAGCAGCAGGTGGCCTTTCAAGGCCGGTTATTGCGAAAAGGTCGCGCGCTCTCCGTTCGGGCACACCCTTGGCAGGTTGCTTGTGGTGGTACCCGGCTGATTACTTCAAGCTACGAGTGCGGCAACTGTTGCCGTGGCAATGCTTTACTCGCGAAGGAGTATGTAATCGCGCAGAACCTTCCCGCTATCAGGCGCTCTTAGCCAGCAAAGGTCTTGGAGAGGAAACTCTTTTTGGGAGGGACGAGAAAACAAGGGTTGCGGACCGAGAACCCCGTTCCATGAGCCGTGCCGGGCCCTAAAAAAAATCTTGCCGTACCGTGACTGACATGGGGGGGGCAAAAGAACATGGGGGGCATAGGTCTTGCCCTCCCATAAGCACCCAAGAATTGACCTTTTCCCTTATATATCCNTTTTTCCCCCCCCCCCATAATATCGTGCCCCCCCCCCCATAATCCGCTTCCCCCCCCCCCCCCATAAGCAGCCACAACCCTAAAACGGGCGTCATAAAACGGCACGGTCTGTCACGGCAAAAACGACATTAGCACTCCTGCCGAGTGCCATGGCGTGCTGACCCTCCCGAGCCGTGAACCGTGCCGTGAAAAAAACGGGAAAACGGGACGGCACGGCCTGCAACCCCAGAGGTAACCCATTCGCAAACTTGTGGGTACCGAATTCCACCTATTCGTAAGATAGGTCTAACTTTTGTTGAATTACCGACTAGGCCCAACGTACCGCATGTATGATAACTTAACGTGTTTGTGATTTCGGAAATGTTTTTACTTAAATTTAGTCGTTCATAACTCGCCACAAAAGATGCAAAAAGTGTAGTATATCATGGAAAAAAACAAGCAGAGAACGGCAAATACTTGCATTTTATTCAGGAATTTTGACGGGAAAAGCATGATCATTTTGAAAATGAAACACAGAGAGAGTCTTAGAACAGAGCGGTGTAGATCAACTGAAAGTACACGGCTGGCATCATGTGTAATTTAGGGATTCATTTCAGTCCTCCTCTCTTAAGGAAGGAACATGCACGTGGAACTGAAGAGCGCCGCGTCGGCGGACTTCTGGCAGGAGCAGTCGCTTTTGCCGCAACACGCGCACACTCGCGCGCACACCGCTTTCGGGCTGTAGTCGGCGAGCGGGCAGTTCTGGCTCTCCGGAAACGGGTCCCCGACGACCGGTAGCTGGTTGCAGAGCAGACTCTGCTGTATGCGCTTGCGGCAGTAGGTCATGCAGTTGTCGAATGCCGTTCCTTGGCACGCGCACTTGCACGCATGCTTGCACACCTTCTCGATGTCATCGACGCCGCTGGGGCAAGTCTAAAAATAGCAGCTTAGTTTCATCGTAGTTGGCACAAAAGTTTTCGGACTCGGGATCTTGTTGGCTATAAGGGGGGGGGGGGAAGAGCTTTATAGGGGGACACATTTCTTGTCCCTCTATGACGGACAAGAACTCAGGCCGGCCCGAGTCGTGTTCGAGTCGGACCCAGGCCCGACCCGGGCCTTAGAGAAATTTTATTTTTTTTAAATTAGGGAAAATTGAGTTGATCTCCCCTTTGGTGCTTTTTCTAGATGCCAGAATTCTGCCCTTTTAAGCTACTTGACCCGGGCCCGTGTTGGGCCCAAAAATTTAGGCCCTGCCGGGCTAGGGCCGGCCCATTTCGATCTCTGGTCGAAAGCGCTTCGTTAGCGAACATAACACTCACTGGCACGTCATTCGTGCTGACTCCGCTGTAATGGCACTTACCCCGGCCCCGTAGACACACGAAACAAGAGAGCAGTGAACACGAGAATCGCCGGAGTACGGGTCATTACTACTGCTTGTGGCGGCACTGTTCGAAAAGTAGGCTCCAGGAGCGATGTTACCGGCATTTTATGTCGTCGCGCTTGTTGACGTCGCTGCCGACGGTGGCGGCGGAAAACACGATTAGAGCCAGCTGGCAATGCGTGTTTTTGTCACGACTGAACAAAAAGTGCCTCATTTATGCTCTATTCTATTCGGTAATACGTACTTTGCCCCGCATTGTTGACCGTGGCGCCCTAATTCTTGCGTTGTTTACGGGCGCCATGCAGAGTGCAGTGGAGTGCGACCACGAAGCGGAAACGGAAGTTGGAGTTGTTTCCGCTATCCCGCTTGGGGTCTGTCCAGAAACTTTGTTAGCATAACATGGGAGGGGGGGGGGGTCAGCGATTTGTTAACAACTGTTAACAAGGGGAGGCGGGGGGGGGGTCAAGGTGGTGTCAACGTTAACAACAGGCGGTGAAAAAATGCCCGCCGCAGGCGTCGACAAGAGAAATTTTCGCTTGTTATGAGCAATTTTAACCCTAAAATTTCGTTGGTATCGCCTGCGGCGGGCCATTTTATGACCTTTCCCTGCTTCCGATTTTCTTTCACTTATGCTGGCAAACGAAAAAATGAGCAGGAGGACGATGAATAAACGCCGCCTAACAATATTAGATTTTGTAATGATAACATAGGGGGGAGGTGGGTCCAAAAAGTGTTTTGTTAGCATTACATAATTTCTGGACTGACCCTTGCTGTACTCTAGCCTTATGCGCGTGACGAAGAAGATTGCTGACTAGTAGCTAGGATTCAGCCTAGAATGGTCGGCTGCCAACTTATTGGGTAACAACTTATTGGGTAACTGGGCTTTCGGTAAGGGGCTGTCCAGAAATTATGTTAGCTAACAAAGCACTTTTTTGACCCCCCCTCCCCCCCTTGTTAACAGTTGTTAACAGCCGCTCGACCCCCCCCCCAAAATTAGCTAACAAAAAATTTTTAGGCCATTTTACCTAGTGTGAATTCCGGAATTTCAGTGGGTTGCATTTGCCAGCATGGGTGAACGAAAATTGGAAGCAGGGAAAGGTCATAAAAATGGCCCGCCGCAGGCGATACCAATGAAATTTTAGAGTTAAAATTGCTCATTTCAAGCGAAAATTTCGTTTGTCGGCGCCTGCGGCGGGTATTTTTTCCGAGCCTGCTGTTAACGTTAACACCCCCTTGACCCCCCCCCCCTCCCCCCTATGTTAACAGAAGTTAACAAATGGCTGACCCCCCCTCCCCCCCTGTTAGGCTAACATAATTTCTGGACGCTCCCTTAGCACTTGCATTACGGCCGGTATTCACGGTACGGCCAATGATCTCTCTTTTCTAGGCACTTCTGAAAACCAAGGTGGTGCCTTGTACGTACTCATTATGTAGTCGTTCTCGTCTTCACTCTGAATGGACACGAGAGTGCCGCCGTTCAGCACGCAGAGCGTCTTGCGTTGCTCGAAGTTGGTGTGCGTCGGGAAGCCGTTCACGAACTAAAGACAACAAACTTTGAGCGTGCACTTTTGCCGCTCACGCACCTTGTAGCACTTGCCCGTTTTCGGGTAGTAGTCCCAGTCGGGTTCTGGACATGGGCTCTAGAAGGAGGCAGACGTTAAAGGAGAAGCTGAATGATACGGTTACCGGAGGCGCGTTGACAATGGGATTGTCGCTAGGGCTCGTCGCGCCAGGGATCTAAAATGTAAAGCACTGGTTGAGCTAACGGTACGGGGTCTGTTCTCGCGGGCACATGAGTCGGACTCGTTGCCTTTTTTGCCTTCTCAAAAATGTTCTTCAAATAAATAATAACTAGCGCCGCTAGCCATGCACGGACTTAACCTGTTCTCCACCCACCATGACCGGCGACGTCCCCCACCTTTTAGCCGACTGTACCCGCGGTTTACAATTGCCAGTTTGCCAGCCAGCTTTGCGACGTTCCCCGGATTCCCAACGTTCTCCCGGGTTCCCGCAGTTCCCCAAAGTCCCCCCCCCCCTTTCCCGCTGTTACTCACTTTTGAAGCGTCCTAGCGGGACTCTGTAAAATTTACACGACCCGCTGTCTTTATCTCGTTTTTCGCTTCGATTAAAATTTAGAGGAGTAAAAAAAGGCACGATGCAGGCGATACCAACGAAATTTCCGTCGAAAATTTGACAAACTGAAAAACAAACTCGTCGGTCGGCGCGCCTAATTGCGGCCCCTTTTATCCAGCACTTAGTACGAAGTACCCCCCCCCCCCAGGGGTAACAGGGGGGTCCCAGACGGATTTTGACGTGGCGGGGGGGGGGGGCAAAATTTGCCTCCCGGGAGGCGTTCGGGGGCGGCAGGGGGCGGTTAGGAAGGCGTTCGAGGGATGGTTGCTAATATGCGGCACACGCTTCGCAAGCACCGTTAATAACCGTCTTGACTGTCTTTTCTCGTGATTTCCGGGAAAAGCACGTTTTTAGTTAGCCCGCTGCAGGCAACACAAATGATTTCTTGACAATCTCGTAAAATTGTCCACTAAAGTATGATCCATCCGAAAAAAGGACACGCCCCCGGCGGCTTCGTTGGGAGTAGACCCCTTTCGGGGGGCCCCGTGCCTCACCCAACCATGTGCAACCGGGCCATAGGCCCGCCGGGCCGGGCCTCGATTTCTGCAGAATCAGCCGGGTCCCGGGCCGGGCCTGGGGTAGGCCCGGCCCGTTTAGGCCCGGCTCATGGCTCAAAAATTGCCACTTTTTGGTCAAATTTTCGAGACATTTTTGGTAAATTAGTCAAAAAGTCGCTTTGACGGTGCCTGCGGCAAGCTATTTTAGGTAAAAATACTCGAATGTTGTATTTTGAACTTATTATAGAAGGCAACATTTTAGCCTATGGAAAGTACCAAAGGAGGGACCAAGGGATTTTTCCTGTCTAGCCTAAGAAGTCAAGGCCCGCCGGGCCTTATTGGCCCGGCCCGGGC
>JNEY01000030.1:149145-181649 GCA_020875895.1 Aphelenchus avenae | reverse complement strand
GGTTGGCTAGCCAACGGTGTTATTTCACGCGATCGGCTGAAATTTTAGCCAACCACGTGGTTGGCTAGCCAACGGTGTTATTTCACGCGATCGGCTGAAATTTCAACCAACCACGTGGTTGGCTAGCCGATCACGTGATCGGCTGAAGGTTTACAACCACGTCGTTGGCTAGCCGATCACGTGGTTGGCTAAAAAACACCATCGGCTGCAACATATCGATAAATCGAGGTCGTTCGTAAAAAAAGTGATTTAATTACACCAATAAGTAGTCAGTACAACACTTGTTTTGGAAGAATATGCTCCAAGAGATCTGCGACGATACTGATTCCGGTGGGCAGGTCCACCTAAAGTCGCTCGAGTGGCTTTGTATGCGTACTAGAAAAGAAAGCGTTACGCTATATCCTACCCATTTTTCGCTGCCAGTCGACGTGAACATCCAGCTCACCGAAGGGAGTTGCTCGATCATCTGAAACGGTTTGCTGGACATAATTCCCTTGGCGAGGCGCAGAGTAGCGTTTTTTCACCTCACGCTATCGCATGGAAGCATAAAGCATATGTTGAATTTTGAAAGGTCATAACTTTTTTCCTAGCCCACCGATCTGGCTGAAACTTTCCAGTTTTCCATGGCCTTAGAAGCCCTTTCAAATGATACCAAACTCGGGCCGATCACGAAAACTTTTTTGGACGAACACTCACCAGCGCTTTAGTGTATAAGGATCCTGTGCGAAAAAGACGGTTTCTCCACTTTTTATCATCCTAGCAGACATATTTAGGAAAATGCTTGTAAAACATTGGATTCTTTTGTGTTAATTTCAATTCTTGACGGTTATTTTTTGTTTATTCGTTACCCAAAATTCGTTCGATTATCTTAGACTTTATTAAGTTTATAAGCTTTTTTAGAAAAAAGACCTAATAAAACGTATAGCGAATTTTAATTTTTTGTTAATTTCTCCCCATTAATCCCACTAATCTCTAACAAAACTGACAAATCGCCGTTTAAATCATTTCCCACAGGACCAACGTGCACATTCACTCGCTTCGCTGCTTACCTCGAAGAAGGTCCTCTGCATGTACTTGTTGTTAACGACGTTGTAGCACGACGCCAGGATGCCGTTCACAACGATGTCGCCATTAGATGTCATCGGGGAGAACACGCCGCGCTCCCTCACAATCGAAACGGCGCTGACCCGGACTTCTTCGAAGTGAGAACCGCGAGCGGACTGCAACTTTGTCATACACATAGATTGACAGCAACGGAAACTGAGAAGCCACTAGCTTACCACGACATAAAGGCAGTCCCCTACATGGACGTCCTCAGCGTAGGCCGGTTGTCGCGCGAGGTCCTCGAACCGAACCGGCCCTTCAGAGCCTGAAAACCGGCATACAAAGACGTTACCTGGCCGGCGCAGAACAACGTATTTACTCTAATAAACTCCGGAACAAAAGAAATAAACAAACAGTTAAAATTTTTAATTTTTAAATTTGCTTAAAATTTTTTGTATTATAAAAATACTTTACAATTAAAACAACACGAAAAAGAACAAATAAGTTAAGCAATTAAAATTTTTAATTTAAACTAAAATTAATATTGTGGCTTCGAAAAATTGACGCCACCGGGAGACTATTAAAGGTATTAACTTTCATTTCCCTGAAACTAGGGCCCGTGGTAGAAAGGGCTCACCGCTGCAGCGTGCCTTGTAAATGAAGTGCTTTGCGGTGATCTTCAACGTCCTGCCGTCCTCCAACTCTAATCGATGGAACTCTGCCAGTTCTTCCGGCTGCCGATGGATCCATGACTCGACTGGGCTGAACACGGTCTAAACATAACCAGACTTTACTGGGGATTCCAGTGCATACAGCAAAGACTGCGCCAGTGTACTTGGACTCCGAGGCCCGACGGGTCCATTTGATTGAACGGGACCCTGTTATGAAACCCGTACTTTTTGTCAAGTTTGCGCAATTTTGGCAGTTTATGGAAGTTTTTGGGCACATGAATCTAAAATTTTCAAAATAGCTTTTAACTAGAGATAGGGAGCGTACCATGTTACGGCCCGTACCCGTACCCGTATAATACGGGTACGGCATACGGTACGGAGGGGGGGGGGTCCCAAAATACGGGCCGTACCCGTACCCATATTATTGGTATTGGTAAGGGGGGGACCCTTTGGTGATAAAAAGCTGACAAACAATTTGGAATTTTTTAAGAAAAAAACGCAGAAATAGCAAAATTTTTTTGAAGGAAGAAGGCCCATTTTCGATTGCGAATACAAGCTATGTGCTACTTTTGCCCGTAAGCATGTCATCTTTATCTCTTTTTTTGTGGAATGGTAGCGTATTTTGGGCGAATTTTTGACTTCAGTACGGGTACGGGCCGTATTTTCAGTACGGTACGGCATACGGTACGGGGGGTCATCCCCTATCTCTACTTTTAATAGCATAAACTGGTCTGGGTCGATGTCGAGGGAACATCGCGAATAAACACTGCACGGCACACGAAACGCTGAATTTACTCGTAACAAAGCCGAAAATTTTGTTTGAAAATTCCCAATTTAAAAAAATAAAAATGACAAAATTTGGCGAAAACACTTCGGCGCCGTTATGGGGTACCCTCCATGGCGAAAGCCGGGCCATGACCACCCTCCACCTCCTGGCGAGATCCGCGACGTGATCACGACATCACGTTGAGTCTTGGCTTGCGGCACGTCACCACCGACTAGCAATTCTGTTTATCTTTGGTTCTTCCTTGGGATTTTCCCAAGATCGCCCAGCTCCGACTTACGGTTGTCCCATTCGACGAGAGGACCCAGTCGTCGACCTTGAGCTGATCCATCCGCTTTTCAACACCGTCGCTAGTGAGGACCTTCGTATCGCCGCTGAAGCAGAAGAAGGCCTGACCACCACCGCCGCCGCCAGTGGTACCAACGGGGTAGTATGCAACGCCGGGCACGTATGCGATTGCTGGAGCGTAGGCGACTGCGGGTGCAACTTCAGCTACTTGGACGGCTGGTGCAAGCGGGCCCGCAGCTTGGCTAGCCGGGATCACGGCCTGGAACTCACTTTTGAAATTCGTCTTTGGAACGCCCACTTAAGCCGAACGGCTTACAACGTGAAAACTGTGCTTGGGGAAGAGGACATGGCTTCAGATCTAATATGGCCTGAGAGGCATCAAGCAGGTCTGGGGGACTTATTTGCGGTCGTTTCCAGGGCCGTAGGCAGGATTTCAGGATAGGGGGGGGGTGGAGGTTGGGGACAAGGGGGTGGACCCCTAAAATGGGCCAAAAGGGGGTCAAACTGGCCTCAAATCACTGAAATAACGCTAAAAATGGCATATTTAGCCTTTATTAACTATTTTAGACCTATTTAATCTTGATTTTTTACTAACTTGTAACTTCTGTACAGTACCATTTTATAGGTTCTCCCTTCCCCGTAACCTGGGAAGGCGTCCAAAGCACCCTGGATACGACTCAAAATCTGATTCTCTTATTCGCACTGTATTTTTTGCTCAAAAAAGCCGATTTAAAGTGGAGCCATGAGCGACGCCTACCTCCACCGAAGGGTTCACGATCCCCTGCGGCACCTGTCCCGCCGGCAGCTCAAAGCCGTCGACGGCTGGCACCTCCTCCACTACGGCGCCTTGTTCGGGGACGAATGGTCCATGGAGGTTCTCGACTGGCCCCTGGTTCTGAGTCTGACTGAGGACCTGCGTGATTTGTCCACTCGGCTCAGCCGGCCGAACAATGGGGCTCTCCTCCTGACGGGCCACGTGCACGTCGTGGCTAACCAGTTGAGACGGGCCCGTCTAAGGGGGCGTGTTGCAGTGACTTTGGGTTAATTCTTGATTCGAATACCGTACATTGTAGTTGGAGGCGCCGACGGATGCTTGATAGTTCTCGTGCGGCGCGGAGCTCTCGTGCCCAAGATCGCTATCTGCGACATTCGGACTCGAGGCCTAAAGACACTGTGTAAACGACCAGGACATGCGTGCCGCTAATACGCACTGCCGCACAACACTAGTGCATGTAGAAAGGCTCAGGGTCACGGAACGTAAAATACGGTTCTTCTTTGATTGCAAGACGATATCGATAGAACTCGGCTCGACTCTAGTAATGCCCTACGATCGGACGTGATCACTTGGAGCCCCTTCCCCCGCTAGCTCCTTGCGATCATTTCCCAGACGGCCCATTTATATGCTGCTTATTGCGGGAGGGGTACGAGGGAAGGATAAGAGCATCCGATCATGCGCTTTCCATTTCCAAGCTTACATACCGCGTAGCGGGCAGCTCCTCGCGCCGCGAATTCGATGTCGTTGTCCACGACGTGAGACGGTACAACCTAAGACAACCTCAGTCGTATTGATGCTATCCTCGCTTACCTACCTGGATCTGCTCCGCTCTGACGTTCGAAGCTCCGAATGCGACGGATCCCGCGTGCTTCTTGCTGTTCTTCTCGTGCCGCAGAAAGCGTCGAATGAGGTCCTCGGTGACGTCGTCTTCGACTATAAAGCGTTAACCTGACCTATGTTGCAGAGAGGTCTCACCGAAATCTAGGTTAATTTAAAAAAATAGCGAAAAATATTATATCGGATCGAACTAAGAAAATACCTATTTAATATAATTGTGGATTAAACGAATTATTTATTCGAAAATAAATATAAAATAAATGAAGAATATGTAAATAATAAATGCACAAAATTTCTATTTTAAGCACAAGTATAAAAATTAAAACCTTAGACTATAAATAAAACAGTAGAAAGTAAAATTAAATTTTTTTAGTGATACGCACCTTTTACGGAGAACTCCTTCGGGTAGGGCAGGCATGGCAGTCGTCGAATGGAGACGTCGTACACGGTACTAAATGCACAACGTGTACTGCGTTGCGACAACGCTGCATTCGCCTACGTTCCGTCCTTCTTCATGTGCTTCGCGATGTCGCTAATGTAGTCGAATGCGTACTGGCGGTCCCCGTTGAAGACCTCTCCGCCGACAACGATTTGACCCGGTTTGACCACGGCGATTCCCCGGTTTTCGGAGAGGCGAAGCGGTTCGTATTCGCAGCAGCGAAGGGCGAGACTGAAAAGTGCGCGTCAATGATTTGTAATTTGCACGCCACTTGTGTACCAAAGGAGACTGAAAAGTGTCCTTTGGTAATTTGTACAGGCCTACGCGCAAGTAGCTGCGCACGCCACTTGTGCAGGCCTACCAGCCTACCTGCGCATGTTAGGTAGCTACGCTAGCGCAAGCCAACTTGCGCACGCGCCAGAACGCTTGAGTTACTGCGCAAGCCGACTTGCGCACACTCCAACTACCAAAGTTACTAGCTACGCTAGCGCTAGCCAACTTGCGCACGCGCCCAACCACAAGTGTTTCATTTGAGGCATCTGCACAAACCTTTATGCGAAACTTACGGTGCCGAGGACGCGTTCTTGAGCGGCTCGATGCCACCCACCCACATGTGCTCGTTGGGGCACTGCTCCTTGACGAATCGCGCTGCGCACGTCGCAGTTTGTGGTTGGAAATTCTGCGCATCGCTCGAGTTCACCGCTTTCGGCTTGGCGTCGGGCGTCACTCTGCGCAAGAACCCATCTGGTTTCGCATGAACTTTGTAGAAAATCGCTTCCACGCCTGCGCGAGCACCGTCTGCAGCCCATCCGAAGCAGGATGGGCGAGCGCAACCGAGCACTGGGCGCCCATTGAGAAGTGCCTAAATCTACTAGATCGGCAGCCGTACCGTACGGCCCCCCCCCCCATCCGTACCGTACTGCACCCCTCCGTAACGTACTCCGTACCGTACAGTACGGTACGGAGTATGGTACGGGCCGTAGTACGGCCCGTACTCGTTATAAAATGCCAGAAAATCGAAGCCGTACCGTACTGGCGTACTGGACCTCCACCCGTACCGTACTCCGTACCGTAACCCAGCCCGTACCATACTCCGTACCATACAACGGAGTACGTTACGGTACGGCCGTACTATTTGTGCGACTGCAATCCTGTGCAACCGGGCCCTAGGACCGCCGGGCCGGGCCGGGCCCGGGCCTCGATTTCGCAGAACCAGCCGGGCCCCGGGCCGGGCCGGGCCTGGGGTAGGCCCGGCCCGGCCCGTTTAGGCCCGCCTCAGGGCTCTAACATTGCCACATTTTGGTCACATTTTCAATACATTTTTGGTAAATTAGTCAGTTAAGTCGCTCTGACGGTGCCTGCGGCAAGATATTTTAGGTGAAAAGACTCGAATGGTTGTATTTTAAACTCATTATAAAAGGCAACATTTTAGCCTATGGAAAGTACCGAAGGGGGGACCAAGGGGATTTTTCCTGTCTAGCCTAAGAAGTCAAGGCCCGCCNTTTTAGCCTATGGAAAGTACCGAAGGGGGGACCAAGGGGATTTTTCCTGTCAAGCCTAAGAAGTCAAGGCCCGCCGGGCCTTATAGGCCCGGCCCGGGCCTCAATATTTTGCCCGCGGGCCGGGCCGGGCCACGACTTGAAGGCCCGTTGCACAGGGTTGTGCGACTGCCGACCTTTAAAATATACATGATGAATCCCACCGGGAGAGGTTCCGCCTGTAACTTACCTCGAAACTGAACGGGACCGCGGCTGTGCCACAATAAGAAGGTACTGTAAAAGGGAATCGAAGTACTGTAATAATCAGCGTCGGTAGCAACATTTCAAACACTGCGCCCGGGTAAAACTTCGCTGGGAGACGGGTGCGCGCATCTGAGTGATGCACTGACCTTGCGCTAACGTCTTGCGCAACATGTTTCATTAAGTCATTAGCGACTTATCCTCACCTCTCTCAACCGATGAGCCGTCGATGAAGCGTAAAATGTGACCCGGTTCCCGAATCCCGTGGGTAGCTTCCATAACTCTCCTTCCATATTCTTCCCTCATAATTGCATGTTCCCTGCTCCGGACGTATATATGATTCTGCGGAGCCGGTGGTCTCACTGGCCTGATTTGTCAGCGCCCAACGCGACCACAAAGTGACCTCCAAGCATTTCATAAATGATGATCTTCCTAGAATTACATGGAAGGCGACCATATGACGATAAACGTAAACACTGTAAACGCCACGTTATGCTGTTTTTGGAATGCTTTGCTCATACGATCGGCACAGTCATACTTCTCAAGAGGAGCCGACCAGCCGACCGCTTAAGTTGTCCCATTCAATCCGACTGCTCAGTGGGCTACTCAGTCCAGTTCCTAAAGCAAGTACTAGTGATGAGTCTATGTCATGCGATTTTTTACGTTGTCTCGTTGACATTACCTATCAACATGGCTGGTGTTTGCGCAGATGGCGCTCCGCTGCTCGTCCAGGCATATACAAAGACGCATCGGGTTGATGGCGCGTGGGGCTTCCATGAATGTGGAAACGACACGAATGGAATGAGGCATCCGAGCCGTAATTCTAGCACAATGCAGTTCGGAAATGAAGCATGTCTCCCACCGGCCCACTGTTTTCCTGGAGCATAATTGTTGTCTCTGCCACATTTATCTTCCACATGTGCACTTCGCAAGATGATGGAGCAGTATGCTCGGATGGAGTTGCAGTCATTGCCGGTAATAATTTCACATAGTGGAGCATGTTTCTCCAAATACCTACACTATTAGACTGCGACAAAGACACAAACACATGCATCGCGGATCCTGATCTTGGGTGCGAGGATGTGAATGGGCATTTGTATTGCTGTAAGCATTCGAGTCCTAAAGTCCATCGTGGCTTCGCAGGCGTTGAATTAATCTATTTAGGTGGCGGTGGCGGAATTGATCCGAGCGAGGAGAAGTGCTCCGATCTAGTTCCAGCCATAGCAAGTAGGTTCCGCGTTGGCACACGAAGTACAGTAAATGCGCCATTGCTGCATTAGCATTTACTGTACAAAAACCGGTATTCGACTGGGCACATAGGCATAGTAGCGCCGTCATTACAGTAATCTAGCAATTACAGTAAAGCCGCGTTGGTCCTGGTGCTAGTGCTAAATTCCGTATTTCCTCGAATAATTCCACCTCCAAATAGTCCCCTCCCTCGAATAATTCCCCCTTCACAAATTTCCTATAGCGCTCCTAGGTATGCGGTTTTTAAAACCAAGGCCTTGTTTCGATACTGTAAACGACGATGAAACAAGAATTCCCAGGACCAGGAATAGTCTTATGAACGTGAAACAATTTTTAAAACGTTTTAAAATTTAAAATTTTTTTCAAATTGGGCAATGAAAAATAATTTCCAGGGGAATTATTCGCGGAAATATGGTAATGTATATCACCCAAGTAAATTAATTTCCTTTTACCAGCATGCGACACGGAGACAAGTACATGTCTTCCCGATCCTGACCTGGGATGCGAAAACATAGCAGGGGAACTGTTTTGCTGTGGACAAGGAGCTGGATCCGGAGTGCCACCAGGTCCCGGACCGGGCGAGCGTGATGAGAAGTGCTCCGATGGCGTCCCAGCGGTTTCAGGTTTGTTGGATTTCGAATTTGCCTTGCATATAATAGCCCAGTCCTGTGTTTGCAAGTCGGCAAGAATACTCCACGCATTTTAGAGTGCGATGCGCCGACACAGACGTGCATTGCCGATCCGGAATTGGGCTGCGAAAGTATCAGTGGACGACTGTTCTGTTGTAAGGGTCATTTAATTGCAATCATATACCGAAGGAACTTGGCCATCGTGGCGTCTTCAGTTGCACTATTTGCAATTGTCGGCTTGCTACTTGCATTATTTCAAAATGCGATCTTGAATATATGGCCCTCATGCCTAAAGCACCTCGAACTTCAGGTGCCACCTTACGGCCGCCTACACCGCCTACTACTACCGCGACAACCACTACTACTCAAAGACCTTTGCCACCGGCGCCACCGCAACCGATCACTGTGCCACCAAAACCCGCCACACTGCCTCCCAAGCCAACACCTTCTACGCCGGTGATAACGGCCTCGACTCGGAAGCCGGATGAATGCGTCGACCAGGATCCGCAATGCGCCCGTCTTGGATACATGTGCAATAGCCAGCTGGTATTTTGAATTTTTCCTTTAAAACACGTCTGAGAAGATGTCCGTTAGAATTAGAAAATTGCTACGAATTGTGACATTTTGAGGGGCATGCGTGGTCTGACCACATAGGCATTGGTCCGGGACAGCGCACATACCTGGTATATCGATCGGGTATGGTCTCCAACCCCATTAGTATACGTGGTCTCGGATCGCATTCAAGCGTTGTCCGGGCCCGCACAAGCCTGTGTGGTCCAAGACCACAGTGGAACTGTCGCCCGGACCCCAAGGAAGTGCGGTCCCGGACCGCAGTGGAAGCGTGGTCTCCGACCGCATTTGCATGTGTGCTCCCAAACCGAACAAATCTGTGTGGTCTTGTTCGCATTAAATGCGTGGTCCCGGAACGCATTGTCAAGCGCGGTCTCGGACCGCTTTCGCATGCGTGGTCCGGACTGTACAAGGTAGATTATCAGTACTTTCAACTGATCAATCCTGGCCTGGACCGCAGTCGAAGTGTGGTCCTGGACCGCTATAGAACTGTGGTCCCGAGCCGCAGTGGAAATGTGGTCCCTAGTCACATTGGCTGCGAGGCCTGGACCACAGTTGAAGTGTGGTCCCGGACCGCAGTGGAACTGTGGTCCCGGACCGCAAGTGGACATGTGGTCCCGGACCGAAACGGAAGTGTGGTCCCGGACCGCAAGTGGACGTGTGGTCATGGACCGGTGTGGAAGTGTTGGGCCGCAGTGGGAGTGTGGTCGCGGACCGCACAGGAGTGTCGGGACCGCAGTGGAAGTGTGGTTCCGGACCGCAAGTGGACGTGTGGTCGCGGACCGCTAGTGGACGTGTGGTCCCGGACCGAAAGGGAAGTGTGGTCCGGAACCGCAAGTGGACGTGTGGTCCTGGACCGATGTGGAAGTGTTGGGCCGCAGTGGGAGTGTGGTCCCGGACCGCACAGAAGTGTCGGGACCGCAGTGGAAGTGTGGTCCCGCGGCACATTCGTTGCGTGGCCTAGACCACACTCGAAGCAAGATCCCGGACCGCAGTGGAATTGTGGTCCCGAGCTGTAGTGGAAGCGTGGGCCGCAGTGGAAGTGTGGTCCGGACCGCAATGGAGTGTGGGGGTCCACAGTGGAAGTGTGGTCCTGGACCGCAAGTGGAATGTGGTCGTGGACCGCAAGTAGAAGTGTCATCCCGGACCGGCAGTAGAAGTGGGGTCCCGGATCGCAGCGCTGTGGTCCCTGACCGCTCCGTAGTGGGAAGTGTGTTCCCGGACCGCAGCGAAAGTATGCTCCCGGACCGCAGTGGAACGTGTTTACCCAGGCTGTAATGGAAGTTTGGCCGCTGACTGCAGCGAAGGCTGGCCCGGGCCGCAGTGGTACGCGTGATCCCAGACCTCAGTGGAAGTGTCGTCCCGGACCCCAGTGGGCCAAGCGCGGTCTCGGACCGCTTTCGCATGCGTGGTCCGGACTCTACAAGGTATATTTCCAGTACTTTCAACTGATGACGCAGATGTGTGCAAAATCGTGCAACAGATGCTGCGTGGATAAGGACGAAACCTGCCGCGACAAGGCCTACCTCTGCTACAGTAACGTAGGAGATTCCATGTCTTTTTTTACGGAAGGCGGAAAACATAGGTATTTCAGATGTACAGTACGTTGATGACTGACGCCTGCCGAAAGACTTGCCTCCGGTGCAACTGGCAGCCACCCTCCCCGCCGCCACCACCTCCGCCGCCGGCGCCACCACGGGACGCATGGCCAGAGTGAGTCGGTTGAAATAGGCAACGTTCACGCTAAAGGTCAGCAAATCCCACCCGTACCGTACTGCCGTACCGTACTGACCCACCCGTACCGGGCAGTACGGTACGGTAAGGGCCGTAATACGGTACGGGTGCCGACCTTTAGTTCACGCAAGACAGTTAACGTTCAGACAGTTAACGACAGTTGGCTAATCATAGACGCAACGAACCGTTATGAAGCTTTAGTGTGTCCGCTTGTTAGCAACAAACATTACGCTTTAGTTGTCCGACATGGCGCCAGAATGGCTTTTGCAGCAATCCGTGGTACTCACCAACTGTTCGAAGACAATACTGTGGAAGGACTTGCGGTTGAGTAACTAAAGGGCATCACATTTCCACAAGTTGCTAAGAAGTCTTTCATGTTGCAAATAAAAAAATGGGCAGATTACTACCAATCTATTATTTTCCGAAACTGAACTACCTACACCATTTCACTTGGACACAATTTTTTCCGACTTCCGGTGGCGTCGTCAACCAACCACCAAAAATTCCGAATTTCGGAACCTGAATGCGCGGCACACAACTGCGCTAATTCGAAAGGACATCATTCGGCGGTGGCAACAGGCGCGCGGCGCGGCGACATTTTCACTTCCCGTTAAGCTGCCGAGAACAAGCTACACGTTCGTCGGTGGTTTCTCGGGAAAGAACGCTGTCGGTGGCGGTCCATTGCCACCTCCTCCGCAGGCGGCCACACGACGACAGCGGCTGCCGCCCGAGTCCCCTGTGGCCATCATCCGCCGGGGTGGCAGCTGACTGAGGGAAATCGATTTCGATAGCCGCGATGACGGAAGCTTCCCGGGAAGCCGCTGCGTGGGTTGCCGCTTTCCCATTTACGCTTGTGAATGATGAGCGCGCTCAGCGCCCATCCGCCGGATGCGGCCGTCGACGGTCGCGATATTCTCGCCCTTTGCAGGTGTTCTCGCTTTTGCCAGACACATAATTGTTTTGAGGAAGTTGACAGAGCTCGGGAATATTTGATGTGCAAAGTAAAATTGCCGTGATCTTGAGCTGTTGATTCATTTATGGTTCTCGTCGCTCCTAGCGCATTCGCCAGTGCTGCACCTCACCATAGACCTCACGAACAAAGATGTGATTAAATCGGTCTAATGCTGGAACCCTCACTACCTAGCGGTGAAACCTCAGGATCCCTTACTCTTATCATTGATGTCTTTATCATGCCCTCGGAAATGCACCTGATATGCGCACACCCACGCGGGATGCCATTGCGAGCCCTCATGGGTAAAAGTTTACAGTAACTTTGGAAGCTCTCCGGACTGCTGCATTCTGGAAATTGGTACTGTAACTTATCTGTAACTTCGTTACCCTACAGGTGAATGTATATTTTTTCGTCCAAACTGGAAATGTCCAAAGCTTTAAATGTCCAAACCCAAAATGTCCAAAAGCCTAAAGCTAAACACTAGGTCTAGGTCTAAGCCTGAGCCTAAGCCCTAAGGAACGGCATAAGCCTCAGACTAAGTTTAAGCATAGGCGGCGGCTGAATAATAGGGCCTAAGCCGAGAAAATATTTACTTTTGGACATTTTATTTTGGACATTTTAAGTTTGGACATTTTGTTTTGGACGAAAAAAGGCCTAACCTACAGGTTAGAGGGACTAAGAGAAAGTTACAGTATATATCGCTTTTACTGTAATGTCGCTGAAATTTCTTTACTGTAACTTTGAAGCTTTACGCAAAGCTACTGTACCGCGAGACTTTCTTTGACGTTTTTTGCTGTAATGTCGCTGGGATTTTAACTGTAAAACACTTTACGCGTGAAACTACTGTACCGCGCTACTTTCCTTACCGAAAAGTAATGTATCTCAGTCAGAAGAAGTTGTTTGACTGCTCGTAAAGGTTGCCAGGGCACTACTTAATTACCTGCACTGGTTACCATCCGGTGGCAGCCACCGCCATCAGTTCATTCCTTGCGCCACTTAATCCGCTAATTGCTTATGTTTTGTCGACCGTTGGCTAGCCACATGTTTGCCACTTCTGGCACTTTCGCCTTCGCAGATAATTCCCCCGCTGCTGAGAGGAAATGGCGCATTTCCCGTTGCCAATGTGCCGCAAGTCACCTTTTCCGCGTTCGCGTTTACACCGGGAGCGTTACGAGACGTAGGCCTCCGTAGTTGGTTTGTTTTTTTTGCGAAAAATACGGCATTTTTTACGCGGCATCAACCTGTTTGCGTTTAAACACAAGTATTTAGCCTCGTTCCAGTGATCCGTAACGCGCAGGTATTAATATATTTTCGTTTGCACTGTGATAACTTGCGCATTTCCTTCTGACTGCAATTGCTTGTTTCGAATTCATTCAGCGCGGTAGTTTAGGACCGCTTCCAGGCTTGCGATGTTAAGCTCGGAATTCACCACTACGTGACTACTACTACTGTGTACTACGCACATTCGCTCGAGCGTCCGTCCGGTTCTCCCTATTTCGCTTGCGGCACCGCATCGTCACCGGGACAACACTAATGGGCGGTTGCGTCAGCAGCGTCAATGCGCGGACTCGCGCCATCGATGCGGAGGTTTGTGTTTGCCATAGCCTCTTCCAAATGGAGTTACACCTCAAGTGCATCGCTTACTGCGCGGATGCTTGAGTTTACGGGAACTGGTTAGAGGTCGGAGCTTAATTACCGATACTGGTGATAATAACACTACGCGGCCTACATTTAAGGACGGAAATACCTACCTATGCACAATGGCTACAATACCGTTTGTTTATGAAGTTTTGCTTTAAAAAATAGATGAAAAAATTTAAAAAAAGAAGCGTTGCATACGCATGCGAAATAAGTATTACTCTTGACGCCTGAAGCCGCTTGCGCAGACAACCCATAAGTGCGCATGCCAATTTTAACCGAACAAATGACCTTACGAGATTCTTATGACTAAATCAGCATGCGCATTCTAAACTACATCTGCGAAAACTACCCGATTGTGCATGTCAACATAGAGGTTAAGCGTATGTCGTCATGAACGACAAGAAAGCATATAGGCACCTTATTGCTCATTAGTGTAGCTCGTAGCGCGGGGGGTGCGAGCTTGCCCATACTGATTCACGGGTCATCCGTTAGCCGGTGGCGCCACTGGAGCGCGCGAGAGTGCCAGTGCGTAATGAATGACGCCGTGAACCATAATTAGCGGCTGCGAACGGGACGTAAACAAGTCGAAATGCGTGGAGATTCCCTTCATGGTTCAAAGAACGGAGCCACCACGCACTGGTCCAGATCTTGGACGATGTTTGCGCAGGAAGTGGGCGAGCACGAAACAAATTACAATGAAGTACACAGCCACAGGGAGGACGAAGGGCTCTTCGCATCGTAGGTCGACCTTTGCATATTGGCAGAACCAGGCAAAAAAAACGCAATTGCAAGGTAAGACGCAGTGCGATCCGCAAAGAAAGACACACTTTTGTACTCAAAATTTAAATAGAGTGTTTGATGAGATTGCATTTCGGATGCCCACCGCGAGCGGTCGTTTAAAATTTAGGCCACCCTGAGAAATGTTTGCATAAGCCTCAACGGTTTAGCTACTTATTTTCAGCTCAAATCGGACAAGAACCGCGCAAAGCAAGAGGTCAAGCTGCTTCTGCTTGGCGCCGGCGAATCGGGAAAGTCCACGATCGTCAAGCAGATGAAGATCATTCACGAGAACGGCTACACTCAGGAAGAACGAATTGCATATCGAACCGTCGTTTACTTGAACACCATACAGGTGGGTATCCGCGGAAACGCGCAATGTGGATTTGCGATTTCAGAGCCTTATGACAATTGTCCGAGCTATGGATCGACTCGGCATCAAGTTCCAGGATCCGGACCGCATTCAGGATACGCAGCTGTTCTTCGCGTTAGCGGGTAGCCTAGACGAAGGTATGCTGTCAAGCACATTTCGTTGAAAGTCCATGGATGCTGGTTTATGCTGGTCCATTTCAATAAGTTTCATGAACTCTGATGATTCACGTTTAGTAGGAACATTTTTAGTGTACTTGCAAAGAACATTTTGCAACTTTGCAATTTAACGCAGTAGCGCGTTGCACCTATGTACATTTCCACACTGATCGCCTTTTTAGATGAGTTGCCGGACAAATTAGCCGAGCTCATGAAGAGGTTATGGGCCGACGGCGGTGTGCAGGCGTGCTTCCAGCGATCTAGGGAATACCAGCTCAACGACTCCGCTCCGTATTACCTGAACAGCCTGGACCGATTATGCCTTCCCGGGTACATTCCATCGCAGGACGACGTTCTGCGGACGCGTGTCAAGACGACAGGGATAGTGGAGTCGCGCTTCTCCTACAAGGATTTGCATTTCAAGTGAGTCGTTGGGAAACTCCACCTTACCCGTCTCATGCTCTGCTTTCCCACTTACTCTTTCCTCATGCGCTTGACTTTGGTTACCCCGTAATAATACGCTGTTGTTTGAGAAAATCTATCTGCGTTTAGCATCAGCCTCTTCCATAACCTTGGCCTTGGCAACTTCTCCTCCTACTGCTATTCACCCTGCTCCTTTGTTCTAAACGGGCGTACAATCCGTCTTGGCAGAGCGCATCTATGTCAGTCCGCTCCCAAGCCCACACCAGTATTTCCTTCCGCTGCTGAGGTATATCCTGCTCCTTCCAGGATGTTCGATGTCGGTGGACAGCGGACCGAGCGAAAGAAGTGGATTCACTGCTTCGAGGGCGTCACCGCAATCATCTTCTGCGTCGATGTCGCGGAATACGACCTGACGTTAGCGGAGGATTATGATACAGTAAGTCGGATAGTGTTGACGAAAAAGTCCTCCTTACGCCGTGGAAGGTTTCATGAAAGTCGTGAAATGAAGGTGGGAAAGGCAGAGGAGGAGTCCCTATGGAAGAGCATGAAGCAGATTTGTACGCTCCGACTGCAGTTGCATCTCGCCTTTGCAGAATCGAATGATGGAGAGCATGGTGCTGTTCGACTCGATTTGCAACAACAAGTGGTTCGAGAAGACGTCGATCATCCTCTTCCTGAACAAGATGGACCTCTTCCAGGAGAAGATCAAGCGGTCACCGATCACGATCTGCTTCCCGGAGTACAACGGTAAGCGGGAAATAGCCACTAACTGTGCGCAATATCCCGACCACGGTGGAGGAGGGAGGAGCTACTTCCCTTCCTGGTCTAAGTGGGGACTTACCTGGTCATCGTGCCTTTCCCAAACCCACCGAGTGCCTTCCCGATTTGATTAGTGTATTATCCCAGCAAATACCAGCTATTCCTGCCCTTCCCCCACCTGATGGATCCGCTAGCTCACCGAATGCATTATTTTGCCCTGGATGCATTCGGGTTTCCCAGTCACAGGTAATGCTTCCCTGTTCAAACACCTACCTTCCTACTTCCCAAGAGTTCTTCCCTTTAATGCAGTTCACCCGTTTTCAGGCCCGCAAGAGGAGAAGGAGTGCTTGGAGTTCATAAAGCACAAGTTCGAGTCGCTCAACAAGCGCATCGACAAGTACAAGGACGTCTACACGTGGCCCACGTGCGCCACGGACACCGACAACGTCCAGAAGGTCTTCGACGCAGTCACGGACATCATCATCAAGGAGAACATGATCAAATGCGGTTTACTGTGATTTTGTACTGTCCTTCGGGCCCTGTTTCCCGTTGGCCTGCGCCGTTTCCCGTTGGCCCGCGCGCGGTGGGTACTACCGGAATTAGAAGCCCTTTTGGGCCCGCAATTGGCCACCCATATTATCGGTCAAAACCGGGACTGAATGAACCAACAACCAAGAAAGCTCGAAAACATTTTGCGACTTTTTTGTTAGCCCGACGCAGCTGGCATTTCAGTGCATTTTTAGCACTTCTCCGAAAAGTTTTTCTAAGGAAGCTGGAAGTGCTTGAAATGGGCGGCACCCGGCGATGGTCTGAGCCGAAAATGGCCCTTCACTCATTCCAAACATCCTGTGCCGAACCAGGAGCGGTAAATGCGAAACGCAACGCGCAGTTGGCACATCTTTGCACTAGTTCTTGTCATTACCGTTAAATTCGATTCGCGGCATCATACTTCAGGTCATTGTTGTCTTTGCCTATCAGTTTCTGCTTTCGCCTGAACCACCCCTCATCCTGTATTTGTCTGTTTGCTTCCTTGTATTTATTACCGGTACGACTGGAATGAAGACGAGCTTAATTTATTCGGAGCAGGACAGACTAGGTTCCGTGCTTTACCAATGACAGCAGAACGGAAGGGAAACCAATTCTCACGCAACATTAGAAGACTAGGTTAGCCGGAGATCAGTTAGAGCGCGTGTGTGTGAGTGACGTTCCAAATTCGTACAAAAATAATACGAAGAACAAAGAAAAAGTCCAAACCGAAGCACTTACAAATCGAGGGCGTAAGAGTACAGGTTCGAACGCACTATGTCCCACACTGGGCAAGTCGTAGTAGTAGTGCAAGTGTCGTCCTTCCCTCGAAGTGCAGATACCAAAATTTTTGTGACAAAAACCGCTTTGTGAGCCGAGAAAAAGACATGTATTCGTCTCATGTTTCAAGAAGGTTTTGGGCATGAAACACTTCGCTGAATGTATGTGGCGGACTTTTAGTGCATTCTTACCAATGACGATACTTAACAAACAAAGCAAAATATGCTCAGAAAGATGGGAATTACAAAGCCGTTAAGACGTAGCATATGATATCAATTGAATAAGAGTATCATTACAACGGTGTACAAAATGGTGTTGGCGACGACATCCGTCAATCCTCGTCGCTCTCCTCCTCCTCCTTGACTTGATGGTCCTTGATGAGCTCCGCAACGTGCGACACGGCGCGTGGTCTTCCGTCCTCTCCGATCGTGCCCGGAGAAAATACGCCTTCGTCCATCAGCTTGCTCATGGCGTTCGCCAATCGGACCGCTTCGTACTCCTTTTGTTCCTCGCTCATGCCCTCGAAGGGATTGACGCGCGGCGGTTGAATGTAGCCGGTGACCGGGTTGATTCTAAAAGGAGATGGCTAATTAAGACGTCAACGTACGGCCACGCGCAATTCTGATGTTAATTGCGCGTCCAAATTACTGTATTCCTCAGGCAAGCCGAAAATACCTACTGTAACTTATCGAGCTCGCGCGTCAAACTTGCTATATGTTAGGCGTTTACTGTACTACTCGAGCGGGCAAAATTACTGTAACTCGGAGCTAATGTGCCTCGCAGTAGGCAAAAACATTCGTCATTTACTGTAATACTTAGACGCATACCTAAATTCCGGCTTAACTGTACTGCTGTTAAGCGGACACAAAAGTTACTATAACATGGAGCTATACGCAGAGGCAAAGTATTTGCCACATACTGTACTACTTAGGCGCAAAAAGTTGGCTCTTACCGATCTTCGACTTCCTTGTAGTCGTCCGTCTCCGAGTCCTCGCTGTCGGACGCTCTCCGGGTTTCGTTAATGGAGCCGAGGAGGCCGTGATTGGCGAGCAGCCCAGCGGAGTGTCCAAAGCCGGTGTACTTCATAAGGCGGCTCACTAAAAGAGATGCCGTTGATCTGCTCGGATAGGGATCGGATTAAAAATGGAAGAGTTTGCTCAGAGAAGGAGAAGCAAGTTGGATTGGGCATTGGTCAAAGATTGCAGTTAGGAAAGTAGAAGGGGAATACTATGAGTCGTTAGAGAGGTAGGAGTTCGGAAGCGTTTCTGCATAAAAGACGACGAGCTGCTCGGAAAACAGCTTAAAAGTATATGCGGCAAATATATTTTTTTCGAACGCTCTGTTAACGTACCCGAGCGCTTGCAGAGCACGAAGAGGAACTCGGACGCCAGCTCACAGCAGGTCGCCGGTCCGGTCATCACGCGAACGATTTTGTTCCGGAACTCCTTGCCCTCGTTCGGAGGTCGCTCCACATGCTTCGCGTGGAGTGGTGGAAGGACCTAAACGTGAATGTGCGCCTAGCAGTTTGGATCGTGGCGAGGCGTACCTTGAGCCGACAGTAGCGCCGAGCTTCTTTGTGGTTCTTGCAGAGACTGATAAGCACGGTGAAGAACGTTCCGAGCAGATCGGTGTCGGATGGTTTCAGCTAAATAAGACGGGTTAAGGATTGTAGCCGAAGCATTGTCAGTGCGAATCGGATCAACATAGTCCGACTCGTGGAAGTGTGTGATATTGCTGGAAAGCACGTGCTTCCACCGAGATTAGTATAGCAAAGCTCAAAGCTTACCGCGTCTAGTCGCGACTCCAGTGCGACAAGCGTTGCGTCCACGAACCGCATGTCGTATCCCTCGTAGTGCTTCGTGTGTCCGACATTTGCGAGTTGTTCGTCGGGAATCTAAAGTATAGTAAACAAGCCGTTCGGATATAGATCGGAGAAGCTTCCAGTTCTCCTACCTTTGGTACTAGCGCCGGCAACGCCAGTGGCATCGTCGCCAGTACGTTAATGGCGTTCTGCTTAAGCTCCACGTCCACGTTCTCGGCGCGAACCACGCGACCGCACTCGTCGGCGATGCTCTGCGCCATGTCCGCGTCGAACATCTTCGCGTGGCAGTAGGTGTTGAAGAGGATCTTGAACGCTTCGTTCAGCCAATCCGTCACTTTGCGGTCCCGCGACACTGCAGAGAGGTCCTTCGTGGCGAGTCGGACGACGTTGAGGAAGATCTGCGTCTTCGCGGTGTCGGAGACCCAGAGGTGCTGAAATCGGAATAGTACTACGAGGATAGAATTGTTAGGAGCAACTCGAGTACGTCGGGAATAGGTCGGAGTATGGGTTTTATCGGAAGAACGCCTACAGTCAAATGCGGCCGTACGCACTACCGGGCAGGACCCGGTGAATTATAGGTTTTGGGACCGTTTGCTAGAGTTCGGTGCCCGTACCAAGGTACGGGCCAAACCCGTACCCGCATTATACGGCACGGGAGGGTCCACCACGGGTACGGGTACGGCACGGGTGCCAAAAACAAGCCGTGTTTTGCCAAGCCGTGTTTTATGCCGTGTTAGTGTACACGGCTCAGCATTCTTGGGTCCACCACGGCACGGCTTCGTGGCACGGGAGGGGGCACCACGAGTACGGGTACGGCACAGGCGGGCCTACCATGGGTACGAGTACGGTACGGGTGGGTCGACCACGAGTACGGGTACGGCACGGGGTACCAGCGCCGATCTCTACCGTTTGCCGTATCGTACTGTACCATCAACAGTACAGTACGATACGTTTGTGAGCCGTACAAAAAGCCGTATTTTCAACAGTAATTACGGCTTCACGGCCCCGTAAAGGCCGTATTACGGTTAGCAACCTTCACCCCTACCGCAGCTTTTCGTTTTTTTCAGCTCTCCTGAAAGACGATGCGGACCCGCGTACTACTACTACATATAGCGCACTCCGTGCCGTACTTCGTATCATGCTGCCGTACCCAAATGAACCAAAATACAGTGCCGTGTACACTAAAACGGAACAGAACGCCACGATACGTCGTGAAGTGCGGCATTTTATAGCGTCGTTCCGTACTGACACCTCCGTACCGTACCGTAAATAAGGCATAACCGTACAGCACGAGGTACGATGCGGTACGGCACATCGTATCCCGCTACCACCTGCCGTCTTCACCACTAGGCCCATCGGACGACCCACTTTTGCCTCGTAACGTACCTGAACCTGGTACGAGTGCGCAGAACAGATGAACGCCACGCGCAAGTCGAGGAAGAGGAGCTCCTCGAGCTGCTTCTCACTATAGAGCGTGATGTAGCCGACTTCCTCCGGCGCCGTCTTCAAGTCCACGAGAAGCATTCGCGTGACGACGTCGATGCGGTGGCTCAGGCTGTCGACGCACTCCTCTTCGAACGCTTTCCGAGCGGTCTGCGAGTGGAAGAGGGCGTTGATCAGGCATTTGTCTGCCTCGACGGTCACTGAAACAGAAGTTTTACTGGTTTACACAGTCGAAGAAACTCCTCAGAAAGGGGACTTTTATTTGCTCGGAAATGGGTTGGGGAAGCTGCTAGGATGCGCAACAAAAGTTCAAAGCCTAGGCCGAGCTTGGGGAATCAGCTCGGAAGTAAACGCGGACTTGAATCAACGCGAATAAGCTGCTCGGACATATACTCGGGTAAACTGACCATGGAAGTCGTCCGTTTGCGCTGTGCCTTGTGCGAGATTCGCTGCTTGCGCGACCATTTTGGCGAGCTCAAGCGAAACGAGCGATTCGATGCCGTTCGCGTCGCGGAACATGAACCGCAGCACTTCGAGCATCCGCACGCGCACTGCATTCTCGGCGGACGGGAAGAGTTCGCATACACATTCGCCGAATTCCTAAAAATGCAGCAGCGTAGGTATCTGTATTTTGTATTTATTCTTACGTGATCACACGTGAGAAGACCGGAAATTAAACGTCAATATTTTGTTACTGGATATTTTGTGGTGAATGGGACCCTCAGCTTCTTCTTAAACCGGCTTTCATGCGTCGAGCCCCCCCCCCCCTTACTCCTGTTCTCCTCAAGAAAAATTCAGCTCCTTCGACTGCTCTTCCTTCTTCTAGTTCGCTACGACTACTCCTTACTCATATCCCGCTGCAAGCTGCTGCGCCAACTCTGTCCCTGCTCCTGTTAGCTTCCTAACTCACTGGATGCTCGAAAGTCTCGATGCTTAACAAAGTGACCATTCACATAATCCACTGTTACAATATTATTCGCTTAATCGTCACCTATTAGTTACCTACGTTGTCTTTTCTCTTTCTCATCTCCTCCTTTTTTTCTCTCGTCAAGGCATGCTCCTTTTAACCTGGTGCTCAAGTTCTCCCTTCCCCTTACACTTCTGCTTCACAACCTCCTACTCATTCTCGCGTTTACGCCACATCCAGGCTCCACAAATCACCTCTTTCTTGGTCTCAACATTATTCTCCTCTTCCCATTCTACTCCTCCGCCTGCATCCTACATCCTTTAAAGCTCGGCCACATACACCTATCCACGAACATCCAGAAAATTCTGCTCTCGTTCAGAGCATACCTTCTTCGCGTCCGATGAGAGCTCGGGAAACGCAAATCGTTGGTCGAGGCTGCGTCGAATGTGCTCCAGCTCGGCAAGTTTTCTCTCCGACGGCGTGTCCGCACTGCGCAGCGCTGCAAGCCGGTCGCTCGTGAGGCAGTCTGTGACGCTGTTGGCCATCACGGATCCGTTGAGATTCTGAAAATAGGAATCTACGTGTGAGCATAAAGGTTTGTACAATCGACAGTGACAAACGTGCGAGAAAAGCGTTTGGGACATTGCTTCGATATGACAGCTCGGAAACCGCTGTTTCAAGAACCATTCAAACAGTTACGTGGAGAAGTTTCTCGTAATTTCCCTTTCCCTTTCCCATTTCCCCTTCACGTAGGCAGGTATTCATGTCCCTGACCACCTATCCGCTTGTTAATGTGGTAATTACTTGTTAATACGCAAGTGTCAGCGTGCCACATAAAGAGCCCCGTTGCCAGTCATGGGGCAATCTGCGTGGCAGCATTTTACCGGTGGCTAGTGGCGTAAATGCCATGGCAACGCGCAGGTACAAACGTGGAGTGTTTTGCAGCAATTATCGTTTGCTGCGTAAGCACCGAAAGACAAAGGAGTGTTTTGCGAAGAGAACAAACAAAAGTGCTTTTATGGAAATCCATTACTACCGAAAATCAGGGACATAATTTATCGATGACTCACTCGAAGGTATATTTCCCCGAAACCTCTCGGAAACAGCACAAAGATTTCAGGCCTGCTAAAAAAAAGCTCCGATCCGAACGTGCTCGGAAAAGTCCGCTGGATATCTCCCGGAATGAGCTCGGATATCGTGAGAAAAGACAAGTATGTAATGTGTAATGCACTAACTGCTGATGGTGCTCGGTAGAGTTCGGCGCCCGTACCAAGGTACGGGCCAAACCCGTACCGGTACCCGCATTATACGGCACGGGAGGGTCCACCACGGGTACGGGTACGGCACGGGTGCCAAAAACAAGCCGCGTTTTGCCAAGCCGTGCCAACCCAAGCCGTGTTTTATGCCGTGTTAGTGCACACGGCTCGGCATTCTAGGGTCCATCACGGCACGGCTACATGGCACGGGGGGGGACAGCACGGGTACGGCACGGGCCGGTCTACCATGGGTACGGGTACGGCACGGGGTACCAGCGCCGATCTCCAGTGCTCGGACGAACGGATACGGATTGCTTTAGAAAGTTAGAGCTATCTTATTTAGAACTCTCTCAGATACGTATCCAAGCAAGTGCGCTCGGAGAATGGCTCAGGAATAAAACGGACTTTGTACCGTCTATGAGCCGTTTCAAGTGCAACATGGGTAAACTTTATTTTCGGCAATACATCAATGTACTTATAGTGAAGGGCCTAATGAGCGGGGAAGGCACGTTCCTTTCGACGTTTCGCTTCAACAGGTGCGTGCGCACGTCTAGGCCTTGACCTTCGGCTCGGTGTCCGGACGCTTGTTGGATGGTTGCGGGCAGCGGAGCTTCACCATGGCTTCCTGAAAGTGGACCACGTAAAAATTCGTTATTGCTCGGAATGGATCAAAGGACGTGTGCGGGTAGCTCTCCGTACACTCAAGGCTGGCTCGTCCACGGCCATGTCCTGTACTTAGTAAGTTTTTCGGCTCATCCATTTGCTTGCTCCTCCTGATCCGAGCACTCGGTACGGTCTAGGTGGACTGCTAATTCGCTGTTGGCTGATCGTCCTCACTCGGCTCAGTCTTGCTCAGCTCATCCCAACTCGTCTGGATGTTCCCATGCCCAGCTCATCCTGTCCCGGCACTGCAGATTAGGCTCATTTATTTTGCGCCCTTCCTGGCTCTTTGTGTATCACCTCATCTGCTTTTGAAGGTCGGCTAATTCTCCCATATTTGCACGCCATAACGTGTACCCCTCGCTCACCGATTCACAACGCCTTATGTTAGGGTCAACATTTGGAAGCTCACACAGAAGGCTCATTCATTCCCTGCTCACCGCAATTTGCTCTGGACTAAGACACGACATCCCCGTACCGTTCTCCGTACAGTACTGACTCCTCGCGCATCGCACTCCGCACCATAGTTACCACCTAGTTCCGTACTCCGTACCTTAGAGATTGACAAGGCCCATATTTAAGCCGCACTACGGCGCGTACTGGTGCATTCTTAGCCAGAAAATGATTCCGTACCGTACAGCGACAGTATGCTACGGAAACCTGTACCGTACAATACGGTATGGTACGGAATACGGTACGGGCGCCTCAATATGGCGTACGGGTGTTGTAGTACCGGAATTTTTCGGCGTCGTACCAAAAAGCCGTGCTATACTGACGCCCGTACCGTACTTAGTGCCGTAACTACAGCAAATCCATAGGGCACAGAGTAGGTACGGCACATCGTCTCGGCTCAGCACATTCGTCCTTCGGTACGCCCTTGGGCTCCGTAGGGTTTTTTTTCTGCTCAGTCACCGGTTCAGCTATTACATGCTCGTCCTCGGTCTCGTACTCCCGAGCACTCGGTACAAGCTAAGAGGACTGTACTGCACGGCCTCGCTCAGGCCCTAGCCATCCTATCCTTTCCGACAACGGGTTCGTCATGGCCAACTTGTCCACCGCCTGATCATCAGCGAGAACCAGCTGATCAGAGTCACCTCATCACAAATAATCTCCATGGCCGTCGCTTATACATGCACTACCTGGTCCCACTCACGCGGCACATTCCCATGGTCAGTTCGTCTGCCGTTCGTTCACCTCCCGCCGTCCGTCTCTGTCCGATGTTTGCATACCTCCACGTCGTAGTAGGAGAGCTGGTTGAAGTGGAGGTACTCCGAGCACTTGTAGTCCTTGAAGTCCTGCTTGTGGCGCGAGTGGCCGAGCTGCTTCGCCTCCTCCGCGTACTGGATGCCCGTCGGGACCTGCGGCGCGACGCCGTCCACATCCGCTCCGCCATGGGCGCCCGCTTGCAGCGCTCCACTCGTGGTGATGCGGCGCATTGCGGCGCTGCGAAGCGCGACGTTGGAGGAGACGAGAAGACGGGCCGCTAGCTTCGCAGATGCCATCGGCGGAAATCTGAAATACAGAAAGATTGTGTGAAACACAAGAAATGCGTGACTCAATAGCAGCCCGATATAGGGGAAGTACACCTATTTTCAACGAAAGTGCGTAAAACAGGATGCAACACACATGCATTTGTCGGCGCGAGACGCTTGCTTTACCGGTTTTCTAGCATAAAAGCATAATTCCTTCACCCATTTTCTAACAAAGTACTGGACTATCCGCCTAAAATCTGCACTTACACATACATTTTCTCTCCTCATACGAAGTGGCGTACAAACACGCCAGCTTACTAAGCCTCAAACCATGGCTTTTCGCCTGAAAAAAACACAACTTGTGGTACTTGACCGCTACATACGTGGTTCTCTGAAATACCAAGCCCAAAAGACCACATTTCCTCACTCACGAGGCAGCGTAAACAAACGAAATGTGCCCTCGAAATGTGCTCTAATTAGCATCCGCTTAGCGTCCACCACAAGACACAATCCAAGCAGACGCACACACGCACGCACGCCGACTCGATGCACGCAGAGGGCGCACGCGTTCCGAGGAAACATTCGCGTCGGGACCTACGGGGCTTCGTGTAGCGCTTCGTCGACAGCATGCGTTCTCAGTGGCGAGAACCCGTCAGTATTCCGCTGGCCAATACACGTCATATTAAAAAGGATGAAGCTAGGATTAGGATAACACTAAAGGATGGCAGAATTCATGAAACCACACACGTCCACGAGTCCACCAGACAAAATAATGATTTTTTGCAGCCTAAATACGAAGAGCTATTCGGAGAGTAGTTTTAGCAGCCTCGTTCATGCCCGTCTAAGAAGTGTAGTTTACGCAAGGGAAAGAAATTCTGTGTAGGTTACGGTGTTTCCAAAATTTGCACTGAGCTGATTCGGATTAAGTTCAGTTCACAGTCGGCAACACTCATAATATGCGCCGCCATCTGAGGACTAGTCTGAACCGCATCTAACCTCAGCTAAGTACACTTCACCCAGCATGGAGATCGCTTTCGGAATCCTATTAAATTAGGCCTAACTTTTGTTATGACGTCTCGCTTATTTATACGCATAATTTAACGTCAAATCCATCTACTTCTTTGCAGCTTACGGCAAGGTTAAACGAAGAAGTTCACGGAAACTTTTCACCATTTTACCCTCAAAGTGAGTTTGCTTAATTTTCCAGTTGGTCGCACAAAATACCGTAAATCTTCTAATAGAGGCGCAGCGCCTCTATTTTCACACATGGACAAAAGGTGCGCCTCTATTAGAAGGTGCGCCTCTAATAGAAGGTGCGCCTCTGTTTTCACACACTAATGGCCGGCAAAAATCTGGAAAACTTTTGCCAAAACTGGCCCATAATTGCTGTCAAAATTTGACTGAAATCCTGCATTTTCTGTGGTTTTCGCTATTAATTTCAGCCAAACTAAGNAATAGAAGGTGCGCCTCTGTTTTCACACACTAATGGCCGGCAAAAATCTGGAAAACTTTTGCCAAAACTGGCCCATAATTGCTGTCAAAATTTGACTGAAATCCTGCATTTTCTGTGGTTTTCGCTATTAATTTCAGCCAAACTAAGTTATATCATTGCAATGCCGGCCAAATACGAAGGGATTTGTCGTTTCCATACCCTTTCTAGGTCCTTTTTCAGCTCACCCTTTTTGTTTAAGAGATAATTTATGACGGATTTAAAAAATTAGACCAAACATGACTGCGCCTCTATTGGAAGGTGCGCCTCTATTAGAAGGTGCGCCGCTATTTTCACACATGGACAAAAGGTGCGCCTCTATTAGAAGGTGCGCCACTAATAGAAGTGCGCCTCTATTAGAAGATTTACGGTATACCTATGATAGTTTAATAACAACAATGAGAAGTTCCGTACGAAAACTGCACGCGAAAGAACAACAGTTGTCTTTAATTCTTAACACCGAAACAACGTCTGGCGGAAAGGCACATAGCACTCGGTAAGTGAACGGATATGTCCAGAGATCCTTTCGAAGTCACCAGTACTTGATGTCGAGCGAATAGGGGGTCTTGCTGAAGCTCGGCGCGCGGAACATGAAGCGTCCGCCGGCGCCGTTGATCTCGCACACGATGCGTCGGTCCGAGCCCACCGCGAGCCAGCGCTGAAAATTGCACTTGTTGAGACCCAGACGAGACACCGTTTTCCACCCTGGTGAGTTAAACCCATGTAGAGCATGGTCCTTATCCAATCCTGCGGAAACGTCGGTAGGTCATAAGTTATTGGCTCCTATTCCATTTCCAGTCCTAACTAGTAGGTCCTCAGAACGCTCACCTTTCTTAATGGATGGTCCCCAGACCGTCCGCAATCCCGTTCCCAACCGGTCAAACATGCTTTGCATCGCCGGCGGCGGGCCTCAGCTAACTCCGTGCCTCACAGAGAACACGATCGGGGTGGACTCGCGGCAGGGCCAACATTAGCTGGGGGATACGGGCACCCTTTGGCAAAGGAAAATGTCATAATGTAGGCCAGAAAAGTTCCAAAAATATGCAGTTAATATGCCCTACCTATAAGGCTGTTTCAGCCGTTTGTAGGATATTCTGACCTATTTTTGTCTATTTTAGGGCCCTATGTTGGCTTTCCGACCTCCCGTACACCTATCCTGGAATCGTAAGTACGGTTCGGTCAGCGGGATTCTGATACCGGGAGTGCCCACTTCTGTTAGAATTTTGCCAGAAGTCAGTCCGATACGCTTGTGTACCACGGACGGGCGGCCTCGGTCGCGGTATCCCAGTGTTCTGAGCCTCGGTCTCAGTCCCGGTCATAGAAGCCAGAATTTCCAATGGGGTCTCGGTCGCGGTCACTTTACTCCAGTGGGTTCGGTCCCAGTTTCGGCCCCCATCATCAGAAAAATTCCATTCCGCACATCCATGTTGTGTACCCGCTCACGGCCTCTATTTGGTTACCAAGTTCGAGTCCAAGGTCCTCTTCCCTAGCCCATTCCCTGTTTCCAAAACGCGAGAAGCTTCGCATTGTCGCCATGACCTACCTCAAGAAGACGCTGCTTGAAGCCGCTCGAGAGGCGAATATTCCAGGCGCTCTCGTGGTTCATTCCAAGACAGAGGGCGACATCGGTGGCGCCTTCGGCCGGGAAGCAGTAGTCGAGGATCGCGTCCTCGGTGATAGCGCTAGCCGGCTGAGCTCCGTCGTGGAAGCGCAGTGAACGAATGCCGTTTTGCGCGCACTCGCGAAGGAATCCGTCGCCGATGGAGAGCGATGAGAGGTCGCAGCGCGTGAACTCGATGCCTTGCAGGTTCTCGCAGGTGGCGAGACGAGCCATTGCGTCCGTTGAGATCGTGTAGAGGTTCACGTAGCTAAAGAAAACGCGATTACCATTACATAACATGGTTACAGTTTCCCAGGCCGTACCGTGCTCCGTACCGTACAGAACGGTCCGTCAGTACGGGCCGTGACACGGTTCGGTACGTTGCCAAGAAAACGACAAAACTGCAAGCGTACCGTACTCCGTACCGTTTATACGGTACAGCACGGCCGCACTATCGGTACAGCACGGCCGCACTAACGGTACAGCACGGTCGCACTATCGGTACGGTTGCCGACCTTCAGTTCGTACCACTCGTGAACTTATCGTTCTCGGCCACTTTCCCTCCGCTATGCCGTACGTCCGACTGAGCTTCGTGGGCACAGTCCGTACCAACCGTCGTACCGTACTGAAGCCATAATTTTGCGAGCCCAACGAGGTTAGCCGTTCCGGTAGTTAATATTGTGGCAGCTACGTCGCCCGACCTCCGACCGCTACGCCGTTATGCTTTTCGACAAGCACTCATCGCGACCCCCCCCCCCTCCACTTTTCGTTCATTAGTAGCCACAACCTTACCCGAAGTAGACCTTATCGGCAACGGCTTCCGAAAGCGTGTCCACAATGCGCTCCCATTCCGCGATGCCCATGCGCCAGGTGATGCTCGAGACGCTCGTGTCGATGTGGATGCTGCGCGCGGAGCAGTGGCGCAAAAGATTCTTGAAGACCTCCATGGCTTCGGAGAAGTCCGTGAAGTCGCCGCCGTCCCATCTAAACCTGCCGGTCAATGCGGTTATTACTGTTCAAGGATTGTTTTCCGGATAGGGCTGTCCTGACAAGATAGGGTTAGGCCAGTTAGAGGAGTCCAAATCTTTTGATGATACAGAATAGAACGTACTTTTCAATGTACTTGAAGGGCGGGCAGCCTGGGACTCCAGTACATGCGACATTTCAAAGCACTAGACACTTCAAGGCCATTTTCCGGGCAAGGACATGTCAGGACAGTGGGCATTTCAGGATCTCAGGGCCCAAACGCTTATCTTTAGGTCTAAGGCCTAAGGCATAAGCCTTATGGAGTAGGCTACTACTACTAAAGCTTAGGCTCGTCCTGTGTCTGGTTCTGAAATATCCAGTGTCCTGAACTGTCCACGTCCTATAATGTGCGCAGTCTAAACAGCGCATTTTTCCTGGATGACTTGCTGTAGGTATATCTTGGAGCGCGACTGCCGTACCGTACTACGGGCCGTACCGTATTCCGTACCGTATTCTACGGTACGGAGTACGGTACGGGCGGTCACGCCCAGTACGGAGTACCGTACGGCATGACTTTCTGGTTAAAAATGCACTAGTACGGGCCTTACTACGGCTTTAATACGGGCCGTACCTTATTCCGTACCGTGTTCTACGGTACGGAGTACGGTACGGGGGTCAAAGTCGCGCTCTAGTATATCTGGTTAGCATAACCTGTCGGCAATTAGCCGTTTCGTGACCGCGCGGAACTCAGCGCGAGTTCCTTAAGTGTGGCGCTATGTCGCCTGCGGCGTCGGTTGGGCCTTGTGAGGCCGTTTTCGTGTGTGTATGCCGCGGCTTTGCGCCGTCACGGATTTAGGTCCGTGACGGGCAAATGCCGCCGTTTAAGGTTGCGAGTTTAAAACCGTTTGAATTCGCGCTCGTTGCTTTTCGCCTACGGTATTCCGTCCTTCGTGTGTTTGCTTCCCAAGTGTGTTTCGTCAGCGGGTTGTGAGTCGTCAGTTAAGAAGTCGCTTCTGTGTGAATCGATCGTCATCGTCTACTTCTCTACTTCGCTGCTAGTTTCTACGTATTTTCATTCCGCCAGTTGTAAGTTCTTTCTTCTAGGTTTTAGGTTACTGCTTAGCTTCCCTATAAAGTTCATCGTGCGCATATCGGAGTTGTGGTTCGACGGTTTGGTGGGCTTTAATTAGTGCTACCAAATTGTTACAAACCACTCAAGAGCGTATCCCGGAAGCGCCCTGTCACGAAATTTTCCATACCAGCACTACCCTAAACCGTGCCCAAACAGGTTTGCCCTTTTGGGTGTCGGTCTCGATGCCGAGCCACTGTTACCCCTCAGTGAACCTGGGTGCCAGTCCACTGACATCCCGTCAATTAATTTAACCGTATTCTACGCACACGTACGCACCTTTCCGTGACGACCGTGTAGGTGGATCCGTGCGGCTCGGCGCTCTTCAGACGCAGATTCGCATAATGCAGCTGATGAAGCGGGTACTTCGGGCACAGACGGTCGATGGTGTCGCGTAGCCAGCGGGCGTGGAGCTGCAGGCGGACCAACTGCCTGCGGCTGTGGAAGAGGAACACTTCGGCGGCGACGTCGTCAATCATCACGCCTAGAGGGCGTAAATTAGTGAACATTTTGGCATGAAATGACGGGAACATACGTCGATGTTTGAGGAAACTTTTTCATGTTTTGCTGCCGACTTAGACCGAAGTCAAAGCTTCATTACGCTGAAAAGAAAAAAGAAAAAAGTAATTTCGTAGAGGCCTAAAATCTAGCTTTACATAGTGAACTTTGTCCTAATGTGATGCAAAGTTCGGAAGGTAGTCGATGTTTTGCTCTAAATATGCACCATCAAAGGAACTCTGCGGTCCATTAAAGGCCCGACTAATGACGTACCGGGCTAAAGATCAGACAGTACTTTTAATCTCTGTGATTTTAGGCTTTGTCCTAAGTTTTTTTTGGACGTACTTAGGTTTGCATCTGCATTTTCCGACAGTTTCACAACGCTTCTTCGTTCCAGAATGGACGCCCCTTTCACTGGCTTGCACGCACGCGTCCCAAGTACATTCGCGTTGAGACCGAAACGCTTCGAGCTCAAGCGTCCTCGAGGAAGGTTCTGATAATAGTGTTATACTGAAGCGTCAGCGGCTAGCCCGTTTCGCTAAAGCCGCCGAAAATAGAGTACACAAATGCAGAGGAAAGAAAGAATTGCAAAAATTATTCAGATAGCTAAAAATGTTTCAGTCTACCGCCGCACAAAGCCGTAAACTAGCGCTTTAAAAGGGAAAACCACACAAATGTCGACCAGAAAGCTGAGAAAAAAGCAACAGTCACGGGCATGCTTACGAAACGCAACAGGGTGCGGCTTTAACGCTTATCTGCGCGTGAATCACCAATAAGCCGTCAGTGAAGACGTCTTCGCTTGCGAGAGGTCTGTAGCTCTTCTCGTTCTTGGCCAATAGGCTGGAAACTGGGCCAAAACGATGATGTCCCAACAAAGCTTAGCCGCTATGATGCACATAACTATCGCATTCGAATCGCCGGTGCATCGCCCTTGTCCAACATGCGTTCCTTTTTGGGCGGAAGAATGACTCTTGCACCTTTTGAAGGTTCTTCAATACACTCCTCCTGTTGACGTTTCAACCAGCCCGGTCCAGCAGGACCACGACAAGTCCGCTGGGGGAGGGGGGGCTCATCGGGTTCAATAGCCCATCGCTATGTCCGCAAGCGCCCAACGGCAGAGAGCGCACTCTTTTTTGTGAGAGCCATTCCAGTCCCCGTTCCCCACGTCGAAGAACACTCTCAATGCCTTGGAGAAGGCTGCTTCGAGGGCCATGCGTGCAGAGGGTGGCTGCGTCCGCGCGTAGGGACACCATAGCAGCACGCGTCCTCGCCCGGACGGCTGCGGTCTTTGCGTGCGTCGGTCGCCGAGTTGAACTCTGGACCACTTGTCGCCGCTTTCTTTTTCTGGCGTTCGCAGACGTTTGGCCGTCGCTAAAGCCACGTGGCGCTTTGGGTTTAAAATGACTCTTAAGTTTCACCCCTGTGCTTGATTAGGGCTGGACGTCCGCTTACTGCTAACGTATTTTCGCTTGTTACTGCGAGATTTTCAACTTAGTGCAAAAGGCGTTGAGTATTATAATTTCTTCTGTAATTTAATGTGTAAATTCTGAACTAAAACAGTGCACATGTAGAATCTTAAACGGCGGAGTAAGCACTTTTTTCGCGGTGCTTTCACCTGTTCCCGCAGCCTGAACTTACGATTGTGTTCCCGCAACCCACAGGACACAACAATTCTGAATCATCCATTCGTTTACCGTATTTCTTCGAATATAGCCCCTGGGCTATTTCGGAAAAAAAAGTTTAAAAATTATTTTAAATTTTATTTGTCATCAGTAAGGCTCGTTCTCCATTCTAAAATTCTTACTTTATCGTTACCTATCCAAATATGGCCTTAGATTTGAAGTCAGCATACACCAGATGCGTATCTAGAAATCTTTGGGTGGGGCTATATTAGAGGGGGGTCTATTAGAGGTGGGGCTATATTCGAAGAAATACGGTATACAAGTCCCCTGTCCCTGCTCATAGGTATATGGAGTGTTGATGATTGGTCACAAGCATTTTCAAAATTTAAACGAAATTTGGGACGCTTCAAAAATGCCACTTTCAACAATGCCCCAACGCTTCTTGTTTTCAGGAGCACAATGGGCGATCCCAGCACACAAATTTCGGAGAAGGAGAA
>JNEY01000030.1:54496-126831 GCA_020875895.1 Aphelenchus avenae | reverse complement strand
GGTGTCAGTACGGTGCGGAGTGCGGTACGGGGGTGTCAGTACGGTACGGAGTGCGGTACGGAGGGTGTCAGCACGGTACGGAGTGCGGTACGGGGTGTCAGTACGGTACGGAGTGCGGTACTGGGGGAAGGGGTATCGCGCCTGAATCTAGGAAGACCTACTTGCGGGTCCGATGAGGCTCGAGCTGGAGCACATGCAGACGATGTGACCGCGTCCCTTCTTCGCCATCGACGGGATGAAGGCCTTCGTCATCTGGAACCATGTGATGGGACCTTCGGAGTCTCTGACAGCTTTTGGGAAGCTTACCCAGAACAGTCCCTTCACGTTGACGTCGATGAGCTTGCTGACGTTCTTGTTGTCATTGACCATCCAATGCGGTTTGTTCAGGATGGCTGCGTTGTTCATGAGGATGTCCACGACGCCGATTTCCGCCTCGATTTTGTCCTTCATCTTCACGATTAGGTCCGGGTCGGTGATGTCCATCATGTGGGTGAACACCTATAAAATGTTATTTTTTTTACTTTGTTTTGTACCCTTCAACATTCAGTCGTAATTTAATAAATTTTAGAATAATAATAATAATAATAAATAATAATTAGTGATATCAACATTATTAAAATAGTAATTAAAATAGTAAATAATAATGGATAATAATAAAATTAATTACAGAATAATAATCAAATTAGGTACTAATTTTAATAATTTGAGAATACCTTTAACAAAATAAAACAAAATAATTCCCATATGATCTTTTACACTCCTCTACATTTGATACATGAACCTGCTTATTTCAATATTACCATTTATTACTTTATCATTACCTCAACCCCGAATTGTTCGCGGCATATTCGAGCAGTTTCCTCGTTCGCTTCCTTCATGACGTCCCAGAGAATTAGGCGACATTTTCTCTTAGCAAATTCCTTTGCTAGATTGCGTCCAATCGCGCCGCCGGTACCGGTGATGAGGACGAGCTAAGAAAGGGTTCGAATAAGAATAAGCAAGTTCCATAATTAGGCCTTTGTTTATGCATAGCCAACGCCTAAAACCCAGGCTCAAGCATGATCCTAGCTAAGCTGCTATAGAGGTTTAAAGACCTAAACCTAGGCCTGCTCCACATTAAGCCCTAGACCGAATCTCCGGTGCACATTTAACTAACGGTCTAGACCGATATAAGCCAGAGCCAAACCAAATGCGGGCTAACCCATGACCAGGCCTAACGGATCTCATTCTTGAGCCTGAGCTTCACTTGAGGTCTACGACCAAAGCATAATCCAATGCCTAACCGGGCACGCGTCAGGCTTCGTCTTTAAGCAAAAGAGACGGGACGCATGGGCGACCTACCTGCCCGCTGATGTCCTTCTTCCGCTGACAGCAGGGAAAGACGTGACGGACAAACGCCTGGAGGTAGCTTCGGAAGACGTAGAAGAGCACGCTGATAAGGGCGAACGGGAACAGAAGGATTCGGACTAAAATGTACGCAGTTTCTACGCCACCTTCTCCTCTTGTGCAGAACCGTCCAGTTCTGAGGAAGGAACGGATCAATGGAACCGATTGTCCTGTTGACAAGGCGCGCTATGTCGGATACGCCGACATCGCGCTGCACACGAAGTCGCTGCAGCTAAGTGTAGCCCCACTCGGATGCGTAATTTATCAACGGGATAGCGCTCCACGTGGACTTCTCTTGGCCAAAACCCTGGAGACGCCACATCGGACTTGCAGACTGAGAGCGACACTCTTCGAAAAACCAGCTTAGAGAGGCATCTTTATGACACCGTTGAATGGGTGAATGTTTCCGTTGAAACCTTCAGTTCATTTCTGTTCTACTGCTGTATTTCAGAAAGAACGTTCGAAATCCGTTCTGTTCGAGGCACAAATGAAGCTGTAATGCTAAACTAGTGGTCTTTCCGTTCCGCCCAGCCCTATGTGGTACCGTTCTGAGACGTGCAGCCAAGCGAAGCAACTACTTACGAATGACGTTCTTCTTCGGCGGCGGCGGATGAATGATGGAGCCGTTCGGGTGGAAAACGGGCCCTTTCGCTGGCCCGTCCTTGCTAAAGTAGCCAGTTATTCGCTAGCGGACCACTAGCAGGCGCCAATCCTGTGCAAGCGAGCCTTAGGCCCATCGGGACCGGGCTCAGCTTTTCTGGCCTAGCACAGACCGGTTTAGGCCCATCTCTAGCAACAGATAAGGGCTCAAAAGCTAGGTGAGAAATTTCGGTAAAGAGTAATTCCCCTCAGTTTTGCCAAAAGAGTCATGAACTCGCTCTGGGCGGCAGGCTATTTTAGGTGGCAAAAATTGAAGATCGCGTAATAAATACGCTGCAAAGGGCAAAAATCGGGGTTGTAGAAAAGTACCAAGGGAGACCCAGTCATTTTTCGGTTGCAACTCAAGAAAGGAGGACCAACGTTCTCTTTGCGATTTGCTATTTGCCGAGCCTAACGGTTTTGAAGGCCCGCGGACCGGGCCACTCCTGGACTGAAAGGCCCGCTTGCCCAGAAGTGGAAGTACGAAAGACTTACGCCAACGGGTCCATCGGGACGACGGTGTGCGATTGTTTGTTCTGCATCTCGGACGTGAAAAACTGAAATGCCAGTCATAAGCGAATATATTGCTCAGATTCGACAACAAGAACGATCCCGGTGAGATGATGGGTCGTCGGGCGTCGTTCATTTCCTTCGCAAATTCGCCACGATAGGCAACGTTTTTTTTCGGTTTTGGCGTGCGCCGAACAGTTCTCGTAAATTTTGTGCGCAGTTTGCATTTTTTTGGAATAAAAGGAAAAAAATGGCCGATCGTAAAGATCATCGCAAGAGTTAAAAAATATAATGGTTGAGGATCGACTTATTGCGCAGTTTTACGACGTGCGCAGAATGTCGTGACGTTCTGAGCACAGCTTGCGCTGAGCCATTTGCATTTTTCATAATCGAATTTGCATTTTCACGCCCTCAGTATAGGGTCCGAAATCGGCAATTTTAAAAATTTCTTCGGGCATCGTCGCAGAGGTTTTCCGAGAACTAAAGACGCGAGGTCGTCATAATACACGGTGCCAAATGCGCTCGGACGGTTTTAGTCACAGCCACGTCCTTACTCGAAATTATGGCTCCGACAATCGCTCCAAGAAGATGCTCCAACATGCAAGAACAAAAGGCGCTCCGAAATACCACGCCTTCGAAACACATTTTCGCAAAGTGGACTAATTAAGCTTGTCCTGCAGGACCGACCTCGAGGTTCAAGTGGCCGCATGTAATTCGGAGTTGAATGCGGCCTGCGCAGGTGACGATGATGCATTGGCATCGGACGACGCAACGTTGGGCGTCCTTGAAGTTCAGAGCAGAGTCCAAATTTTAAAACCTCTCTCGAGTAACCATTCCGATACCCAAAATATGACCGAGTGTCGAGGCCGAACCGATCTTAGAGGTACTCTCAAGTTGTCGTCCTCAGAGGTAATAAAATTATGGCATTGATTATTGTTTTTTAAATTGTAGAAATTAAATTTAATTAATTAAATTGATAAAATTATATTTACATTAAAATTCTTAATCATATATAATTAATAAACGCACAATAATTAGTCATTAATAAAACCATAAATATGCGAATTTAAAAAAGAGTAAATATTAATTTAACTGGTTAAAAGTGTAAAGTTAATGATTTATGAGGCCATAGACTCCGATGCAAGCCTTTTCGCTACCCCTCAGTGCAAGACAGCGTGGAAAGCAAAGAAAGACTTGAGCAGAATTTACTTATATCAAGTATTTTCCAGTGACTCGTAGAAGCGCATACAAAACACACAAAGCATTGATGCGGAAACTACTGTAAATCCGTCAACACCGGCAATAATTTTTTACAGTAGATTAAACGCGTGAAAACACGATAAAACACAAAAAGACATCGAGTACCAGTAATGTATTTACAAGGCACTGTATCACTGTAGCGCGACCATCGACGCCAGTGAATCCGCACTTGCCACCGAAACCATTTTGCAAACGGCAATGCTCTCGTTGAGCAACTGGGCCGCCACTTCGGCCTGTCTTCTGGCCCGCTTGCGCATTCGGTCCGTGTGGCGCTTCAGCACGCCACCGTCCATCGAGAGCACGGGCAGATCGGCGGCATCTGCCACCGCTCGTTGAACCCTTTCGGCTAGGTCGGAGGAGGACTCGTATGCGGACCGGCGAATACGCGGCAGATAGCGGACCTCGTAGACGGTCGCCCAGGAGGTGAACAGTCGGAGCATGTATCGGAGGAATCCGTCCTCGGCCCAGAAGGCGTCACCGAGTCTAAAAATCTAAAATTAGGCATGCGGCAACGCCGACTCTTATCCACCAAAGCTCTTGCCGTCAAAATACACTAGCTATGAAAACTTAGGAAAACACTGGTTTAGCTAAAACATAGCAAGAATACAGGCTTTTCCGACTTAAATACAAGTTTCGTCCGCAACGGGATTCGTGGTAACGGATCCGTGGTCGCGATTGTGGTCCGCATTGGGTACGGGTGGTCCCGGACCGCACAGACTTAAGTGGTCATGGACCGCATTGAACATGGATGGTCACGGACCGCATTGTGCAAGTGTGGTCCCGGACCGCCCTGGGCATGGGTGGTCACGAACCGCGTTGGGATGTATGTCATGGACCGCATTGGGCATGCGTGATCACGGAACGCACTGGGCATGGGTGGTCCGGACCGCATTGGGATGTATGTCATGGACCGCTTTGGGATGCGTGATCACGGACCGCATTGGGCATGGGTGGTCCGGACCGCATTGGGATGCATGTCATGGACCGCACTGGGCATGGGTGGTCACGGACCGCACTGGGCATGGGTGGTCCGGACCGCATTGGGATGCATGTCATGGACCGCACTGGGCATGGGTGGTCACGGACCGCACTGGGCATGGGTGGTCCGGACCGCATTGGGATGCATGTCATGGACCGCACTGGGCATGGTGGTCACGGACCGCACTGGCATGGTGGTCCGGACCGCACTGGGCATGGGTGGTCCGGACCGCATTGAGATGCATGTCATGGACCGCACTGGGCATGGGTGGTCACGGACCGCACTGGGCATGGGTGGTCCGGACCGCATTGGGATGTATGTCATGGACCGCACTGGGCATGGGTGGTCACGGACAGCATTGGGCTTGGGTGGGCAGGGACCGCATTGGGCATGGGTGGGCAGGGACCGCATTGGGCATGGGTGGTCACGGACCGCATCGGGCATGGGTGGTCACGGACCGCGTTGGGCATAGCTGGTCGCGGACCGCATTGGCAATGGGTGGGCACGGACCGCAATGGGCATGGGTGGTCACGGACCGCATCGGTCATGGGTGGTCCCGGACAGCATTGGCAATGGGTGGGCACGGACCGCATTGGGCATGGGTGGTCACGGACCGCACTGGGCATGAGTGGTCACGGACCGCATCGGGCATGGGTGGTCACGGACCGCATTGGCAATGGGTGGGCACGGACCGCACTGGGCCCGGGTGGTCACGGACCGCATAGGGCATGAGTGGTCACGGACCGCACTGGGCATGCGCGGTCACGGCCCGCATTGGGATGGGTGGTCCCGGACCGCACTGGGCACGGGTGGTCACGGACCGCATTGGCATGCGTGGTAACGGACCGCACTCGCACTCGCTTACGTGCTCACGGGCCGTATGGACATGCTTGACCACGGACCGCACTGACAAGTGTGGTTACGGACCGCTTTGGCCATGGGTGGTCACGGACTGGTCACGGACCGCACAGGCTTAGGTGGTCACGGGCCGCACAGGCTTAGGACCGCACTAGGCATGGGTGGGCACGGACCGCTTTGGCCATGGGTGGTCACGGACCGCACTGGGCATGGGTGGTCACGGACCGCATTGCGCATGCGTGGTCACGGACCACAATGTGGTTCCGGACCGCATTTGCACTGCGTGGCCCCGGACTGCATTGACACTGTGTGGTCACGGACCGCCCGCATAGGCAATTGTACGTGGTTCAGACCGTATTGGCACATGTGGTCCCGGACCCCATTTGCATTACATGGCCCTGCAGCGCATTTGCACTGCGTGGTCACGGACCGCCCGCTTTGACAAGTCTGGTCCCGGATCGCACTGGCATGTTCGTTTGGTCCGGACCGCATTGGCACGTGTGGTCAAGTACTTCACTGTGGCGCTATGTGCATAGTACCGTACTCCGTACATTTAGTGGGTCTTACCTAACAATGTATTTTGCGTTCAAGTATTTTCCTTCACACGCCGTAACGCAAAAACATACAGCATGTTGGTCTTTCTTCAGTAGTACATCATGTTTTTATTTGTATTTTTTTATTTTAAAATTAAAAAAATTAAATTAAAATTAACCGTCAATTTTTGTATTTGTATTTGATATCGGTCTTCTTTCATAGTAAGACCGCAGGGAGCAGAACTTGTCGCCTGTTTTATACTGTAAAGGGTAGACTGGCTGACCTGACGTCTTGCTTGAGAGCGATCGGATAAAAGTCGACGCCTTCTTCAAAAGCGGCCTTTCGGAATCGCAGGACTGCCGTGTTGTTGATGCAGTAGCCTTCCGGGAACAGGAGAATCGGGTCCGCTTTCGGGTCGCGAGCTGCTTGTATGACGCGCTTCTGCAAATGCAAGACTTTCTCTAAGCCATTTTTGTCTCGTCTAGGACCGGGAAGTTTAACGGGAAAAGACAATGATCCCTGGGAGTAGTAGTGGACCGAACCTGGAAGTTCTTCCGCTGTTCGGGATCACTGCGATCCAGAAGTAGCGCGGTCGCAATTCGGGAAGTTGCCTTCCCGACGTAACCGAGAGGTCCACGATGGATTTGCCCGGTCACTGTGTAGCCCACTGAATCCGGGTTATCGCCAACCGGGCAGACGCCGAGGTCCGCGAAAATGACCTGGATGTCGGTCGCAGTCAAGTGGTTTGCGACGGCAATGCCTGAAAGTGGATCACATAATCCAGGTAAGGTGACCACCGCTGCGGCTAACCTGGTGGTTTTGGGCGATTTTGGCGGTCAACATATTTTGCCACAAGGCCCATGGACGCATTCGTTAGTCGCGCGAAGACAACGCATATGTAGAGCCGCTGCCGTTTCGTGTACTTCACGACAAGCGAGAGCAGCGCCACTCCAGTGACCCATTGCAGAGCTACGATACAGAGCGAGACCCGAATGGGAAGCAGAACGAAGAGCCTAAAATTATGCACAAAATCGGAGTGGACTCGGATGACAAGTCTTCGGTCAATGCAAGACATCCGAGCCAATATTATATTATTTTTAACTTCCTGTACATCGCATATTGGACTTACCGGAACACCAGCGCCACCGCGTAAGCCACATAGAGAGCAGGTGTGGCAATTTCCTTTGGTGGCACCGTTAGAAGATTCCATCGTGGAATTGGCGCTCGGTCGCAGACAAGCAATGAATTTCCCTAAAAAGCATGTCGATAATGCGTGTTGGTCGGATGACTATCGGCTAATTTAAGAAGGGAAAGCAGCCTGTTCCGTGATATATTTCGTTAAAGCAGCCAGGAAAACAGCCGCTTTTCTCCGTTCCGCCTGTTTCCAGCATCCGCTCCGAAAAAACACGCCACCACGCCACATACTTTTGAAGGCGTCTTGACCCAAAAGGGTATCCGTATGCGCAAGCGGAACGGCTCTCGTTCATTCGCAAGTGATGAGCCAAAAATAACTGTGCGGATGAGCTTGCTATCATCCACGCTGCTCAAGCGTCTTCTCGCTAGCCGCAGTGCGTCGCATAATTCATTATCTCTCAAGCGTTATGCAAGCGGTTTCGCGGTGGCGGCGGTGGCGGACGCTTTACGACCTGCAGCAGCGCGGCGGCTAAAAATTGCGCGCGGTTAATGTGTGCAAACCGGCTGAGCGTGATTTGCGCACCTGATTTTTGCGCGCAGCGTGTACTCGTTCGTAATGCGACACATTAACGGCGCGGATGCGTTGTCCTACAAACCCGCGGCGTCACTGCTAATGGCTTTTGGCTAAGACGGCGGCGGTGGCGCTGATATCACCACTACTGCTTTTTGCGCGCCCTTGTGCTGAGTCTATTCTTCTCCGACGTAGATAGCAACAGCTCGGAGTTCAATCCAGCGCTCCGAGCACGCTCAAAACAATACCGTACTTTTTCCGATGATAGCTACTGTAATATAACTTTCCTTACTTTATTCTCCTCCTTTACCACCTGAATTACAGTAACGTTTGCCGTGTTTGCCAGTTTACAGTAACTGGCGTCTTGCTTATTGTCGCGCTTATTACAGTAAGTGCGCCACTACTACAGTAGCATTCACTGCACCCCCGCATCCGGGACTTAGTCGGCACTCTGCTGGCATTTGCAGTAGCACTGTCAGTTACAGTAAACTAGCAGTTACAGTAAGCGCGGGCCTACGGCGCTAGTCCAGTTATTGCGACGCTTTCGCGCCATTCACGTGAACCACTTCAGTGCATCCGAAAATGGCCGCTTCCGAAGCGTACGCCAGTCCACCACTGCTCGACCGGAAGCACTCGTTCCAAGCGGCGCGTACCGCAAAGTCGCTGGACCAGCATCCGCTGTTCCTTCTGAGAGCCTCCAAATGCGAGGCGAACGTGGCGGTGGCCAACGAGGTGGCAAAAGCCACCGCCGTGCAAAACGGCACTTCAAATGCCACCACTGCAGCAGCCACACGGGATGCCACCAGTGCGGCCACAACCGGCGCCACAAACATTCCAGTTGCTAATAATTTCCCGGTGGCTGCCACCCAGGACGCCACCGAGGCCACTTTTACTGAAGCCACCACCGCAGGTGGCATCGGCAGTGGCGACGCGGCGGCAAGTGCTGGCATGGAGCGGCAGCGCAAGGAGAACTCGCTTGCTAATCACACGGCGCTTTCGCAAAAACTCTTGCTCTCGATTTTTGATGACGACGGAGAGGAGTTCGTCGAGGAGGAGGGGGGCGACGAGGAGGCGGACAGGGAAGTGAGGTAAGCGACACTTTCGATTACTCCGATAGCTAGCTTCGATTAACCCAGCTAAAATCGGAGCCGAGCCTTTCCCGCTCAGCGTTTCCGATTCCCATATTCCAGATATAGCCCAGAACATGCATATGCAACATAGATACAATACATCTTGTATTTACATAGTATAGGTATTTCCGTCTTTTCTTGTCCCGTGCATGAATGACTTTCATGACACCGAATTCCGAGCCCCACCATGTAACGGGACCCGTGCTTTCGCGGTTAATGAGCCGTTCGCTGCTTTGATTTCACCGGTTCGGTGGGCGCCAGCCGGCCGCAACCGATGCACGCGCTAAGCGGGCCACTGGCGCGCCCACTGATAAGGCAGCATGCGACTCCTCTGTTGGTAGGTTCCCTCTTGAATTTTACGGGAAACTTATGTAACGTTCGAAAAATGCAAGGAACTCGTAAATCCCAGGGTAGCAGAGGATATCGGATAGGATATCGGAAAGGTCTGTTCCAGGAGTATCTCGAAAGTCCGATTCCGAATTCCGATATCCTTTGTGTTCGGAATCCCGAGTTCCGACGAATGAGCGCAAATTCGGAGTTCGTGTTCCCGACAAAAAGGGTGCGCCTTCCGAATTCCGACAAAATCGAATTATTCCGAGACATCTCTGCTCAATTCCGATCTCGGATTACCATTTTTAATGCAAATCGTAGTTCCGATACCGGGAGTGTTTGAACCCAGTAACCGTACAATATCGGAAATCCTGGCCGACAATACAGGAAAGCGCTTCGGATATCGGAAAGGCTCCCGCTCGTTGTCGGAAGGAATCGATTCCGATGTCATCAGAGCTCCCGTTCGGTACGGGCACGGCTCCGGTATCGGAAATATTCGAGATATACTCTACATGATTCGAAAAGTCTCGGTTGTATTTGACTCCGATATCGGACATGTTGAAGCTCCGACCAAATAACGTCATCTTGCGATCCCGGAAAAACATGCACACTCATACCCCCACACTGCCCTCTTCCGGAAAAGTTTGCATTGTGCTTACCTCAATGATCGCCTCGATTCCGTCCGTGATGAGCTCCGTGGACATGTCCACGACGGCGAGCGGCGCAGTCGCGAAGCCCTTCCCGTCCATCTTCTCGTAGCAGCGGTCCGCCTCACTCTGGACCTCCTCCAGCACCAGATTCGTGGTCGATTTCGAACTTTTAAAGCTTTCAGCGGATTCCTGCCGCCGAAGCGTGCCGTGGACGTCCACGCTGGGCGGCATCTCCGGAGCGTAGCGATCGAGGAGCGAGTGGAAGAGCCGGACGGCGACGTGTGGCAGCGGGCCCCAGCCGCGGCCGAGCAGGATCAACGTCACCGTGGAGCCTGCAAGGAGGTGCGTGAATAGGCTTACCTTAACGGCCTAAAAATTTAACTGGTTAAATACCGGTAAAAAATACAAATATTGGTCAAAATTTGTCAAGAAAATACAAAAGAGTAAGATAAAAATAAATAAGATAATATAAGAAAAAACACAAAAAATAAAAACTACCGCTTTTTTCTGCCTGACTAAGGCTTACAGAAGCGTTTTGAAGGGTATAACCGGAAGGGGAAAAAAACTGCCAAAATGCCTTTAATCTGTGCAAAAAAATCTCGCTTTTTTGACGGACATACTTGAAGTTTTAGACCGGAAACAGACAATTTTTTGCGAGCATTTTTACATTCTGGAACAAAAAAAACACCCGCTACGACGAAATATTTTTTTAAATTTTTTCAGTTAAAAGCGCCAAACAAGAAGGCGGTTAAAAAGCGGGAAACAAAAATGTGACAAATTTTTATAAAAAAATTTTCCTGATTAAAATACAAATAAAATACAAAAGAGGCCATCCTAATACTGACTTACCGACTATGCTCCCCAGGAGCACGACGTAGACGTCGAGCAGCGTCCACAGGAGCGATCCGCCGCTCTCGTCGACGGCGTGAGAGCCGTCTTCGACGGGCATCGTGGGGCAGGAGAGGTTGTTGACGCTCGAGGAAATAGACCACATTCGGCAGAGCGAGTACGGTCGAAACCTGAAGCCAAGGAGCGGTTACTGCTGCATCGTCAGGAGGAGATCGACGTGGTGGACAAGCGCGTGGAGCACGTCAAAAGAGTGGAGTCGGAGGAGAGCAGGTTGGCGGATTTTGCTCTTAGACCATAAACGGGTCTTAAAGAACTTGGGGCAGCCACATGTTTTTCGTTGCCAGTCGATTGGACTGAAACTTTCCAGTTTCAATAACTTTTGAACTTTTGACTACCTATCGAAGGATACCAAGCTTAGCCGTACCGACTTGTACCACGAAATTTATATCAGCTAGCGGCTGGGGCACCGTTGCGCGACCGGCGACGCTATCGGTGATTGCTTGTACCAAGCTACATGCAACACCGCTCGCTATCGCATGCAAGCCGGGGCCTGCCGCCCTACTCCTTCCACACGCACACCACACGCGGTCAGGTTTTGCCCAATAGTCCCGTCCTACACGCGTTGCGTCACGCGTGCATACCGCTCGCTATCGCATGTAAGCAGGAGGCAAATTCTTAAAACTTGGGGCAGCCACAAGTTTTTCGTAGCCAGCTGATTGGACTGAAACTTTCCCGATTTCAGCAACTTTTGAGTACCTATCGAATGACACCGAACTTAGCCTTATACCTTGAAACTGTTATAGGTACATACGTACGTACATAGGGACAATGCTTTACTTAATAACGATTACCTCCCTTAGCGCTTTTAACTTTGACGCATTAAACGCGATGGGATTGACAACGGCGCCAAATTACACTGAGGCCAGTTTACTCACGCTTCGTCCTCCTCTCATTATCACCTCGTCCATAGTGTTCTCCGCACACACGCTTATCTCCAAAATTTCGATGATTCTCGCACGCTTTCTATCAATTTTGCGTGCACTCGACGTTGTCTGCACGCCAAGCTATACACGCGGTCAAATGTAGAAGTTTTCGGGGACAGATGGCTCCTGCAGGCTCAACGAACGCATTAGCGGAGCGGCTATCATTATACACTGGATGCTAATCCCTTGTAGAAAACCGTCGGTTCTCGAACTGATAACAGAACGTGTGACTGGGGAGGTAATATCTGTCCGCGACGCCCGGAAAAGGTCGTCTCGACCGAGACTCGACTAGTAATCCGCGCATGTAAACAAGCAAAAATTGCGAGTGAGAGCTCACGGTGCGGGTGGGCAGAGCATTTTTCGAGAGCATGGACTGCGACTCGTTGCTCTCTATAGCCATATCAGATTCGTGGTTCGTTAGACGGTACATTTCTCGGTGGTTCTGCTCTCTTTCTGCCTCGCCCTCACACTCAAGTCGCTCGGATTTTTTCTCACTCTTATCTCCGAAATTTCGAAGGTTGACGCGAGCGTCGCGTGAATTTACGGCCTCTTCTCCGCACGCAATTTTATTCAAGCATCGATTGGTTCTCCGTGAAACTTCGGAGTTTTTGGGGACATTTGACTCGTGGAGCAAAATGGACGCATTCGCATAGCGGACTCATAGCACGCATATCCGTGCATTCGCGTAGCACGGGAAAACGTGGGTTCTCGGACCGATAAGAGAGCATGTGACCGGGACGCTATATTTGGCCCGCGAAAGGACACCCCAACCGAGAGTGGACCAGTAATCCGCGCGACGTAAACAAGCAAGAGAGTGCCGAGTGAGAGCCGGTGGGTAACCGGGGAGAGGGAAAGAGCCTTTTTCAGGAGCTTCAGCAACGAAATGTTGCTCTCTTCAGTGCCGCGTAGTTTTGGATCCCAGTATTTCGGGGTCACACGTAGTATTTCAAAATCTATTATGAGTCATGGCCGTCTCGGAATTCCGATTCCAAAGACGTTTTCGCCAAAGACGGCCGCTAAAGGACATCCCAACCGAGACACGGCCAGTAATCAGCGCGACGTAAACAATCGATTAAACAAACAAGCGACGAGTACGAGTGAGAGCCCGTGATAATCGGGAGAGGGAAGGAGCTTTTTTCGAGAGCATGAGCAAGGACACGTTGCTCACTTGAGTGCTGCGTAGTTTTGGGTTTTTGGTTGGGTATTTTGGGGCCTGGCGTAGCATTTCAAAAACTTTTATGAGTCAGGGCCGTCTCGGAATTCCGATGCCGAACTCCGACATTTTCGCGTCCGAACTGCGAATAAAAAAAGAGGCTACTTCTGAACATGCGAACGGAATCGACATTCTTCCGAGGTGGCCCCGGGTGTGTGCTCCGGCTGAGGAAGCGAGTGGCGGCAAAAAGCGGTGGTGGCGGCAGTGGGAGGCAGCGGCCGACTCGGCGAGCCGGGAGTGAGGAACTGACGTCACCGTTGAACACACAACATCCTCGCGCCAGACATTTCCTTGAGAGAATAAAAGCGGCGATAGGCTCATACTAACGCGATTTTTGCCGGGATACAAAAGCGTCCAAATCGTCTGGGCCCTGAAAATATTTATGGGAATCTTGTGCCGGGACCCCCACAATATTGCCACTTCCCATATCGGTACTTGATTCATGGATCGTCAGACAGTGGAATTCTCGATGATTCTCATAGCTCATTACCACGCATTTCACTTCAAGTCGCTAGAATTTTTTTGTCACTCTTATCTCCGAAATTTTAAGGCTGGCGTCAGCCTCGCCTTAATTTACGACTTCGGCTCCGCACACGCCAGTTTTATGCACGTATTGATTGAATTTCCTCGAAATTCTGCTGGTTTCGAGGACGCGACGGTTGGAATGGGAACGAATGAAAGGAACGCAAAAATCAAATCGCGACTCGCAAAAATGACGCGAACATGACCAGGATCCACGAAAAATGACAATCGACCATGTGACCTCTCTTTGTGTTTGGCCGAAGAGAGGTCAGACGGGCCAATCGCGTCCCGCTAATCCAGGAGGTAAACAAAAAAAAGAGTCGACCAAGTGCACAGCAGACGCATGCGCCGCTATTCGATTAGTTAAACGTGTTCTTCCTAGACTAATCGGACGGACGGAGAAAACGAATTTTACTGAAGGAAAAAAGCATTGACGCTTATTCTCAACGATTTGTCACTCTGGTCGTTGCATTAAAGCTACCAATTGGGCCTGTTTTTGCTTACGTTTTTTGGGTACTTATGCGCGGAATGCCGTTCTTCTAGCCCTATTAGAGCCTTAACCGGGATGCACAGAACGAAGTGAGCAGCGCAAAGATCAACCATGAAGTTTAAGACGGAAGTTGAAGAGTAACATGGGTATTAGGAACAGGATAAAGAAGGAAATGGGCGCCGCAAATGTCGGTGAAAGCGGCGCCCAGAGGCATGTTTTCCCACGGGTATGGTCCTCTGCACAGTTTCAGTGAACCGGTCAGTTCACTGAACTCGGCTGAACTGAACTGATCTGAACTGAACTGAACTCGAACTCCGGTTCAGTTCAGTTCAGTTCAGTCGGCCTAGAACCCAGTTCAGTACGTTGAAAAACAACTGAACCGGCTAGTTCACTGAACTGGAGTGAACTGAACTGAACTGATCTGAACTGAACTGAACTGAACTCGACCTCTAGTTCAGTTCAGTTCAGTTCATTTGGTACCAGACCCGGTTCATCGGAAACTGTGGTCCTCTGGATGCGGAAGCACACTCCAACCTCCTGCAAGCTTGAAAAGCCGCAATAGTCGAAATGTTCATTCTCACCATGCACTTAGTGCTTCATGCGCAGGTGTCTCAGATGGAATTTGCCGAAATGTGGCGCAGGCCCCGCCAGGGGTGGCGCAGGCGTGGCATTTTTTTTGCGAAGCCCAGGGGTGCCACAAGACCCCCGAAAGGTGGCATGTGCCACCCAGTGGAAGCGATCTGAGACCCCTGTTCACGCGGGCGGATAAGCTTAAATCAGAAAAAAATGGCTCGCACATTGGAGGAGAAGAAATCCAACGGTCGGTAAATGGGGAATCGGTCAATGCTAAATATCACTCCACGAAAAGTGAGGAAATGACGCGGTGCACCCGTTTTAACCAGGTGTGTTTTTGCCTTGTTTTGATCTCCTTCTGCGAGACGGGTGGCCCGGTTGGCTGCCGTCTGTCGAAAGCGAACGTTTGTTCCGCGGCGATCGCAGCGCAGCGCATCAGTCAACAAGTAAACACGAGTGTCGAAGACGACGAGTGACGGGGCGTGCGTCGGCCGGAATTAATGACCTTCGGTCGGCTAAAGACGAGATGAAGAATGATGGATGCTTCGATTACGTCCTATTTTGAGGATGTATTCAAAATAAACAAGTGTTTCAAAGGAGCTGTTCATTTATAGGAGACGGAAGAATTTTGTAAGGAAGAGGACCGGGTGGCGACCAAAAATCCAAAAATTTTATAGATACGGGAAGCCATAATCTGCATTCGTCAACAATTCGACCACTTCCCGGCTCCTGTAAAATCTTGCCTCTCCTATAATTTAACGTACACATTTTAAATTTATTTAAATCCCGGGAAGTCTGCTTAATGGGAAATTTCGTTAAGACGCCTTGACGCCGAGTGCGGCCTTAAACCGTTCTCTATTGCGTGGACGTTGACACATTCATGCGCTCCCCATAGCTCAAATCTTCCCCATAAAACCTCCGTTCCTTGGAGTAGTTTCAGCCGCTGTCCGGAAATAGGGTGCGGTTCTTGCCTCACTCTGAGCCAAGAACCAAGAACTTTCACGGCTCTCGCCATCCAAAATGACGTTACGTGGCAGCATGGAGATTAAAAGGATTAACTCGTCCGCAAAAGTCAAATGATCATTTTGGCAATATCTACGCGTTGACGGTCAGTGGAGAATGTTCGAATGGACAAAGCCTTACTCAATGTAATCCCCCTTCGGTTTCACGGCGTGTTTATGATGCGACGAGTGGATATTTGCGGTAGCCGCTAACGGGCCGCATGGCGGACGAAGCGATCATAAACTGTTTATTCATCCGGTCATTGTCCGACATGCAGCCGCACTTGCTTTGCTTTAGCCGATCCAGCAGCTCTCATTACGCGAAACTACGAGAGGTTCAGAATCTTTTCGTTTTTAAATTCCTTTGACATGCTAGCGTGAAAAGGCATTCGGTGCGTCCATTTGTTTATCGTTTTTTTGTGAAAATTAGCAATGAAATACTGGGTTAGCCGAATAGGTGAAAGCCGTCATTATAAGTAGCTGTTAAAAATTAAAAAAAAATCGCAAGAAGTGCCGCACCGCCTCGCATATATATAGTAAAGCCTCCAAATTTACGTCCTGCAGGTTTGGCAGCGCCCGGGCCGCGACGGGACTAGCCCAGTAGGCGCGTGTAAGAGCGGATAGCGCGGCTTTTGGCAAAGCTGCCTAAAATTGTTCACCTTTTTTGCTAAAGGAGCTAAAATTTATTCTAGCATAATCAAAAATTAGCCAAATTAAATCAAAATATAAAAAGGCAAAAAAGAAGCTAAAGCAAAAAAAACCACAAGCGCCACGATGCGGCAGGCCGTTTGATGTTGAAATTTTGGAAAATCACTGTTTTATTCCATTCAGAAGGCAAACGTCAGAGCTGTAGAAAAGCACGATATGATTTTGTTGTTTCCACGGGAAAAACGGCCCTGTCTAGGGGCGAGGAGCCGACCGGGCCTTGATTTGAAGGTCCAGAATTACAGTTTTCCTCTCACCGGTCTTGTTTATCGCATTGAAGAAGTTTTTAGCACAAGGATGCGCCCACCCTCTCAGTCCGACGACGCCAGCAACGGCTCTCTGATTTCCACCTCCTCGCTGGACTCTCAGTCATACGCGAGCGACAGCACCGCTAATGGACACTTGGACAACGCCGCCGATGCGGTCCAGCGACAGCGACAAGCGCTCCTCGAGGACATCAACGCGGAGCTGCAGCAAGTGCTGGACGAGTTCTACGAGATCTCGCGAGAGCTCGACGCGATGCGCACTCGACGGGGGCTACCCACAACGAATGGCACCCAACTGGTCGCCTGAAATTTGCTTTTATTTTACCCTATTTGGATCTGATTTATGCCTACGAGGAGCTAAATAAAAATGCGTGTATGGATGGCGATGGTTTATATATTTGCAGACAAGTTCCCCAGAGCTAACGTTGCAGGAAATTCCATGGACAACATGCTGTTTCGGGCTATTTTTACGGGGACTCAGTGTTGTAGAATTCGGCCTTAAGCCAGCTCTCATCGGGGCTCTCGCTCACTATGTTGCCTCTCTCCTGGCACTCCCCTCTAAGTTAGTCGACTCCATAGGAGCACTCAATCACTAAAGTGGGCTCTCAGCGGGCTTCCCCTTTATATAGTTCACAGCTCTCTTTGGAGCTTTTACTTCTCTCAACGTTTTACTCCGCGCTGCTTCTAGAGAGCAGCTAGTCGAAACTAGAATGCCGAGCTGGAAGGGAATCCACCTGACCGTGAGCAAAACGACGAGGAGCCAAACAAAAATGAGTATGTATACAGAAGCCAACAGTTCAAGATTAGAGGATACGCTACCCCGGGTTATTTTCCAGAATTGCCAGGGACAAGAGGCAGTCTCGGCATTTTTTCGTGCGACATGGCGTCGAACTTTGCCTTAAGCCAGCTCTCATATGAGCTCTCGCTCACTAAGTTGCGTCTCTCCTGGCTCGCCCCTCGAAGTCAGTCGACTCCACTGGAGCGTTTAATCACTAATGTACTTCTCTCCCCACTCTTCCTGGCGTGATGCCAGCGATCCAAGACTTAGCCGAAACGGTCCTTAACTTTTGCTAACTTTATTGTCGGTTAAAAGAACTTCAAAGTCGAATGAGTCAATAAACGTGGGAGACTGTCGCAATCGAACAACAAAAATTTGGTTGAGCGCGTGGAAGACGATGGCTGCGGGTAGTGGGTGGAGACGAAGTGTGTCGCGTCGCTGCGGCGCGTCAGTGTTAGCCGTCGAGGATGCCGCGCAGCACCTCCTGCTGGTGCGAGTTGAGCGTCAGCGAGCCGAGCACCGACTGGAACACCGCGTCGTTGGCCTAAAACGAGAGGACTTAGACTGGGCTTAAATGTTGTGGAATGCGCTCTCACTAGCTCTCACTGGCTCATGAAGGTTGTCGCAACAATATCGCGAGAACGGCGGAGGGGATGCTTGGTTCTCCTCTGCTCTCGGTGGCTTTGCTTTCATCCAATCTCCAACTCACTCATCCCTGGACGGCTCTCACTAGCTTCTATGAAGTGCTCTCACTAGCAGGCGGCTCTCAAATGTTCTCTCACGCTCTCTCAGATATCGGATCCCATTCGCTACAGGCTAATGATTGTCAATGGCTCTCAAATGTACGCTCCGTTCGTTCTCATTGTCTCCCAGGGTTGCTCTCAGTAGTGCTCAAAAGCGCTTTTAGTAGGTGGTGAAGGTGCATTCAACCTACTCTCTCCTCACTTTCTCTCGGTGGCACTCGAGGAAACTCTCAAGTTAGAAGAAATCGATGCCTCTAAGTTGTTCTAGAACGAGCTGTTTATCCATGCTGGATGTCACTACTTGTCCTAAGTGCTCTCACAGGCGCTCGCTAGCCCTCAAACATGCATTATGCCGTAACGCTAGCTCTCGCTCGCTCTCGGTAACCTCTCGCTGGATCTACGGTGTACTGGGCTCTCTACCGTTCAACCATTTTCCACACAAGCTCTCTAGTGTGCCCTATACACAGGGGCTTCTAGTGCTCTCAGCTATAACCCTGGCTCTCGATGGCTCTCGATTGCGAAGGCGCTTACCCGGATCATCTTGGCGATGTTCGCCATGCGCGCCTTGACGGACTCGGTTGTCTCGGTCTTCTCGTCGAAGGCGCCGTGCGAGAACGCGTGCAGGATGATCTCGAGGATGCGCGGCAGGTTGGCGTTGTTCTCGCCCAGCACCAGCGGGTGGTTGCCCTCGACGAGGTCGCAGAAGTAGTCGTAGACGTGCGGCACCTCCTCCGTGTCCTCCCACACCGGCAGCCAGCTGATGAACGTCGGGATCACCTGAAGCGGAAAGCTGAATTGAAGGAAATGAGGACAATTAGGGGAGACTCCAAAATTGTGGCTTACTTGAGAGCTCCCTGGCTGAAATAGGTAAGCATACAAGTGAGCTCTCGACAGCCCATATGAGTCATACTTAGGCTCTTAAGGCTCTCGCAGCTATGACGTTGTCTTTTATGAGCTCTCGTTTTTAAAGCTCCCAAGAACCAAGTGAGAGAAAAGAGCCTGTGAGAGCCCAAGGGAAGGCATCATAAGCTCTAAGGGCTCTCATTGCTCTCTCTTGGGAAATTTCGTCTGTCTCTTTGAAGCTCTCGCTTCGCTTCTCGGGGCATACGTGAGAGCAGTGAGATCGAAAACCAAGAGACCAGCTGAGGTCAGAGAGGCCTCGACCTCATGAGCTCTCCATTGGCTCTCGAAAGTCAAAATGAGGGCTGAGAGTATTCGAGAGTTCATGTGAGAGCATGGTAAACTCTCCCTGCTCTACGCTTTTTGGCTCTCAATGCTCTCAACTGCTCTCAACGTGCTCCTCATGCCTTCGATTTGGCTTCTTCACTTACCGTGTTGACGTCGATGGTGGACGCGTTGTGCTTGAGGATCTTCGCGACGGCGCTAATGGCGTTCTCGGTGGCGGCGGTGTCTTCTTCGGTGGCGCGAGCATCCGGGCGGGCGATCATCGCGGCGAGCGGTTGGAGCGCCTGCGTGCAGGCGGGAGCGTACGCCGCACCGCCCTTCAGCGCCATCAGTCCGACGCCGTAGGCGGCCGCCTGGCGCACCTCGGGGTACTGGTCCGCGAGTCCGTTGATCATCGGCTCCAGGAAGAAGGGCTGGTAGCGGATGCTGGCCTAAATGAGAGCGAGTTAGAAAGAGAGCAGCCGTAGTGATCGAAAACAATAAATGAGTTGAGAAGCAACAAAATGTGTGAACTCTAAGCTTAAATGTAAAAAGTGTTCTGTTTTTTTTTGGGGCGACGTCGCTCTCTAGCTCGCTCACTCTGGGGCTCATAGTGTTATCATTTTGGTTCTTACAGTCCATGTTTGGCTCTCGAGAGCACAAGATGCGTTGCTATCGCGAGCTCTTTAGAGCTCTCTATGAGCTGAGCAAAGCAAGTCGAGACTAGTGGACGCTCGCTCTCAACCGACGCTACATCTCAGGTGGCTCTCAGCGGCTCTCAGCTGGCTTGTTTCCGCGACTAACTCTGGCTTTTAGAAGCTCTCAGTATTCTTGGCTACCACCAGCTCACAGTGGTCTCTCAACTGCTTCGTTTTCGCAAAAGTTATCACTTTTTATTTTCGAGTAAATGGTTCTGAAGCGTACCTCGCCGCCAAACTCGATGAGGTCGTCGAAGATGCAGAGGCCCCACTGACGGTCTTGATACGGGCGGCGCTCGCCGAGCAGCGCTCTGAACTGCGGCACGAGCTTGTCGAAGTACGGGATCAGCTGGTCCTTGAATGCCTAAAAGTAGACAAATTAAGCTCACGTCCTCTTAAAGGGGCTCGTTTGCTCTCACAACACTCACTGGCTCTCAGTAAAGGCATTCGCTTTACTCACATAGCGCCCAATAAGCCACAGCGCACGCAGGCTAGTGCTTAGCTCTCCTTTTGAAACTAGCTCTTAGGAGAGCTTTTAGTTGCTCTCATGAGACCATTTACCCCCAGCGACAGCTCTCTTTTGTTCCCGCATGCACTCTAGTTCCCAACAGATCGGTTGCGCTGTCAAATCACTTTTGCACGCAACGCTGGCTCTCACTAGTTCTTATTGCTGGCTCATGCAGGTGCACTGGTTCTGGGTGTAGCTCTCAGTAGGTCTTAGGGCTAAGCTCTCTTAAGGCTCTTTTGTTTCACCCTTGACGCCCCTGCTCTCTACAACTCTCACATGCCCTTAGTGCAGCCATTGGCTGCTCTCAATTACGTTTAGCTTGCGGCGGTTCGAGCTGTATCTAATGTTTTCCATGAGGCTCTCGCTTGCTCTCATAGTTGTTCTCGCGAGAAGGGCTCTCCATCGACTGTCCAAACGACGCACCTGGAAGCTGTAGTGGATGCAGTCGGAGACGCGCGCGATGACCATGGTCTCGATCTCGACGAGCTCGTTCATCTGCTCCAGCTCCTCCTCGTCCATCTCCTCGTCCTTGTTCGCCTTCAGGCGCTCCTCGCGGCGGTGCTCGAACTTCGTCATCTGCTCGTGGATGATGCCGAAGATGGCGGCGAGGTCGTCCGGCGAGACCACCTCCACGCCGAGCTCCTCCACGCACTGGCCGACGCCGTTGAGCAGCTCGCAGAGCACCTCCAGGTCCGTCTCCTTGTCGATGGCTTCCCTGAAAGAGAGAATTACAGCAATGAGAAAGGATAGGAATAAGCATGAGCCGGCCCAAACTTACTTATAGGCGGGCAGGATGATGGCCCACATTTGGCGGCGCACGTGGGCGCCCTGCGACTTGGCGCATGCCAGCAGACACGGGAACGCCTCGGCGGCGGCCGAGCGCACTCCGTCGTGGAAGAGGAACTTGAGCATCGGCAGCATGAGCTTCATCACCGGCTCGACCCACTCCAAGAACGCTTCTGTAATCGTGATGGTTAAAACATGGCAGACTTATCTCTCTTAACGGCTCTCGTTTGATTTTCCGAGAACTCTTAATAGCCTAACTTCGCTTATCGAGAGCTCTTGCTGCTACTGACTTGAAAAGCTCCTACTCTCAGTTGAGCGACGAGGCTCTCTAGAGCTCTCTCTCAGTCCGGCTTCCGCACATATGATGAGAGCTCATGTTGGCTCTCGGTAGCTCTTCATACTTCCAAAAGTTTGCACTCGAGAGCTCTAGCTGCTCTCAATTTGTCTCGTTGCTGTTCTCGATAACTCGTCAGACGTACCTTTGAGCTCTCGTGCGTAGCAGACGATCATCTCGCAGGCGGTGACTTTGTCCTCGAGGCCAGCGGTGCGGATGCCGAGCGACTTCTGGTCGCCGATCGAGATGTAGTTCCACTCGTCGTTGTCCTCCTGCACTTCTTCTTCTAAAAAAGCGGATTCGTGACAAATATGAACAAAACAGTGAGAAAGGCAAAAATGTCTTTGCTCTTTATATGTTCTCGTTGCTTTCGGAAAGCTCTCATTCGATTTGCAACGCACTGGCTTGGTAATACCTGCTCTCAAGAGCCATTCTCATCTCGGCGATCTCACCAATCTCATGAGCTCTCTAAAGCACTAGCTTACTCTCAAGCAGCTCTCGGTCCCACTAAAGTAGCGCTCTCTTGCTCGTTCACGGAGAGCTAGCTAGCCTACATGAAGCACACCTTGTTCTTAAGCGGTTCTTGCTTGCTCTCGTGATTCCACGCTCGCTCTTAGTTACTGCTCTCAGTAGCTGTCGAGAAGCCTTGCAAGACCAACGATAATGGCTTGCACTTCCTCTCATCGACTCTCACTTGCTCTCGTTTTCTCTCATGCGGCTCTCGGTCACTAGTCCTTACCTTCGCTTGTTCTTAAGTGGCTCTCGCTAAGAGCTATCGTGAATACATGTTAACTCTTAGCTAGTGCTCTCACATGCTCTCAAAAACACCTCTCATCGAATCTCAATTACACTTATCTCAAGTGCTCTCTCTCTTTCTCTCGTGCGGCTCCGGGCTCTCGTCCTTACCTTCGATCATGGTGACCTCGGGCTTGAAGTCGGCGGCCTTGATGACGGCGGGCATCACCTGCGGTAGGTACGGCGCGAACTCGGGACCGAGGATCTTGCAAATGCGGGCCCACGCGCTGATCATGTAGCTCACTTGCGGGTCCTCCGAGTCGAAGTTGGCGCCCGCCGAGAGCAGGATCTGCATGATCTCCTTCGCGTCCGCAGCGAAGACCTCGCGGCCCACGGCGAGGCCGATCAGCGAAACGCATTCGATCGTCTTCCCGCGCAGCATCTTCAGCTCGTCGACGTTCGAGTTCTGAAATCGGACGAGATAGGTCGGGTCGGAAACGGAAGTTGGCTAGCAAAGGACAAGTCTTGTATTCTGAATTCCGATATCGGACATCGGAAAATAGGTGGATCGCATGCATGAAGCTAGTAGCTTCCGCTGACGGACAGTAAATGCTTCATAATCGGAGGAACTGCTCTGACACGGACCGAAAACGGTTCCGAGATCGGATACCTGCTACTTCCGACATAGACACTAGGGCTTCCGGTATCGGATGTCGACACTTCCGACACCGGATCTCGAACGCTTCCGATATCGGACGCGATGAGCAACAGACGGGATCGGACACCGAAATTCCGAGGCGTCGGAAAGTTGCCTCTCCTGGATCAAATGACTTTCCTCCGACCTATTACATACCTGTAGGATGAACTTGAGCGGCGGCATGAGGCGCTCGTAGAACTGCACGAAGTGGTCCTGTGCGGCGTCTGCGACGGAGGCGATCGAGGTGATGACCTGCTCGAGGACGAGCTTCTTGCGGCTCTCCACCAGCTGCTTGTAGGTCTGGTCCAGGACGTGCTCCATTCGCTCCATGATCTGCGGCAGGTACACCGTGATGATCGTCCTGAAAATTGGGTCAATTAGTCTGGTTAAGAGTGTGTCAGATAATGATCGGAGATGTGGATCGGATGACTATGTCAAAGTAATCGGATCGGAAGATCGATAGGAAATCGGATTGTCCGACATGATGGGAATGAACAAGTCGAGATGAACCGGAGCAAGCACAGTCGACAAACGATCGGAATCGGAACGCCCTACTGTCCGACAAACTCTCTTCGGGCAGTCCTCGCAGAAGTTGACAATTGCGGCGCCGGCGTGCGCTGCGACGCGCGGCGTCGACAGGTCGATGAGGCGGCCCAGCAGCGCGGGGACGATCCGCTCGTGGCACTTCTTCTGCACCGTCGGCGCGAAGTCCGTGCACATCTGTCCGACGGCATTGCAGCCGGCGTAGCGAACGCGTGGGTGCTAAAACAACGTGAAATTAGACGCGAAGAAAGGACCAAAAATGTTAGGCATTATAAAATTTCAGTAGAAAATTTATGATGGACAAGATAAAATTCCACAATTAAAATTGAGTACATTAAAAAGAAATTAATTAAAAGTTGATAATAATTACAATTAAATTACCAACAATTTAACTTTTAATTTGTTTTTTGAATTTACTGAACAAAATGAATATCCGCAATTCGCATACCGGGTCGTCGAGTGCCGGCAGGATTAAGTCGGTGATGACCTGCGTGATGAGCGGCTCCATCTGCCGCTTGCAGCCCTCGCCGATCGTCGACAGCGCCATGATGCCCGCGTGGCGGTGCTTCCAGTCCTCTGAAACGGAGAAGACTTTAGCATTGTCCTGCTCGGAGACCCATAGGTTGCCCCGGCTCGGACGGACCGTACGGGGGGGGGCTGCTCGAAATTAACATCGTGCTGCTTACACGGGTGCTCACATGCAACCCTGCTCGGAGACCGCTATAGATATCCTACTCCGGGATCCATTAGGTGACCCTGCTCGGAACAGGGATGTGCACTTTTTTCTGGGTATCATGATCAGGACCTAGACCCCCAGGACTACAGGGGCAGTCCGGACCGGGACCACCCGTTGGGTAATTTCTTGACGACCAGGACCAGGGCCAGGACCTCAGCACTAAGAGACCAGGACCGGACCAGGGCAAGGACCCGCCCAGCCTTGGCTCGGGTGAGCTCCCTGCGGGTAGACCCAAAAAAAGTCCGTCATGGTATAGCACTAAAGATCTACCTGCTCGGTTAAACCCATTGGGTGGCCTCCTCGGGCATCACTACCGACGTCCCTGTTGGCTGGACCCATGCTCGGATGAGCCCTCATAGTGGTCCCCATGTATAGTGGTACCCGCGAAAGGTCCGTCATGCTAAAGAGGTCGTCCCAAAAATTCGCTTTGGCGATCCTGCTCCGCTCGCCATGCCTACGGACCGATCCAGGCATCTCCAAAGGTGGTCCATCGAAGTCCTTACCGCTCTTGAGCAGTCCGCCAACATGCTGCAGCGTCGGCTGCAGGACCGTCTTGCCTCCGAGCGCGCACGATACGCGGTCCAGCGAGGTCTCGCCGATCGTAGCGTTCCTAAACTCATTAGATTAGTATCAAAATGAGAGACGGGGGCTCACTCTTCGTCGGTCTCCTGATCCGCGTCGTCCATCTCGAGCCACTCGGAGATGTCGTCGTCGAACTCGGTCATCAGTTGGAGGCACAACTGGACTGAAACCGAGCGCATTAGCACTAGCATTGGCATGGGCAAATGGGTTTTCTCCTAACTTCGAAGGACTTTTCTGCATTGCGAGGAGTGCTCCTAGGAAAGAAAGCCCCTCTACTTTGTACGAAGAGTGGCCTTCGTCAACTCGAAAGAAGGAGTACTCCTTCTCAAGACGTAAGGAGGAGTGCACCTCCATAGCTCAAGCGCTACAAGCGCTACTCCTCAGTCCGGAACGAGGAGTGCTCCTCCTCACTATGCACGGAAACAGGGTGCTCCTCCTCAGCTGAGCTTAGAACAAGAAGCGCTCTCCTCAGCTTGAAAGGGAGAGTGCCGCGGCTTGCTCAACTTGGAATAAGGGAATGTTTCTCGCCTTGGCAGGACTGCTCCTCACAACGCGAGGAGTAGGTATGAACTTACTCAGCGTCGGGATGAAGTTGGCGGCCCGCTTGCGGATCACGTTCGGCGAGCTCTCGCAGAGCGCCACCATGACCTCGAGGCTGCTGTGGCGGTAGGAGTCGTCCTTCTCCGTGTTGGCGACCGTCGTCGAGCACATCGTGAAGATGTCGTTGAGGTGCGGCGTCAGCGTCTTCGGCACGGAGGAGGCGAGGTCGCTGAGGCACTGCAGCGGCACGTCGTCGTCGTCCTCCGTCTGCAGCACGTGCTGGCACACCTAAAAGATAGTTGTGGGTTAAGGAGAATCGAGCAAAAAATGTCGGGCTACACAACTTGGAATGAGGAGTACTGCTCCTCAGTTCAGGCAAAGGAGTGCTCCTCCTCGGCTCAGAAAGAGGTGTCCTCTTACTTAGCTCAGAAAGAGGCGTGTTCCTCCTCAGCTCAGACAGAGGAATGCTCCTTCTCGACTGCGAAAGAGGAGTGCTCCTCCTTAGCTCCTAAGAGAAACGCTCCTCCTCAACTGAAAAAGAGGAGCACTCTATCTCAACGCAGAAACAACGATTGCTCCTCCTACGCTCCGAAATGTATACTCCTCCTCAGGTTGAGCATGCTCAACACCATGCACCGGTTGATTAAACCGAGGAGTATGTTCGATACGATCATTAAGTGCTTGTTGCTCAGATTACATCTGGTCTCACCTTGATGACTGCCGGGACGAGGTCCGAGAGCGACTTGACCAGCTGCTCGTCCTCCTCGTTGTCGACGACGAACGCGACGTAGGCGCGCACCGCGGCCGTCCGCACACTGCTGTCCGCGGCGTAGAGCAGCGACTGTTGGAACATGGCCTAAAGCGTAGGGATAGTTGGGAAAGACGGTTGGTAGCGCTCACCTTAATGTCGTGCATGTAGTGGTGCTGGTCGCTGCCGAAGATGTTGGGCACGTTCCTGGAAATGCGGGAAATTAAAAACGAATATAAAGCGCAGAAAATGCTCAATCGTAATGCGCAAAAAGGTGTGTACGTTCCCAGTCGGAGCATGGGGGACCTTTAGGAGCATGCGCATCCTTAGGAGCATACGATACTGCTAGGAGCATGCACATCGGCTAAGAACATGTGGTACCGCTAGGAGCATGCGAGTCCACTAGGAGCATGCGAATCCACTAGGAGCATGCGGTAACGATAGGACCATGCAACGCTGGTAGGAGCAAGCGGATACGTGAGGAGCATGCGGTACCGGTTAGAGCATGCAACATCGATAGGAGCACGCGATACCGTTAGGAGCATGCAACTACATGCAATATCGCTAGAAGTTTAAAATGCAGCTAGGCGCATGCGCAACCGCTGCACGCATGCGGTACCGCTAGAAGCACGCGTTATCGCTAGGAGCATGCAATCACGCTAAGATCATGCGAATCCGCTAAGAGCATGCGGTCCGCTCAGAGCGGCTGCTCCTCGCCTCGGATGAGCTGCTGGTGTCTACCATCCTTTCAAATGGGCAGCGACGAAACTTACTCGATGAGGAGCATTCCGGTCTCGCGATGCGACGCGTCCTCCGAGCGGCAGCAGTGCGCGAGGTACTGCAGCACGCCCGCCCACTCCTGTTTGCCGGTGTCCTCGTCTAAAATGCGCAAATCTGCATGCTTAAGGAGCTCCTCAATCTTACTGATCGTGTTGCGCGCGATCTCCGCCACGACGTCGCCGAGCTTCTTGCGCAGGCCGCCGTCGCGCTCCTCCGTCGTGCACTTGAGGAGCTGCTCGTAGAACTGCGCCTGCTGGCCGGTGCCCACGGCCTGCCAGAACTCCTCGAACTCGTTGGAGAGGATCCGCCGCAGGAGCACCAGCGACATTCCGCGCACCTGAAAATGACCGGTTAAGTTAAAGGTTAACAAAACTTTGAGGTCCAAGGTCTCAGCTGGCCTAAACTGTGCCGGTCTTTTGCCAGCCAGGTATAAACCGATTACGAGAACTATCAAGGCTTAGGCCTAACCCAATTGCGATTAGACTCTAGTCAGGGTTTAGACTAAATGTCTAGGCATGCACAGTCCTAATCGGAGGCCACTTGTTGACCAGCTGAGGCCGCTACAAACCCGAAAGTTCTAGGCTTAGGCCTCACAACTGACACATTAGCATATGCCTAATAGCTAAGGCCTACCAAGAACCGGACGCTAATTTAGGACGAAGCAGAAGTCTCTGTTTGACCCTCATTGGGGCTTGGGTTGGGCAGGTCCTGGTACGAGTCATGGTAATCTGGTCCAGCGGGTGTAGGTCCTGGCCATGGTTCGCAGAAAAATGTGACCAACCCTTTTATGGATACCTTAGAACTTTCAAAAGTGACTTTAGCCGGGCAGGTTTTAGGGCTAGCACCGCTAGAGGGTTTGCCAAGTTCGGGACCGGTTTCAAGCGCTCCGGAAGCCTTTTCGAGGGCAGTTCCCCGGAACAATCCGTCCAGCATTATCGTCCGAAAGGTGTAGCGTCGTCTTGCGTACCTCGGACTTCGCGCTCGGGTTCAGGTAGACCTGGAAGAGGAGCGTGCCCTTCTGATCGAGCGCGATCTGCTCGTACTGCTTCTCCGCTGGCGCGCGGACCTCGTTTTCGGGCGAGAGCATCTGCGCCAGGAGCAGTTCGAGTTGCTGGAGCAGGGCCATCGATTCTGTGTTAAGTGTCGTGAACGAAGTGAAGTCTAAAAGTTCAACAATTAATCTGCGAAATAGGGCAAAAAATAGCGCGAGGAAACATAAATAATTCTATGTAAAGGCATCAAAATAGAGCCGAGCCGACAAAAGCCTCTCGTACTGCTTCATCATATGCGGAAAATGGTCTTGTTCTCGTGGACTGTCAGCATAGTTACCCCTGAAGGTGCTTTCCTTTTCTCGGCAATTCTAGAAAAGTGATAATCCTGCCTATTTCCGATCATCTTTTAATACCGCTAATGCGTTCCGGGTGAGGATAATCCGTCGGTGACGAAAGACGTGGAAAACATTTGCTAAATCAGACTGGGATCCGCTGATACCGCGGGAATGACTACGCGGTTCTGAGATCTTTGTGCTACTTAGCAGAGATCAATGTGAGCTTTTTCACGAAACTAAGCACTTTTCAGGACGGAAACCGGAGCAAGAGTATCCTGAGGTTAGGCCTGATGACCTGTTTCACGTAGCAGAGTTAGGCCCCATTTTCTCCCAAAATAGACCATATTTTCCGGCCTAAGACGCCAGGATTTTCCTTGTGATTTTGCGCAAAAACGGCGTTGTTTGCAGCGAAATGAGTGCCAAAATATTCACTGAAGTAAGCAATCTAAAGCGGAAAAATGACGTAACATTTAGGCCGCTTTACAGCCCGAAAATTGGCCAAAATCTTTGACCTAAACAACCATCATTCTCACAAAATTTTCCTTCTCGACGCCAATGCTTCTTGCTATGACTGGTCTAGAACATTCCCATATTTAAGCAATAAAACACAGAAATATCTCCCGAAATCCAAGCTCATTTGGCCTAAATTTCGCGGAAACCGGGCCACGCTTAACGACCGCGTTTTGAAACCATGCGACGAAACGGAGGAGTGACGCGCACGCTTTCTGGGCCCAAAATTTCGAACGCATGCGGCGTCCTTCCGCGGCGGTGACGTAGTGCGGGAACGCCGGCGGGCACTCGAAGCGAACGCGCGCGACTACGGTCCTGATGCTCATGTGGGGTTCAAATTGAGTGGCGGAAAATGCAGAGAAGAGAAAAGTGCGTCCCGAGCGAGGAAACGCGAGGAAATGGCGGCCATTAATCGAAGAAGCTCTCTCATGAAATCATCTTTTTGGAAAGAATTGCCATATATCGAAAAACTAGTAAATATTAAACCGCTTATCCACCGTTGCGTATAATCCTCCGCAAAGGAATTTGCTAAGAACGGGGATTATTCGCGTCTAATTTTATTGAGCAGCCTGCATGAGCCAAAACATATGCTCGTTTTACAACTTTCAACGAAAACCATTAGTGTGGCCTGTGCTTGAAAAGTTTGTGACTAATAAATAATATAGTTGACAACGTTCAGTCATCTTTAAGAAGGCAGTGACTCACTGCCTTGGCCATGAACGTCTTTGAATAGTCTCGGTTTTATGCCGAGTTCTGGAGCGTCCCATTTCGGCTTCAGTGCCTAAGACGCTCTTTTTGTTCTAAACTCTGAAAGAGAAAACTGAGCGAGAGTAAAGAGCGTCGAGAAAAAGGGAATTAGCCAGTTCATGTGGCGTCCCCAGTCAAACCAGCGAAACTTTAGTCAAAGAAATCCTTACAAATGCGTGGTGGCGTGGGCTACGCTACAGCTCAGTGTGGGAATTCCAAGAGTTTTTTCCGTGTCCGAAAGTCGCTTTTCTTTTATGTACATGAACAGGAGAGCCGACGCAGTTCTGACGTCGAAACACCCTGACCTAGACTGGTATCGTGATTTCCTGCGACAAAACCGCGCACAACGAGCCACAACTTCACTGGTTTAGGTAATTTGCGCGAATTTGAACACTTTGGACCACTCTCCCACCGCGAGATGCCAGCAATGTCGAAGCACGCCGGGAGGGAACTGCGGGCATTGAAACCTTTGCCGAACGGGTAAGTAACTTTTCCTTCAGTTGGATATCCACCTTCCTGGATCAGTAGGAGGGATTAGCGGTCGTTGCATAAGGTTACCCGTAAGTTCGTCCCCGAAAATTAGGACCTGGTACTCGATGTTTGCGTTAGAGGCTTGGGCTTAGGAACCCCGAGGGCGGAAGAGTTAAGACTTGTGCTGATTTTTGTTGCGCTAATTACTTAGGCTTAGGCCCATGAACCAAGGATCTCAAAGATCCCGTCAGCTTAAGCCACTTTAAGCTTAGGCTTAGGCTTAACTTACGCTTTGGAACCCCGAAAGCAGAAGAGCTTAAGCGTAGGCCGAACTTGAGTGCCACCACTTTCAACTTAAGCTTAGACTCATGAAACAAGGATCTCTCAACCAGCTTAGACTACATTAAGCTTAGGCCAGGCTTTGCGGGGAATTTCACGTTATGACCACTTCCCACCTACATTGCTTCTTATTCTTGCTTTCAGACGTTCCCAGAAGGCCGGTGAGCTCCCGAGGGCGAAGCGCAACTCGTCCACGCCTGCAGCCGCGACGCCAAAGCCGAAGAAGAAGAAGCAAGCCGTCGACGATGATACGCTTACCATAGGGCTTTCCCGTGCATCCGACGTCGAGGAGATCGACAAGGAGGTGCGCTTTCGTTTCATATCCGCTGAGGTGCCGAACTGTTCGGAGGCCGTACAGTCATTGTCCGTGCTCTCTCCCCTGGATCCGCTACAATTTGCCGAGCAGGGCTGCCCAGGTCCTGATCTTGTGCAGTCCTGCTCCGTGTCCCCTGACGTTCTAGGCCCTAGCCCTTGGGGTCAAAAGGATCCATTGGGCAGGTCCTGGTCCTGATACTAGTCCTGGCCCCGGATCTCTCGGGGCTGGCCCTGGTGCTAGGCCTCTGAAAAATGAGCCCAGCCCTCGTATCAAGTCCCACATGGTAAAGCCACCACCTTAACCACCCGGACCGCATTCCGGAGCGTACTGCCAACCCCGTACCGAACTCCGTACCATAGAGTATGGTACGGCGTACGGTACGATCCATAAAAAGGCCGTCCTACGGCCCGTACTAGCGCATTTTGTGCCGGATATTGACGCCGTAGCGCACTGCTCCAGTACGGTACGATACGGAAACCCGTACTGGAACTGCTCTGTACCGTACCCAGTACAGTACAATACGGAGAGCAGTACGGTACGGTACGGGATATGGCACGTCGTCTAAGAATACTAAGATGCCCGAGACTATGGGGACCAGGACCGAACCCGGACTGGTCCATCCCTGGTCCTCATCGCACACTCACTCCCGAGCAGAATAGCGCGGGAATTCAGACTTCTCCTTTAGAACACCGATCCGGAGCTCAACGTGCCAGCTGAGAATCCGAGCGACGACGCGCCGACGACGAGTGCCGCCGAGAAGGTCCTGGTCCTGACACTAGTCCTGGTTCTTGGTCTCTAGTCCTGGTCCCGATCATGGTGCTCAGAAAAAAAGTGAGCCCAGCGCCGGTACCAAGGCCCTCACCCGTACCGTACTGTCCACGTCGTACCGCTCTCAGCAGCGTAGAGTACGGCACGGCGTACGGTGCGGTCCATATGAAGGCCGTCCTACGGCACGTACTAGTGTATGTTCGCCGGAGAATGACGCCATACCGTGCTGCGTCTGTGCGGTACGGTACGGAAATCCGTGCTGGACCTGCCCTGTACCGTACCCAAGACAGTACAATACGGAGAGCAGTACGGTACGGTACGGGATATGGCACGCCGTCTAAGTATACTAAGATGCCCGGGACTATGGGGGCTAGGACCGAACCCGGACGCGTCCATACCTGGCCCTAATCGTACACTAACTTGGAGCAGAATACCGCGAAATTCAAACGTTGTTTTTAGAACACCGCTCCGAAGACGCCCAACGTGCAAGCCGAGAATCTGAGCGACGACGCGCCGACGACCAGTGCCGCCGTGGAGAAGAAGTCCAATGAGATGTGCCCGGCCTGCGGGAAACCATGGGGCTCTGGTCGCTCGTTCATCGGATGCGACGGATGTCACGCGTGGTGTCACTTCAGCTGCTTCAAGGTGCGACTAGAGAACACAAAGCGGAAGAAGTTGTGATAGAGTCCCCCGTACAGACTCAATGCTGTTGAGCGTGGCGCTTCCGCAGTGCAGTTTCTGGGGCGCACGGCGTCGAGCCAAAAGTGGCGTATAAAACATCACATCCCATGGGCCGTACCTTGTGCCGTACCGTGAAGCTAGACTTAGACGCGAACCCCCCCCCCCCCCGCCCGCCGTACCGTGCTGACACCCCTGTGCCGTACTTAATAGTACGGTGTGCGGTACGGTCCATATTCACGCCACGCTGCGGCCCGTATCAGTGCATTTATAGCCGCTGAATGATGGTCCTGGTCCTATAGTCCTTGGGGTCACCGTACCCGTACTCGTCACCGAAAAAGTTCTGTTATGGATGGCCATCGTCCTGTAGTCCTGGGGGTCTAGGCCGCTGATCCCGGTGCTTAAAGGTGTCCAGACCTCTTGCGTTCTCGCCGTTCCTTTTTCCCAAGCAGAGTCCTGAGTTTCTCACCACCGAGCTAGGATACTAAAACAGTAAACTTCCCGTTCTACGTTCCTTCCACATCTACTCGCTTTTCAGCTGTACAAGTTGCACACAAAAGTGATCGACAAGTTCTACTGTCCGCCGTGCATCGTCCACAAGGAGTGCGAGCTGAAGTTCTACGAGGAGGTGCCGAAGGAACTCGGCTGTGTCGAGAACATCGAAGATCGCAACGGTAAGTCTTGCGGGACATAGAGAATGTTGTTGCATTCTAGTTGCATTTTGTCCCTTGAGACAAAAGGACGAAAAATCCCAGTGTAAAATGTGAAAACTAAGCAAAAAGTGGAAAGTTTCGAAAATAGGGTATCCGCCAAAAAGTTTCAGTAGAAGAATTCAAAATTTATTTAATTTAAACAAATTAAAAGGTGCTAACAGTCGGATTTTCCTGCTCGCCTACTCGATCGCTAAGAACGATCTGATTTAGCAAACTATCGCTTTAACCTTCGCTTTTAGTAATCTTCGAGGCCCTCAAGCTGAGCGTCGACGTGAAGATGAAGGACGCCGTCGCCAGCTTCTCGTCCAAGGAGGCCGACAAGCAGTGAATAGCGACTCGCGACGACATCTTCCCACGGTCTACGGGTTCTAACTTCACCGGTATAATCGTCGTTTGCCTTCCAACGTCCACGATGTCTTCTTCTTCTTCCGTCCAGTGTCAAGCTTGCTGTGCATTTCCGAGTGATTCAGTCTCTCCCTCCGACCTTCCGCTTACTCTGTTCAGTCTGTGACCGTCTCTCTCTTTGCTCGTGCATGTGAGGAAGCGCTAGGTAAGCGAGTGGGGAAAGTCCAGTGCTCGGGTCCGTGCCGTAGTTTGTAGTGTACTGTCCCCCGGACCGTACCGCACTTCTCCGTACCGTGCTCAGCCCCCGTACCGTACCGTACTGAGCGCGCCTTCGTACCGTTCTCCGTACCATAGAGTGCGATACGGTGCCGTGCCGACGTACTTCTCACCAAAGCCCTTATCGTACCGTACCAGCACAGTACACCGCTCTGTACCGACTAGCATTGGGGCTTTTTGCCTAAATTTGCAGCTCCGCTCTGCCGCCAAATTTTGTTTCTCCCACATGACACGTTGACCGGTGCCGAGGCTGAGCGGCTAGGTAGGTGTGCTCTTGGCAAAAAGGGAAAAAGCTGATCAAGTGACAGGTTCCTGCCCATTCTCACCAGCGCTTACTCGCCGTCCTCAGCCTTCCCTTACGTTCTCTCTTTTATCACTTTACCCCTTTGCGTTATTTCTCTCGGTTATTGCCTTTACCATCGCCATTGCCCCTTCCACTCGTGTCTCGTGTCACTGAGCGTATCAACTTTAACGAAGAGTATAAAGGTCTGTTTGCCGACGCTTTCTCAACTACACATGGGCTCAAATGGTCGAGACCTTAGGGTCCTTAGTAGCTTAGAGCTTTGACGAAGAGCTTTAGGAAAGAACCCAGTTCTGCTCTTGGAACTTGCTGAAGCTAAAGAGAGCGCGGACTTGTAGGATGTCGAGCAATTTATGGTATACCTAGCTTTACGGCAACGAAAACGGGAGTTTTTAAGCGGGAACCAGCTTAGTTTTGAGGGACTTTTTAAGCGTGAAGGCTGTCGCGCTAGACGGGTGCATCACGGCCTTCGGCATGAAATACTGCTTCCAAGTGCTGGCTTCTGCGCCCGACGAGCGTTTGGGCGACGACTGGGAAATGACGGGCTACGACCCGGCGGTCGCGAGCTGGACTTGTTCGGATGCTACGAACAGTTTTGTTTGCGAGATTTCCGCATGACGAAAGTTTATGTTTGTATTTCGACTTAAGATGCGCAGCAAAATAAATTTGCTTAAAAATTAATTTTACTTAAATATCTAAAAGTTATTCTAACCATAAATTTGAAATTTAAATCAAAAATAAAATTTAAAATGAATAAAATATATAATAATAATAATGTAAAGTTAATTAATGTAATTAATATATAATGTAAAGTTTTTGTTAAAGAATCCGGAATTTAATCGTCGTGTTCTGGAAAGAGGCGGTAGACTAATCGGTAAAGAATTCATTTTCTTAAAAAGCCGCATGAAAACTGACTATTTAAGGCTAGTAAACAAGCTCTACTTTTCGTCTTTGGTACACTATTACCATGGCGAAAACGACAACAACCAATCAAGTAATCGTTTCCTTTACTGGACTAGCAAGAATATGGACATGACAGAGAGACAGAACTGACAAAGCAAGATGCATTTGACGTCGTTGGCCATCGAGTATCCTTCGATGTGCTTAGCCCCACATGCCCCAGGGTCTGAAAACGGACATGGTCAGGGTCCAATCAGTCCAAGAAGAGACTTACCGGTACATGCCCATCATGCCCCACGGGCGGTACATTCCCCACGGTCGGTACATGCCCATGCCCATTCCGTAGCCGCCCATGCCGTATCCCCACTGGCGGCGAACGCGGTCGGCGCGGCTGAAATACGTCGGTTTAACTTTGTACGCTGGCGATCTTAAGAGGCCAATGGATCGTAAAAATCGTCTTTCTGTCAAATAAACGAATGTCACATTTAATTGCCTAAGACAGGATTTGCGGCTATGGCAGAACTTAAGCGACAACCCGGGCCTAAGCTGAAACGACGACCCTATTATACCGCCTGAGCCTAAGCCTGCATGACATTCTAAGCTTAGGGCTAGGAACAGCTAAATCTTGCCTAAAGCAGCTGCTAACGGGCGGAACCAATCCATGCCCGCGATCGGCGCGGCTGAAATTCCTCGCTTTAACTTTATACGCTGGAGATCTTAAGAAGCCTGAGCCTAGGACTAGACTAAAGAAGTCGACGAAGCGTGCCACAAAACCCTCAGCTTGTATGCTGAAAAGCATCCGAAGGTTCCTGCCCTTCTCCCTTACCCCTAGCCCATCATTTCTCTTAAGCGAGCCTAAGACAAGCCTAAAGTTCAAAAACTGCATGAAATCATAAGTCATCAGCTCGGCCTAAGCTTAAGATACTTACAACTCAGGTGCCTCGAGGCTCAAGTCGGGCTCGCGCTCCTGACGACTCTGCTGCTGTTGGCCACCCGCTAGCGACGATCCGGAGCCCTTCGTGTCCCTCTGCTGGCGGCCCTGCTGATCGCCGCCGAAAGCGCTGAAGTCCTGCTGCTTCTGACCGCCGGTGAAGCCCTGCTCGTCTTCCAAGGAGAAGACTGCGAGGACGAGCCCGAGGAGGGCGAGGACGCCGAGAAGTCTCATTATTGCAATGGAAGAGGGTGATTGGAAATCGGAGTGATTCTCACCGATGAAAGTCCGACGCCTTCCGACGGGTTTTATACGGAATTTCCAGACGAAGTTTGATCGAGAAGTAAACAAATATTTTACGAATGTTTGTTGTCGACAGGGAAAATCGCTTCCCGACCAACTTGCGCCTCCCGACCTCCGCGAAATCAACCTTGAACCCTTACGCATGGCGCGAACGAGAGCGACTAATTAGGAGGTGGTCAAAACATTCCGCCGCGTCTTGCGTTCAAAATAAATAAAAACACTAGTTTTTCGTCCGACGAGGTTAATTTTCTAGAAATTGAGCAATCTATGACGTGTAAAACCGGTTCGGCGTAGATTTAGTTTTCTCGGACAGGAGGCTGCCTTGTGCTCGAAGCTAACTTCACTGGGACCGCACGGTTCTTTATTGTTTTGAGTTTTCAAGTGTTTGTTTTTATTATGCTACTGGCAAAAAAAGCGAATGGTATCGAAAACCGATACTATCGGGTTTTTAGTATCGGTATCGGTCATGAGAAAATCTGCCCGCATTAAGATCTTTTTTAGTGTTTCCGTCAGCCAAAATTCAACGTAAATCTTAATGCAAACCTAACAAATTCCAACTCAAACCATTTAAAACATGTTCAGTTAGCAGCACAAGTTGCTTCGGCGCATTTTTCGCTGAATTTTGCTACATTTTTTTGCGTTAGAAGATTACTTTGGGGACTTCGGTATCGGTATCGGTAATGTGATAGGTATCGGTATCGGGTTTTTAGTATCGGTATCGGTATCGGTCTCTAAGTTTTCATCCCGCATCCCTGGTGCTGTTCTTGAGACTGTTCTTGTCAAAGGTCGGGGTCCTTGCTTTGCGGTCCGTGCCCGTACTGGTACGGCACGGAGTACGCTGTGGCCGTGGTCAATCCGGTACGGAAAACGGTACGGCATCGGTTTTGGCGGTTTTTAGATTGTCTTGCCCTAGGTCCCGTACTGGCATAGTACGGTACGGGCGGGGGTTAGACTGCTTTGATTGCCCGACTCTTTATTCTTGTACGATTCTGTTGTGTGAGCACGTTCTCCTCGCGGGTAGGCGCAGCCTGCGACCGTACGATCCGATACGAGACAGCCCACGTTCTTCAGCATTTACATGCAGAGCGTCTGAGTTGGCCACTGAGCACAACAAAACATTCCACAATCACCACATCTCCGGTCATCCATTCGACTCGTAGCGAATGAACTTGCACGAATTTCGCGCCGTCTTAGTCCAAAAACCGGTCCTTTCGCCGGGAGTTTGGCGTTTGTGATCTTTGCGATCTAATCGTTCGCGTCCCGTCAACTAATCAATCTGCGGAGGTCATTTCGAGAAGGTGACCGACGCTTCGGGAAGAAGAGGTAAACATCCACACGGGATGGGCGCGACCTTCAATCAGGCCTTTGATGCGCGAGGGTTCCCTTAAGCGGGGGTCTAAAAGCCATTTCCGAACAGTTATTGAATTTCTTATGTTTTTATCACTGCTATTTTTAGCCACCGTCTGCAACCCTGCAAAAAATCGATTTCAGAGGAAGCAGTTTAAACCAAGATGAAGCTTCTCGGCATTCTTGCCCTGTCGGGCCTCGCCCTAACGCTCCTTGCCCTCGACAAAGACCAGCAATTCGCCGGCGAGCAAAAGCAGCAGGGTCTGAGCCGCCCGCTCGGCCCCGTCGGTGCCCAAAAAGATCGCGAACAGAGAGACGTCGACGCTGGAGCGTCGCTTGGAAATGACAAGCTGGCACAAGAGGCCTCCGAAGATGCGGCTAGTCCGGAGAAGTCCGCACTGTAAGTCGAAGAATTATAGGCTCCCAAAACGAGTCCTAAGCATTCACGGAAGCTAGGATTTTACAGATGATATTTATAATTTTTAATCAAAATTATATTTTATAATTTTTTAAAATTATTATTTTAATATCTACACTATTTTTCATTTATAAATTTTGATTTTATAGGCTGATAAGCGGGATTATTTTCCAGGATACGTGACCTAATAGCGTTTTAAGCTCGCCTGCTTACGCCGTTAAAGAGACGAATTCCAGCCGCTCAGAACGCGTGCGTCGCCAGTTCTAAGCGTCCTCCCGAACGCAACCGCTCATCGACAGCTGCATCGTAGAAGCAAAAGTCTTTGTCCTTGTATGGTACACGCTTGATGAATAAAATATTACGAGTTCGGAAACCTGTGATTCGGGTCGTGTTGCTCACCTGTGGACAGTGTGCCGTGGCGATTAAGGCTCAAATTTCGTTTTTTTAATTTTTACATTTCGTAATTCCTAAATATCATATCCGTAAAAAAAGAAAAACGCCTTCTATGCGACTAGAAATTAAACTGTTTTAACAGTTTTTTCATGGCTATCGAGTGATACAAACCCGAGGTAACAGCTTGAAACCTTTCGCAAGCGGAAAGGAATCCTCTCGATCCGGATACCATAGGAAAGACCATATCCATAGGTTTATTGACATTTCTCCTAAGCGGAAAACTAGGTGAACGAGATTAAAAGGAAATCTCTCTTCTTTCAGAATTGTACAACGCGTCGAACAACGCCGGTTTAGCCATAGAATCCCCACGGTCTGAAATGCGGCATGTAAGGGGTAACACAAGCGAGCCAATGGATAATTGTGTACTTACTGGTATCCCATGCCCCACGGTCGGTACATTCCCATGCCGCCCCACGGGCGATAGCCCATGCCGTAGCCCCAGAACTGACGGCGAACGCGATCCGAGCGACTGAAATGAGCATGTGAGAAACGTACTGGCAGACTACGATGGTCACTTCGCAGTACGTACGGCTTTCGAATCCTGTTCTAAGTCTGCAGGCTTTATTAGAGGCGTACCATAAAATGACCTGAGAGTCACCAGGTCACCTGCATATACCTAGTCAACATTTTCGGAAGTCTGTACTTCTAAGCTGCCTAGAAGCGTCTGTGCGGTTTCGCCCTAGATTAGACTTAGGCGCGGCCTTCCCCCGTAACGAACTTCGTACCGTACTGACCGTCCCGTACCGAACTTCGTACCGTACTGACCACTCCGTACCGAACTCCGTACCGTACTGGCCACCCCCTACCGAACTCCGTACCGTACTGGCCACCCCCTACCGAACTCCGTACCGTACTGACCATCCCGCGAACTCCGTACAGTACTGACCACCCCGCGACGTACTCACCACCCCGTGCCGAACACCGTACCATAGAGTACGGTACGGCCCTTATTAGAGCCGTACTGCGGCCCGTACTAGTGCATTTTTTAGCCAGAGAATGATGCCATATCGTATTGCGCGAGTACGGTACGGTACGGAATACAGTACGGGCATCTAAGTATGGCCTAAATCTACCCTTCCCCCGTTAGTCCTAAGTTCAGTCCATACGACGCGAGCCTAAATCTTAGGACTTTGTCCAAGCCAGCACATGCTAAAAGCTCCTTTCCAGTTACTGAACTAGACTTAAAGTTGTTCTAAAATCAATCCCTGGTCAAAGCTATGTATTGGAGCCTAAAATAGTCGAACCACTTAGTCAATGTTTTAAAATGGCACCGAAAAGTGCGTAGCCGGTTTAGAGGCGAAACCAAAGCAGTGAGAAACGCCTTAGTCCTAATTAAGTAAACGTTTCACTTCATGCGTATGTCCAGGCATCAGAAGCTTACAGTTCTGGCGACTCCAGTCCTACGTCCGGCTCGCGTTCTTCGCGTAACGGCTGCTGTAGGCCTCCGGTAGGCGGCTTTGCATCGCGCTCATGACGGACGCGTGGGTCCGCGAAGTTCGGCCAAATGTACTGACCGCCTCCTCCTTGCTGGGCCATGGCAGCGACAAGACACAAGGCGAGGAAGACCAATATAGTGATAAGTTTCATAATTAGTTCGGCCTAAGCCTTTGGATTTTAGAGAAGAATCGATGAACCGTAGACGCAAAAGTATCCGGAAGTTTTAGACTTTTATAGTCCGACTTTGCGCCTTCCGCGTAAACACTTTTTTTCCTGTTTTCAGCCTCCTTCTTGACGGATTTGGTAACACTCACATCGAACTTTGTGAACTCTTGGCGACGTTAGCGCGTCAACGACCGCGCCGACGAGTCTGCTGTCATCGGGCAGGCGCAGAACCGGTTCGGCGCGTGCTGATTAAGGGGAAGATGGGCGAATTCTGCTCGCGATGTTGGTCATTTCTCGGAACCACCGCTGTGGCTAACGTGTTTGTGTTTATCACGAAAGGTCCTTGAGGAAATGCGCAAGGTAAAAAGAGGTTGCATCAGACGCGTACTTACGTAAGAAAGTGCATACGCGTACTTGCAAAAGATAATGTGCAAGTTTCGTGAACCGTTTAATTGGGCTGAGTGCAAAGCAGGGATGGGCGGAATTTTTTCGACGACCGGGACCGGGACCGAGACCGGGACCAAAACCACCGGGACCACCGGGACCACCGGGACCGAGACATCGGGACCGGGACCGGGACCGAGACATTAGTTAATTTTTCGCCTCAAAACTGGGGAGAGGGTTCAGGCCCATGCTTAAATTTGCTTACAGCGGAGAGGGGGGAGGGGGTCGAACCCATGCTTACGTAAGCGACACTAGGTAAGATGGCCCGCCGCTAGGCGCCGCCCAGACGAAATTCTGACTATATTCCTTAAATTTTCGTCTAAAATTCCGTTGGCGTCGCCTGCGGCGGGCTGTTTGAACTCACTTTTGTATCAGTTTTGACCGCTTTTGTCCATTTTTTTGCCAAAATTCCGTTGCTATCGCCTGGGGTGGGCCATTATTCACTGAGTTTTGGAAAGGTTTTGGACGATGTTTGTGACAGTTTTTTTTCAGTAAAAGTTTTTTGAGGAAAACAATGACACTGTTTCCCGTTTTTCAAAGTATATTTGCGAAAACTTTGTTCCAATGCGGTCGACATATGACCACATTCTCACAGAATTTAGGCCGCCGCATGTGTTACCATCGAAATTTTGGCCCAAAATTCATGATTTTGACATAAAACTTGGTCCGGGCAAGGCGTGCGGCAAAAGGTCGAAAAGTCGAAATGGGCGGGATTTTTTCGATGACCGGGACCGGGACCGAGACCGGGACCAAAACCACCGGGACCACCGGGACCGAGACCGGGACCGAGACCGGGACCCGCCCATCCCTGGTGCAAAGCGAGCCTTGTGCAATACAAGACCTTAAATGAACAAGCAAACATGTGGTCTGAACGGAGCTTTTTTAGGTTCCGTTTGATCCAAATGCTTTTAGAAGCCTTCCCAGGGAAACATCACTTTATTGGGCCAAACTGGAAAAACGTTTCCGACTGTTTGCTACCAGGCCGCATGCGGAGGAAATCAGTTAGACCTTAAAGGCCGCATGACAGCCATTACTTAGGCTTCTTCACTTTCCACTTAGCGCACGCTGCGAGTATCGTAAAACAGCCAACCACCAGTGCGCACTTAAAAATTGGCAGAACGTACCGTCTTACTGCCCGTACCGTACGGGTACGGCGTACGCAAGAGGGGGGGGGGGGGTCGTCTACTGCGAAGTTCGGTACGGCTTCATTTTTCTCGAAATTTAGCACTCGGACAGCCCCTAGTAGCACCGTACCGTAGACTTTGGTGAATAGCTCCTCTGTGCCGAACGCCGTTTTGTACTGATTTACTCTACCGTCCCGGAAAACGGAGCGGCGAAAAAAACGGTCGTTTTCTTGCTGTTCTCCACTAAACGGGACGGAACGGGGTCAATTTCGAGCCATAACGGACTCCGTTCCGCACTAGTACGGAACGAGATACGTACCCATTTTGTCCCTCTGTCGTTCCGTCTTCGCCTTCCGTATTGTGCCGTATTGCCGCCGAAAAAGACAAGAAAAAATGAAATGAAAAAAAAACGATTTTTTGTGGCAAATCAATGAAAGATTTTAAGCCAAGAAAGCTAAATGCGGGCGGAATTTCTCATGACCGAGACCGAGACACGCATCCCTGATAGAACGCGCTACGTTGGGGACACGTGTTTTCTTCAATCGGACACCCACGCCCTAAGGGTAAGTTGTTGTGGATGCTTCGTATGACATCATTCTGCATGCGCCTAACTAGATACCTATCCGTGCATTCTTTTGAACCAGAATTTGCGGACCCCGATGAGGTAACTCAGAATTGCAAGCAAACAAAGGGCCAAACGCAAATTCTTTGCTGATAAGACTTACAAGGGGCGATTAGACAACACGACCCCATTGTGACTGTATAATCCTTCTGTTCTCGGAGAATCAGCACGATCCAAAAGCGCGCATTTCTTCGCCGTAGCGGCGCTTCGTCTGCCAGTCAACGCTGCCAGTTTCAGTTTTTAGCAGACTGTTCGGTGCAGTTTTCAGACTTCAGCTCGTTTCAGTTTGAGTTAGGGCCGTTTTAAGCCGTCGATTCGATGTCGCTACTTGCCGTTTCCCTTGTCATATTCTTCGTCGACGTAGTCGTCGCGAAATGCCCCACTGGGACGATCCAAGGCGTCTCCGACTCCGACTGCTACGTCTTCCGCTCCAAGCCGGAGTTGTGGTTCCAGGCGGATGAGGACTGTATGCGACGCGGAGGGCATCTGGCGTCGGTCTCTGGCCGGCTTATGAATTCGTTTATTTCGCAGATTAGCGACCACTACTGCGCCAGCGAGTACTGGCTCGGCGCCGGCTGGAACACAGAGACGGACGACGCGTGGGTGTGGACCGATGGGCGTCCCTTCCGTTACACAAACTGGGCGCCGGGTAAGCCGTGTCTTATCCTGCAAGGTGTACACTCTTTTTGACGCTGTCAAACACACGCGGCTTCAAGAAACAATTCAGACCATGCGATGCTTCATTGCCGAAACTTTATTTTAATTTGTCCCAGAATGTTCGCATGTGCGTTTTTACGTATCCCGCGTTGTCCACGTGTTCCCAGGTTTTGGATGCTCGAGACCCCTTTTTCGTGATCTAACTCCATCATAATGTTTGACTAGCGGCTAGGCCGCGCTGACGCGCGGCCGACGCCGCTTGCTGAGATACCTTTTGTATAGCACTATTTTCCGGAGACACCGCATTCTTTTGATTTGATGTGATTTATGATTTATTCATAAGCAGCGCAATCAGTGTTTTCATTTGAGTCATCCCATTCTAGCAAAACTTCCAAAGATGTCCAACCTTGGAACTTTGCCCCTGTTTAGGGCAAGGATCGGCGTACACCACTCCCGGTTTGATGGCAGGATGATGATTATGCTTAAACGAAAAGAGAATGAAAAATTTCAACAAAAAATACAAAAAAATTTAAAAAAAATGTTCGCAAAGATCGAAAAATATTTGAAAATTGACGATAATCGTTGGTTTCAAAAGCCGTGAAAACGGCAAAATTACAACTTTTTCACCGATCTTTTCAAGAATGGTCTATAGATGAGTTTGTAAAGGACACAAATTATCGATTTCTTAATTTTAGTCAAAAAGGTTCGGCACTTTTGGTCGTTAAACACAGTTGAAATCAGCGAAAAAAGTGCTAAAATACGATACAGTTTCCGATGTCGCTTCGGTTGCGGCCCTTCAACTTGTATAAGACCATCATATATAGGTAAATGACTTATAGCCTGCGTTGTAGAGGAGAAAAAAATATATATTTAACACGTCGCTTTAATCAAAAAGTTCCGGAACTCTTAGAAGTAAAAATCAAAGAGAAAACTCGAGAAGCGCGCTCAAAATCGATATTTTATCGATTCAATATTTGTCCTTTTACTTCTTTCAAAATCGACATACAACTTTAATCAAAAAGTTTGGGAACTTGAAAAACAAATAGGAACATCGAATAGTTCGCTCAAACGCGCAATCTTTTTCCGATTTCACTTTAGTTTTTGCCTTTTAACTTCTTTCAAAGCCAACATAGAGTAATGCTTTATAGCTCATTTTGTAGAGGAGAAAAATCTCTATCCAGCGATTCATTTTAATCTCAAAAAAATTTAAATATTTAGTAACGAAAAACAAATAGGAACGTTCAACTGCGTCAATGGCGCATGAATCAAACAGTGGGAGATGACGTCATCGTCTCCCGCCGCCACCGCCCGGTTCAATGAAATAGCCCGCGAAATAAAGGGGCTATTTATTTTAGGGGGTTCAAAAGGGGAATTTCAAAAAAGTAAAAAAGGCCAATTTTCGGAATTGCAGGATTTACCGGGGTGCCAAAAATCGCCGAATTCTGACCACTGTGAATAGGTTAAAGGGGCGCGGAACCACGGACATAGACCTGCGTTTTAGTAAGTAAGATGGGTGTTACGCGAGTCATAGTGGTTTAGGAGATACAGGCTAATTACTGCAGCTTGGCAATAGAACAGGAGCCTGAAAACAAGCGTGGGTCGGATTCTCCACGAAGTCGAAATTAACAGCTTCCACCTCCTGCCAAACCAGGCGGCCGAGTAAAAGCCCGGCTGCCTGGGTTCCCACTTATCTCGGTTTTCAGGAAATTTCCCAAACCTTGTCATTTCGAAAAGTACACAACGAATTAGCGGAGTCAAGCGAAATTTGGTCCTAAGGCTACTCACTGTTTTCAGGGGAACCCTCCACCACCACGGACGGGACCTTCTGCGTCGCGCAGGACGCTCAAAGCGCACTATGGTACAGTCGGCCATGCCGGCAAACGACGGCCTACGTTTGCCGGATTCCACCCTTGTCGGCGGGCACTTTGACGAGTACAACGGCGACGACAATCGCGGACACGACAACGACGGTTCTTCAGTGCCCGACGTGTCCCACGTGCACTGAGCAGCCGACCACGTTTCCGCCAGAGATGCCTACCACGACAACACAGACACCGACTGGGACTCATTCCACCGAGCCGCCGCCGCCGGAATGGCACACGAGCCCCGTAACTGGGAAGTGCTACGGTGTAAGTTTGTCGGCTATAGTTATTAGAATGAGGACGCCTGGACGCATTTTAACGAATGAACAATTAACAAACTGGATTGACCTAAAAATTTCGCCAGTCCACTGAGGCTCAAAGACCGCTTATTTGGGCGCAGCCTTGGTTTAAAGCCGTAAAAAGGGGCAAAAAATCGGACCTTCTAGAAAAAATAGCAAGCTGGTATCAGGTCGGATTTCGGCGTAGGTTGTTGGGTTTCCACTAATCATCCCCCATCTGGTGCCAGGCAGGGCTCGACGTAGCCCTCGGAATAGTCCGATCATTTGCATTCCTTCCGCATAAATCAAATCAGGGCGCGTCAGTGGTGCCAAACGTCTTTTAGGGGGCCAGTACAAATTTTAGGGTGGGCCAAGAAATTTACCCCGTAGGTAAAATTTTCACGGCGGCCTGGGGCCGCCCCCCTTGCTAATTTTTTGGCCCTTCCGATTTTAGGGGGGGGGGCATGCCCCTCTGACCCAAAGGCCGGTACGCCACTGAAAACGTGTGTATTACCTGCACAAAAGTAAACATGGAAACCGTTTCCCTGAGCCTCAAATGTCGTTCTTTTAGCTGGTGACGTATTACGAGACGGGCGGCGTGTTTGAAACTGCATGCACACGATATTCTGCCACGTTTGCCTCGGTTCACAGCGTCGAAGACAACCAGTGGCTCACAAGTAAGTTTTTTACATTCCGAATGCGACTGAGAGGCTAATTTGCAACAATTAGCTACTGCAAGCAACCCACGCGTCCTTCATTAAGCAGCAATTTTCGCGCTTCATTTGTGGCGCTGAGCGAGTCAATTCTACAAAAGGATACGGGACAAGCAGAGATATTTTTTATTTTATTTTTTATGGCGGCCCCTTGTCGGTTTCCTTCGAATAACCCTTTGGCTTAGGCTTGAGGCCCTGCAGAGGCCCCAAGAGATGATTTCCGTCAAACCACTAGCATTTTGCTTGATTCCAGTTAAGGGTAGGCAACCGTGACGTGATCCGAGACGTGGTTCACGTCCTCGTTCCGTCAAGTGGGTCATCCCGTCACGGATACCGTCACGGGGATACCCCGATAACAACGCCATGAACCGTGACGCGCTTTTTCCAGGTATAAATCACCGAAAACCGATGAATTAGCGGTTCCTGGGCTAAAATTTCAGCAAAACCCCGTCACGGATGACAGTCGGGATTCCGTCTCGCGACGGATCCCGTCACGGAGGGGGTCATTTGCCTGCCCTTAATTTCAGTCACCACTGTGGAACTCTTTACAAAGACCAGCATTTCGCTGGTGCCGCTAGCGGCAGTCAGACAGATAGGATTTTGCAAAACATTCTACCAAACGGACAGGCTTCTTGTCAAAGTTTGCACGAACCTTAGGCTTTGCGCAACTGACTGTGGGATACGACGACTACGTACTGATCGGTCTTTACCGAACCGACGACGACCTTACTTGGCGCTGGTTCGACCAAACTTCCAGGAACTTTACCAACTGGGCGTCTGGGCAACCGACCGGCGTTGAGACGGCGTATGCGACCCTTCTCACTAGCGATGGCGAGTGGTATGTGAACCCGAACGCGGTCTGGACGTGGACGAACGCCATATGTGAGAAATCGAGCTGCTGAGGCGTATTCTTACTTTGCATAAAATCGTGTATTTCGAGAACACGAGGACCGAAGTATGATCGTGGTGTTCTTGCTTTCATTATTATCGGTTTCCGCGGTCGGACGTGACCTGAATCGTCGACGAGAGCAACGGAGTTAAAAGTGTAAGGATAGCCCGAGCTTTTGATAAACGTTGCTTCTAGCGCCTTCTTCGTGTTCATTTAGGGGACGACTGCCAGAAGTACTACTGTGGGCTAAAACTATTTGGTATTTAGGACGTTTTTATTCGTGACTGCAGAAATTTCATGAGACTGAAACAACCTTAGTCGTTCTTGTGATATTTTAGGCATATTAAAGCATGCACATTGATCATGCATGCTGATGTATATTTAGGCATAAAATATACGTACTGGACAAAATAGTGCGAACGAACCCTGAGGAATGAACAGCTATGGCAAATTTTGATTAAAGGTCGGCACCCGTACCGTATTACGGCCCGTACCGTACCGTACTGCCGTAGTGTCGGTACGGCTGTACGGTACGGCTTGTGTTTCCGGGCATTTTGTAACGAGTACGGGCCGTTCTGGAGCCGTACCGTACCGTATTACGGCCCGTTCCGTACTCCGTACTATCGATACGGCTGTACGGTACGGGTCAGGGGTCCAGTATCCGATCGATCGGATTTAATTTTGATCGATCGGCGGAAGTATCCGAACATCTTCGGGCCTTCGTCCCGAAAATTTCAGTCGCAAAATCACCCCCTCCCCCATCCAGAAGTCGACCGTGAAGTAACCCCTCACCCATCGAGGATTTACTAGATAAATACGGTATATGCAAGCCTGTGCCCGCCCCGGGCCCCAAGGCCCACCGACTCGGACCCGTAGCGCGGCTACGCGGGCCGGGCCCGGGGCCATGCTCCCGCCCCCGGCTCCCGCACAGAGCTGCTATATGTCGCTGACCCTCCTCACAAGCGAAGTACAGATCGGCGCAGTCTTGGCGAGAGCCCTAGACGTCATGGAGGACATGATCCCGAAGCCTCCATGCATTACCCCACAAGCCGTATTGAGGTTCCGACGGCGTCAAGTGTGGTCATTCTAGCTAATGTTCTGGATCGCGTGCCAGAAAGTACATCCTCATTCAAGTCCGAGGTAAACACCTAAAAAAGACCGACTTTGTAACGCGTATTACTCTGTTTCCGAGCGTTGGCGTATGCGTCAAGCCGCTAGGTTACGCAATTTGCCTTCGCGTGCGCATCGCGTCATCCCCGATTGCGCAGTAGTTGTTAGTGCGCAAGTCATAGTAGGCAGCGCCCACGAGAGCCCATAGTACATGGATGCTTCCAGGGAACTTCCACGAACCGTCACGGCATTGCGCGTGGGTTTGTTTTCGACTAGGCTACGCGACTGGGCGACTTGTCGGAGAGCGTCCGGGCAAGCCCGCAATTAACAGTCGCGTCATACGATCGGACACCATCACTTAGCCAAGGAATATTTGGGCACCGACGAGACAAACGTCATTGGCTGATGAGAGCTTTTGTCTTGTCGTAGGCACACTTCTTGAGTTTCCAAGTGAAACAAACGAAAGTCGGAGGAGGAGGATAAGAAGTCGGAATACTGTCAGAGAGTGACTAACAATACAGAACGGACTAGCACAATCGGGGGAACAACGGGAAATAGGACAAGAAATGTTGGCGAGAACTATTGCGCACATTTTCTTCGATTAAAAGTGGATGCCGTATGACTTTGATGTGCATCACTCCAATCGTTCGCTCCAAGTAACAGGTCACTCCATCGAGCAGTCGGGCTTGCCGGGCCTGACGTCTCAGGCTGTGGTTTAGCCGACCACGAGGCAGACTGATCCGTCTGGTTATATGACACAGCTAAACGTCGCGAGTACAGAAATCGCACTTCACGTCGTTTTGCTTCGCATAGTTCTCGAGTGGAATGCGTGAGCATCCGATAAAGTTTATTTTTAATTTTCATGGCTATCCTAGTCGTTCGTGTGCTAATCATCAGACATCAAGACGCAAACGAAACGCAATGTTTGCTTGATACTCCATTTTTGTATGCCTTCCATGCGTCTCCTAGGCTAAACATGGAAGGTTGAGCTCAACGTTCAGCCATGGAAGTCTCTTGGAAGCGTGCCTGCAAGACACACGTCGCTTCCGAGTAAACCACCGCCAATTGCCGTCACCGTCACGCAATGCGTCTTGACGTTTTTCTCGCTTCCTGCGTAAACAGTTGCGTAACGTTTCGATTCGCATAGCGTTTTGCGCAGATATGCGTTCGAGCACAAACTGCGCTAACGAAAATTATAGTAAGCAGCTAATAACTATCTGGCTCCAGTCCCTAAGGTCGGTGCTTCCAAGAGAGAACTACACACACACTAATGTCAGCAGGTTCCAGCATGATACGTAAACAAGTCTGACGCTTGCTGACGAAAGCTATGAGGTCTTCGCGGGTGGCACGTGAATAGTGGCGCAATGAGCTCAAAATCCATGAGGGTCCTCTCCGAATATGGAAACCCTGTCGTATTGACCTAAACATACGGAAGAAGAAGCGAAGAAGCTGTCTGAGCATGAAAATGAATAATCAGAGGGCCCATTCAGTTTGCCAGTTTCTATTATAGAAATCTCCTACGTGGAAGAGCGTCGGTGGCGCAGGAGTGAGGGTCGAAACTATGTGGTGGGCTCGCAGTTCCAGGGCCGGTGTTGACGCAGATAAAACTGTAAAAAATCATCACTTTTATACTAGGCTGCTTCACGAGCCGATTGGAGAAGGCGCAATGTGAGCAAAGGAAGACAGTGAGGGAGGACGGGGGATAGGCGAACGGATAAGCTCTGGCTCTACTTGTAAGTTAACAAACCTTTCAGTGCCAGCCGCCGACTGGATGCAGACCCAGTGGCAAAATATGCTGCCACATTTTTGCAAGTCATGACTTACTGCAAACAAAGTTGTTCTTGAACACTTGAACCTTCTGATTTGTAAGGACGTGATCAAGAGGGACTCACTGTACGGCATTTCGCGTAAGAAAAACGTTTTGCGAATGCACGGTGCAGAGCAGCTAATTTAACTGTTACGTGTATCTTAAATCTTCGTTTTTGCCGCAGTCTAAAAACAAAGTCATGCCGACCAGTGCAAAGTTGTGAGACGTCTTCAATGCACTTCACACGTAAACCCAGTTAATGAAAACACAATAATACTTTACAAAACGGAAAAATTCCGAGAGCCTGATTTGCACACGTCGACAAGACTGAATAACGAGAGTGATATTACGAGCAGAATTAACGGGTTGAGAGCCAACAAAGTTTGTGTTTACTAGTTCTCGAAAATACATTACACACACCTGAGGTCTAGTTTAGAACTAGTAAGCATGATAAAACATAGCGGTGGTTGTGCTTGAAAGCCATTTAAAGTTGTCGAAGTCTAGAACCTTGCGATTCGCTCAAGCTTGAACGTCTGCAACTCGTCAGCGTCGCAACAATAGCTGGCGAGGAACGCGTCTTCGCACCCCTCCTCGCAGCAGCTCATTATGGAGTCTTCGGACTGCTGTTTGCGCCATTGCGACTGCTCGGACAGCGTCTGCGAGACGTCCCTCGGATTCGCTAAAAAATGTAATGCCCCTAGCGCCAACAATCGCGTAATGTGTGGCCTTGATTGCATTACACACATATGAATTCCAAAGAACAAAACTTACTCGGCTTGAATCCATCGACCAGATACGGCCGGAAGACCGATCGCTTGACATGGCGCCGACCCGCCGTTATGCAAGGCTCTTCGAACCCATCGGGAGTGCAAATGAGCGCCAACCTCTGGACCAACTTGCCACCGCAGCTGCGCTGCTTGTGAGCGGAGGCAAGCTGGGCGACAAAGACGGTGGCAAGAACGGCGGTGGCAACGAGTTGCATGTTTCGAGAAGGAGCCATCTGCAAATGAAAAAATTATAGTCGGGACATTTGAGCAAAGCAGATATACAGAAAAACGACTCGTAAAGACATCGGCATTTCACCGATTAAATACTTGTCCGCAGATGGATGCAAGTACGCTCTAGCCGGACGCTCGCTCCGCCCATTAGCCACCTGCGGGTTTGTAAAACAGCTTACTTCTAGCGGCGCCACTCGTGGGCACCGCCTCTTGTGGAACGGGCACCGATAGCTTTTTGCCCGCGAAAAAGAGTAAACGCGTATGGCAAAGACCACGCCTAAATAGGCGACACTTCGAGGACTTGACGCTATGACGCAAGCGTCCCATGCGTGCGCATTTTGCATGGTTTGAAGAGACTTGCAAATTAGCATGACGAGAATGCGCTGGGTTCTAAAGCATAAAGTACCTTGCAATGGGTAGAGGAGAAGAAGTTTTTAGACCGGTATCATGTCAACTGCATTAGTCCACGCAAACATTTGCAGGCTTTCCTAGGAGAAATTCTCCCTAGGGATTCCCGATGGGACGACGCTCTGCACATGTTTACCTACCTATCTTACGTAGGCTCGCTAATCATAACGGGAAACCCATATGGAAAGTTCGAGGTAACTTTGTCGGCGCAATTGCACTTTTCGTCGAATCGCAGAGTAGGACGGTGTAACGGTGGAAGAGGTCCTACGGCTTTGCGCCAGTATGGGTTTGAAGCCAACACGTGGCATGCGCTATTTTGAGACCTCAGTTAACGTAAAAATCGGATCCAGAAGCTATCCGGCGGTTCTATCTTTCCCGTCAACCAGGTCCCTAGATCACCTTACGCCTTACCTACAACACAAAAACGGGTTTGCTTATTTCGAACAGCAGGAACAGTGATGACTGATTTCCCTCACATCTTCCCGTGCCTGATGTTTACACATTCCGACTGGGTGCGTCAGCCTCGCGAGGAGGGACGTGCGCAGGTCATTTAATTATGCGCGTCGCATGGATAGAGTCTGTTCCTCATCCCTTTGCGGCTTAACTTCGCAAGAATCTGTGGAGACACCGTAAACACGAACGAGACGATTACGGTCGTATTTGCAAAATCCTGTAGATTTGCTCGGTTTACCGAATGTTTACAGGTGTCTGGGAAGACCCAGTAGCGTATTTAGGGGGGGGGGCGCGGGGGCGCCCCCCCGTCGCGGGCCGNCTCTGGCCGGATCCTAGATACGCCACTGGGAAGACCGGAGGATTCATTAGCGTGATGGTAAAAAGATGGAAATTTCGATGCGCCTCAGTGAAATAGATTCAGCGTCATGAGTGGCGGAGCAGTAAAAACTCGTTCCGAATCAGGGATGGGTCAGCCGGTCCCGCTGGGTCAACGAAGGCAGTAGGAAGATGCCCCACTCAACCGACTCCGAGCAGCAGGAAAATCCGAGGGCGTCGAAGGCACGGATCGTCCGGGATATGGAAGTCGGCGCCCAAGTACAAAATGATCCGGGACCTATGCAGTTTATGGTTCATACGGCATGCACATCATGGAAACCCGCGGGATCAGAGAGCTCGCCAGAAGTGGTGCTGCCGACCCAGTGTTTTCCGAGCAAGGGTCACAATGATTTAGAGGTCCCGGGCTCACCGAGTGCATGGTTGCCGGAGCTCTTAGAAGCTCCACAAAGCGGAACGCTTCCGACGATGGCGACAAAACAGTAAGTACAGTCCGGTCCGAAAAATGGGAAATATGGGTGCACGCAAGTACACTCAAGGTCTTCGGCCACTATGATTCGGAACATTCATCATTATACGCTGATCATGGCTAGCATTTTATGATCCTCCGTCATTTCCATAAACAGTGCGTCTTCATAATGGCTCATTGCACCGCCCTCGCCTCGTCAGTCCCGTAAACTATGGCGTTTGCGGGGCCAAAAACCATTTGCACTGCCACACAGTGCCCGGTAAGGCTTTGCCGAACAGCGTATTTTTATCTTTACTGGCTCGAATTACGTACTCTCAGAGTGTTTTAAAACAAACTTATTTCTTCCCGTAACTTCCGCCGCATGCTCAACTTCCATGGCGCTGGGTAAAAAACGGCCGCCTTGTTCTGGTAAACACAGCAAGATGGAGCAACCTCCACCGTTGCGTGTAAGTGGAACAGTGCGCTTGGATACATTATCTCTTAATAAACAAATTGCATTACCTGTGCCAATGAATGGGATAGACGGGAAAGTAATTAGCAAGCACAATCGGTGACCTTTCCGATTGCGAGATAGCCATTGCAAAATAGCGTTGGTGCAACGTTGGAACTGCTGCGATGCGTGACACGGAACTTGTTGTTTCGCAGACCCAAACGCGAAAATATTGCGCAAATGGAAAAAGGTGGCCATTTACGGTTTACTGTACTCATCAAGTAGCGAGCGAAGTTGTGGTCGATTATGGTAAACGCACAGGGAGACCCTTCTATGGTTTACTGTACTCGTCGAGTAGTGACCGGGGTTGCGACAGATTACAGTAAACAACACAGGAAGACACCCTCCTGTTGTTTAAGTACTGTGCTCATCAAGCAGTGAACGATGATAGTAAGCAATTACAGTAAACGACACACAATAAGCAGCACTGAGACTGTTACTCACTAACAGTAACGAAGTGCTCGTTAGTTATAAAAGCACTGTAAAAATTCCTTGGTAAATGCGCGGTAATGCAATCCACCTTACACATCCGCTTCTGCACTCTGCAAAACACAAAACACTAAGGTTGCGCAAAGACATGCGCTGCGCAGCTCGCCATTGTATGTGGAAGGCACGGTGGCAACTGCGGTCTGCCAGATTTGTGCGTGTACGGTAACTCTAGCACCCCAATATTACAGTTATTTTTCTCTCATTGTCCGCACAACCAGGGCAATGAGAATGGAATGTTGGCCATTTTTATTCCCATTGCATTCCGAGCCACATACGTATGAGCACAAACGCTTCCGCATTTGCAACCGGGAACCACTCTCTGTCATTGTAACCGGGCGATTAGCGGAGTGAAACTACATTGGGTCATGCGCAAGTACCGTATATGCGAATCCGGCGGTTATTCATCGGGATTAAGAGGCAAGTGCACGCGCGTTAGCATTGCTCCGTCTGCTGACAGCGCTGGCACAGGACGACGGAAAGCGGCCGGTATGCAAACGGTAACGGGAAGTTCCTGGGAAACTACAAAGTAAGGCCAAAGGATAGGGATAATAAGGGTCACGTCGGGATGAGTATGAGACTACGATAATCTGCTTCTTGACGGGGATCTTCCCTGTTTTGCCGAGAGCGAGATTTTCCGCTTACGGTATTTTCTTCCGTCTTTCTGCTGACGGTTCTTCGCCCACACGGGAAGAATCTTGACAGTTTGCGAGCTTTCGAAAATTCTACAAGGCTTGAGTGGGAACAAACACTCGGCTCAGTTGTTCGCATGTGCGCAAGTGCATTGAGGCTCTTACGCTGAGCAAATTTGGGTTCATGCATAATATGCGCTCTCGAACATGCGCAACGATCAGGCACTTACTTGGAACTTGCACATCGGCGCCACCGCTTGTGCAATCGAAAAGCACTTGCGCATATGTTTGTCATGCATTCGCACTGTTAACCTGCACTGTGGGACACTCTTAGTTTTACGCGCAATCGAAAACCGCACGGAGGAAGCCTGCGTAATATTAATCTTAAACCGCCTAAAATTATCGCAAGCGATGATGACCTCAACAAGCTTCCGGTAAACATCCCGCCCGAACGGTTCGTGTTGACGGCAATATTCGGCAATTGCGCACTCAAAAGTCATGTGGCGCTGCAGAGCGAAAATAGCGCGAACGTAGTCTCGGAACCGTGCAAACCGAAGACCTTCAAGAGAAAAGGACTAATCCCGTCTTAGGGCCTCCGCAAGTGGAGTGACAAAGCTGGTAAACCGGAAGTGGCATTGGCGTCTACATAAATGCGCTGAAGAAAACAACTATTTGCGAGCTTATGTCGAAGGAATGTGATGTACAAATTATACCAAAGTGTGCCCCATTCGAACGCACGACGTCGCAGTTCGTACGTCGTCACACCTGTCATCGAGACTAGCGTTGTTCCGGCAACCTGATAAAGTCGGCAGTCGGAGGGACCAGGGAGTCGTAAATGGAAGAGAGAGAGCGACGGAAAGATGAGAAAGGGTTTCATTCGACGACAGGATACGACAGTGAAAATCAAATCGAGACGAATCCAAATCGGCGTTCCGATAAAAGCATAGGTAAGCGATAAGTTTCCGATATTACAATATTACAAAAGCCGAGTGCAAGAGTTTTAATTTAGTTCTTGGACCAGCGCATGGGACATAGCTGTCGAAGCACCAAAGCCGTATTTCGGTTTCGGCCTGCTATGATCCCTGAGCTGAGCGGGTAACCGTATAATGGCCCGGATCTAGAATCATAAACGTAAGCCGGAGCATGGTTCATTCGTCCCGGGCGAAAAAACGAGTACGCGAGACTGCTTACGTGCTTCCGTACTCAAGACTCACACGGTGTTCTTGAGTATTGTAATTCCCTGCAACTTCCCCTATTTGCAAAATACACACTTAGACAGTCGTAGCATCTCCTTTCCCGTCTTAGAAGCGCATTGTGCGCACCTCTGTGAGCGTACCGTACACGTGATCTTGCGCAACGCGCGCAAAGCCGCGTCAAAACAACTTTTAATGATGGCTCTCCGATGCGCGGACGGATTAGGAACATTCCGTGGGCAGCCGTCGCGCGTTTTTCCCCTCAGCACCCGTCATTAAAGGGTTCAAAAAAGTGTCGTCTTCGCGGGAAACCGTCGCGAGATTTGCGCATTAGCAGGAGGGGCTCGATTAGCGCATTGGCTCTGACCTTTGCACGGGATCTCTGCCCCGACGGGAAATCAGAAGACCGCCAATACGAAAAAAGGTCGGGAATGTCAAGTGCAAACAAGATGGTGCAGATGCAAATAGTGCAAAACCGTACTAGGTGACACTCGATGGTTATAGAGGGTGCTCTCACTGAGGGTACATGTTAAGACAGCTTCTACTCGGACATTGCGTGCAATTTTAGTGGTACAGCTAGCTAATAACTACAGATGCTTTAGAGCGTCTTTGGAAGGAGCGTACCTTAATTCTGTCCGAATTCGAATTCCGAAATTCTGTCGGAGCGTTCCGAAAACGTGGAGCTCTTTGCGCAGTCTATGCTCTCGCAACTGATTTGAGAGCATTCTCGATCGTCATCATGAGCCCGCTCGTGCGGCAGTCGGATTAATGGTCCGACCCCGATTCTCCGATTGCCTATCGTACGATTGTTGCCCTTTTGCGGTCCCTATTGCCCATGGAAGCCTTGCGACATTGTGTAGCTTCCGTTAATCATTCAAGTGGCATAGAAAAATTTAATTTGGCACAATAAGCGATGACAGCATAATTAACGGACCAGACTAAATTCGTTCATCTTATCTTCTGCTTAAATCTCTCCTTCTTCACCGGGATCCTCTTCGCGTAGAGTTCGTGGAGCTCCTGCGCTGTCAGAACACGACCGTACTCTCTAAGCACTCTCAGCAGATTCGAGAGCACCTCGTCTGTCGCCATCAGTCGAGCACTGCCGACGAGGAAGAACTGTCGCTTCGCGCGCGTGACGGCGACGTTCAGCCGACGATAGTCTGCCAGGAATCCGATCTTGTCCCAGGAGTTGTTCCGCACCAGCGACATCACGATGGCTTCGCGCTCCTGGCCCTGGAACGCGTCCACGGAGCTGACGACGGTCCGCGTCGCGGCGGCGCCTTCTGAAAGTCAGAAGTTAACCAAATCTTTGAATTGCCGGTGGAAAAAGAACAAAAATTTGCTGAGGGGAACAGGAAATTTTTGTGAAAGTATTTTTGTGCCACCTGAGAACGACGACACTTGATTAGAGCCGGAAAAATACTCTTCGGCTATGGATTCCCGTAACAACTTAACTAAATATAGTAATTAATTTACCTTCAAAATATTTATAAACACTTTAAAAATTTGAATAAAATTTAAAAAATCAGAAATTAAATCTGACGTTAATTACGCTTACCCAGTGACTGAACGATCGCGTTGACCTGCGCCCTATAGGGAGTAATGACGCCGATCTTCTCCGGCGCTAGCCCCGCTGCCACCATTCGGTTCACGTGGCGTGCTACCAGCCGTGCCTCGTATGGATTCGAGTAGGACGAGCCGATCCTGCGCTCATAGCGCTCTTTGTTGTGGTCGTCGGCGTCCTCGTTGGCGGTGTCCACGAAGACCAGCGGATCGTCCACGAGACCGTCCGTGCTAAAAAAACGCCCCATTCAGCCATCAAACGTTCAGCCAAAGGTTCAGGTCGAATTCAGCTACTACTAATTTCGCCTTCTTGGAGTATTTGGAGATGCAGCGCTATTTGCAGTTGTTGTGCAAGCATGGAAGTCAAATCTGCAAGTAACCCAAACTCCAGTGGAAATTGCAATTTATGCTGCGCTGCAAGTGCTATTCCATGAGACCTTTACTGTAATCAGTGCGTATGCCCGACGCAGAGTTACTGTAATATTCGTGAAGAAAACAGTTCGTTAACGTGAAACGAGAGCCCGAATTAGTGTAAAGAACAGGCCAGGTTGTAGGAAGCCACCACCTGAGAGCAATACATTCGAAAACGTGAATGAGATCACGAAAGGTACAGTAAAGCACGGCTATGACCCGGGTTAATTTTCGGTATGTGCCTGTCGGGATGGCCTCCAGTATGGACGGTTTTCTCACAGAGACACGGGGAGGCTCAGTACCACTTTCGAACCGAGGGAAGATTTCCGTGGAAGTCGTCCGCGAGTGAGCCCTGATACGAGGGGCATCTTCCAGGCTCTCAGTCGCTTGTGTATTTTCTAGGGGCTTCAAAGGCACTTTTATTTTCAACTCAAGCCACAAGCTCATTTCAGGCTCTAAAACGTTTTCGCGGAAAAATTAAACATCCATACCGTTGATGTGACTTCCATGCTTGACCCTAAGACAATTCCATGAATGACTTCCCGGTGGGATATTCGAAAGACCGACCCCCAGTTCATGGATGCCCTGCGAGAGCACTTTTTTGGGAAATAATCCAGGGTTTCCTTCACGACAGACTTTTATCCCGGGATTGCACTTCCATGACAAATTCGGGAATTGCCTCTCAGGTACGACATTTCCCAGAGACTTCCCGACCCTGGCGAGCTTTAGACCCAAACCGCAACTGGACATGACAAGAGAAGCCAATTAAGCGTACCTTTGGAGGATATCCGCCAATCGGATATTCGCAACGCTCTCGTGCGCACTGAGCTGAGAGTCGTAGAACTGCTCGCTGGACCACCGCTGGATGAGCGCATTCGAGCGGTACTGGGTGCGCAGGAGGAGGTTGACGTTTGCGCCGAACTCCGCCCCGAGCCACTCCATCAGCGAGACGTTCAGGCGGCCCTCGATGGCCTCTGTCGAGGAGACGACCGCGGGAAGTTGGCACTGGTCCCCGGCGAGAACGGCTTTCTTGCCCTGAAATGCACACTGTTTAATGGAATTCCACTGGTCAATTCCAAATATACGTAAAGCATCTTATAGTGGACCCTTGGGTTGCCAAACTTCATAGGCCGAATATTGGAAAAATCCGTAATTTTAAACAATTTTTCAAATTTTATTCTTCATGCCATGTACTCGCGCAACGCTTCAAAATTTTTGTTTCAACGTTTGCTATTTTTAAGAAATATTTTCGCAAAAATTACCGACATGCTGCTTACTCCGATTGGCTCATCTGAAGTTCAAGCGGCTCTTTTTGTAGACCTATGACTGCGTTGGGTAGCGCTTTGTGGCTATGAGGTTGCGCTCATTGGCAAAATGCGTGCGTGCGTGCGCACGCGCTTTGCAAGGACGCATGCACACGTCGCATGCAAGCTTCTGCATGCGGCACCGCATAGTATGCATGACTGACACCTGCATGATTTCGCATACGGGAAACCTTGCTATGCACGGATGGCTGGGCGCATGCATGCGAAACATGCTTAAGGCATGTGTTACATCTTAGTACGCATAATTACGCGCATGCAAGGTTGTGCATGCGCCACCGATTAACACGCATGATTGCATGCATGGGGCACCGATTAGTATGCACGCGGCACACACGCAGGCTTCAGCATGCGATACCGCTTAGTACGCATGACTGGACGCATGCAAGCTTCCGCACGGCATGCGCTACCGCTGAGGTGATGCACGTATGCATACACACACGCATGACATTCTTTCGATATTTTCCTCTCTTTCTCACCCTATCTGAAGCTGGCCGCCAAATACACGCAAATTCGGAACATTTTGCGGTCACGCCAGCGCCATAGTCTATGGAGATCCCCACCTGGAAGAGGCACATCCACGTGGCGCACTCCATCGCCTGGCCCGCCTCCTCGACGACGACGACGTCCGGCCGGAAGTTCAAGGCGTTCAGCCGCCGCACCGTGGAGCTGCTCATGGTCGTGAAGAGGACCTGAGCGTCCTGGACGACCGACCTCTTCATGTTTGCATGGAGGCCCATCACGCGGTCGTAGGCCTTGTTGACGTCTCTAAAACGTGTGCAGTTGCCTCCGGTCGTTAGTCGCACTATACCTAGGATTGACGCTGGCGGCGTTGTACATTTCGGTGAGCTTCTCGCTGCCCTGGATCAACTCCGGAAACTGCGCGTGAGCCTTGAGAGCGGCGTCCAGAGAGGCCTAAACGAGGGACATGTGAGGCCACATAGGAGGCTACCTGTTTTGAAAAAAAACTTATTCGTAAGGGATTTAATTTGCGGAGAAATGGAAAATTATCCGGTGATTTTAGAATTTAATATGCGGAGAAATGGAAAATTATGCGATAATTTAAGAATTTAATTTGCGGAGAAATGGAAACTTATCCGATAAATTTAATATAAATATGTAAAATTTCTGTAATTTTTAATTGTGTTTGAGGGTCTTCGGAAACATTATTCTTCCCATAAAGCTCGGCCCTTGCTGTCGGGAACACTGTTGTGCACCCACCTTCCATTCTTCCTTGGTCTCGTCCTGGTGCTGCGGGTTCACCCGAATCACATCCCGGAGGGTTTGCTGAACTCGACGGAGGACGTTGTCCACCGCGAAGTTCGACGGCGCACAAACGAGGACCTTTTGCTTATTTCGAACTGCCTAAATCACCATTACTAAAAATTGATGTTGGCATATTTATTTTTGTAAAACTAAAATACTTTCTTCTCGCAAAAAGTTCAAAAGTTCCGACCTTACTCGGACACGACTTCCTTACCTGAATGATAATTTCCGTGACCACTTGCGTCTTTCCGGTTCCCGGCGGTCCCTGGATGGAGACGATGGGACGCGACTTGCTCAGAGCTGCCGCCACCGCCCGCTTCTGGTCCTCGTTGAGGTCCTGAGCATTTAGTAAACGGTCCTGCGAGATATATGGGGCCACAAGGAGGCCTTAAAGAGCGGGCTTGAACAGCAACGCACAGAACTAAACCGCATCTAGGCCTACCTGCACTGGATCGAAGTAGACGTTGCTCTTGTTGGCCGGGAAGGGCTGCACTCGGTAGGCGTACTGAAGCAGCTCGTATCCCGGGAATTCCTTCCATTCCGGGCGGTCCTCGAGGAACTCCAGGAGAACCAGCCGGATGTCGGCGATGAACGACCGACACACGTGGAAGACGCGATTCTCCACCGAGTCCATGTCGAAGAACTTCTGACGCAGCCGGATGCGGACGCGGTGGTCGTCGAGGACGTCCCAGAAGTAGGCCTCCACGCGATTGCTGGGGTTCTGAAAAGACAACGCTCAGTGTAGTGTTCTAGGCAGTCGGTTACATCGGTCCTGGGACGTGCGGCTGGTGCGGTCCAAGACATTTGGGCTCTTTGGGCTTGGGTTTCAGGTGTGGTCCGGGACGAGGGGTATTTCGGATTCCGATATTCCGACGGTGTTTTCGTGCTAGGAATTTCAAATTCCGAGTTCCGGCGGACATTCCTATTTCCCACAAAAGAGTATGCCTTCCGACCGACAAAAATGAAAACAGAAATCGTACCGCAACGACCTTGTCCAAGGCCATCTCAGAAAGTGTGTGGTCCGCCAGGGCCACCCCAATACACACGGACTAAGGGCCTTCAAGGGACCACGCAAGTCAGCACCTCCGGATTCGCTTGCGTCACTTACCGACGTGTAAGTGACCTCAACGAGGCTCACTGGAAGACCCCGCTTGACCTTCGTGAGGATGTCCTCCCTCTGACGTTCGGTGGCCGTGTCGTCGTGAGTGAGCTCCAACTCGAGTAGAGCGCCCGCCAGTGGGTCGAAGCTGTGCTTGCGCACTCTGACGCGTCGGAAGAGCATCGCGTTTTCGATGTCCGCTTCGCTTCTGAAACTAATTTTTATGGAGGAGCGAGCGGTGGAGAATGAGTTATAGAACTTATCGGTGACTACGCCTGATGGTGAACCACCGAAATAAAAAGGGGCGTCCTTGTTTCGACCGCCAGGACCAAGACCAGAGCCAAAAGCCCAAGGACCATGAGAGGAGAACTTATTATAAAGGACAAAACGAAGGAGGAGGATGCAGGAAGCGAAAGAACTGGACATTAAATAACTGCATTATTCAAGATGGGCTGCTCCTGGAGGCATAATGGCGAGGAGCCATCTCGTCCTTGTCTATATAAGAACAAAAATGGTTAAATAGGAGCGGGCTTAGGAAATCCCGTCCAAAAAGTGACCCATTTGTTCATGAGGAGCAGAGGAGAAGCTGACCCTACGAAAGAGGCGTTCTAATGACTAGGAGTGACGGAGGTGCAGGAGCATGTCGAGAAGTAGTCAGACAGGAGGAGACCGTACACTGCCGTGTCGTCCGCGGTGGTCCTGGCTCCATCGAATTCCAGTTCGGCGCGGAGGAGTCGCGGCCATTCGCGGAGTTTCTCCTCGAACTGCGGCGGGAATGCCATCGCCTTCCGCTTTGCGGTCGTCTTGGACTCTTTTGGCGCATTCTTTCCTTTGGTCTTCGGTTTCCTAAAAGGGAAATTGTATTTGCACAATAAATCGGCACTTGCAAACTGTTATGTGGCACTATTTTAAGACTGAATTGCATGCACGTGCTCACTCCTGCTTCCCGCCTAACACGATTCCGGCTCCTCCTATTCAGATTCATTCTGGCCACGCCCAGCTCCTTTGCTCTCATAGAAGTCTCTCATTTCCCGCTCTTTCCTAAGCTATCTAGTCCTGGAAGCGGCGACTTGTCTTGACCCATCTCATTCTAACTATGCCAGTGCCAGCTGACCTAGCTACCCCTGGCATCTTTCCTGGATATAACCATCCTGACCTGCTCACACTTTCGGCCGTGTCCTCACCTACCGCGTAGTATCGGGTCATATCCGGTTTGTGGTGGTTCCTTGCATGTTGTTTGCACCGTGCACCCAGATCTCACTAGTCTGGCAAATCCTGGTCAGGTTCCTAGGCAAGGTCATCCCGTCGAGCCTGTCCTGACCGTGCTCGAGTTGGCCATGCCCGTCAACATACCCTTTAGGCAGCTTCAGTTTGATTTGTTTCGCAGTGCGCAGTGCAGTGATTTGCGGCGCTGCAAGTTGCGGTCGGAGCAGCCATTCTGCGGCGGTCACTGAGCTCCGGAACATCCGCCAATGCGCCTAAAAACGATAAATGTGATAAGACCGACATTCTAAAGGTGGCAGGTATTATGGTGGCGGTAGCCGGCAGTGAATGCCACGCTTTGCACTTCAGAAATCATGTATTATTGTCCTGTGGACAAGTGGGCCGATTGCTGTGAAATTTACACCGTTTCGGTACACCAGAGAAAAAAAGAAGCGGAAAATAGAGTTAACCGAAACTACGCTAAAAATTCGTAAAGCATTAGAAAAACTGAGGGAATCTGGGAAATTGCAAATTGTGGCTTAGTGAGCTTAATTATTGAGTTCAGTCATTAAGCCGAAGCCCAGTGGACCATGGAGGTTAGGTGAAGCGCCCACAGCGAAAAGTGGACATAACGCCAACGCTTGGGCTGGAGAAGACGCCATTGACGGCAGCTATAAGTTTCGTCACTACGCACTTATTTGCATTGCCTAGTTATTGTGTATTTTTGTCAGGAGCTCAGCTGTTTGTTTACTAAATTTGGCTTGAAGAAACGTTCAAGTGCAAAAAGTTGCCGAAATTGTGTGTTTTTATTGCAAGTCTTGAAGCAAGAATGTATTTGACCAAGAAACATATTGTATTTCCGACTCGCATTTTGCGGCAGTCGACGTGTTTTGATGTATTTTTTTGCGTCAGGTGTCTAGTGCGCGTACCACTGCATGTATATCATTCTGGTATTTTATATGCCCTTCTCATTACGTGATTTTTAGGCGACGAAACTGGTTGCAACTGCAAAACACAACACCACCATGAACACCAACGAGTGTCACTTCGACCGCTGCGGACTCCACTTCCGCAGCCTCAACGACCTCGTCCACCACATGGAGCAGGCACATCTGCGTAAGCAAATTTGCATTCTTAGATCCATCGTCATGATGACGTTTACGACTAAATGCCCGAATTTTTAGCGTCCATTGAGCAGAAGAAACGCGCCGAAATAGAGCAACTGCGTCAACTCAAGAAAGCAGAAGCTGCGTCTGCGGCCGCGGCAACAGCGCCACCACCTCCCACTTCCACCGGCACCAATGGCGACGCTGCGCATGCTAATGGCGCAAGTGACGCTGCCCAAGCAGATGGTACCATGGCGGCTCCGCAAGCGGAGAGTAGCGCTGCGCAAAATGGCGCAACAGGAAAGGACGAGAGGTCCCCAACGGAGTCCAATGCGCCATCGGAGGGCTCGGCTGGTGGTGACGGTGGTGGCTCGACGGTGTCGCTCAAGGAGCGCGAGACTCAGTTCTTTTCGTCCACAGTGCCGCTCAGCATGATTTGCAAGTACTGTTCGAAACACTTTTGCAGAATACTAAGCAAGCTTTTTAGGTTGAAGCCGTACCAGCCAGACTACCGTCCGGAACCTATTCCGCCACCGCCAACACAGGTAAGTCGTTTTAGGTCGTGCGCAGCGATGCTCAGTCATCGTTCCCCCAGCTTCTTCCCGCTGAGTTTAACTGGCTCAACCTTCTTCCCATTGCAGATCAAGTTCAACATCTACCGCAAACGACCCATGCCCGAGCTCGACGAACCCACTCCCATGGACACCAGTCATCCGCCGACAGTAGCGCCGACGCCCGAAGTGGCGGCCAAGCGACCACCAGCAGCCCCGCGACGCCAAATTAGCGGTGAGCCCCTTTACTCTATCCACTAAATATGGTATTCCTCGCTTATACGTTAGATCGTCATCCTAGTGAATTTGGCATGCTTAGCTCTCTTTAAGCAGTATATTTTAGAGACCTCATCAACAGACGACTATGCGGAGCGAGAGCGATCGGTGTCGAGCAGCGACGGAGGTCCGGATCGAGAGGAGAAGCGATATGCGTGCAACGTGGAGGGATGCCGGAAGACCTATAAGAATGCCCAAGGCCTAAGGTATTTTTCGAACACTACTTGCAATTTTTGGACAACTTCCAAGATTTTCCGAACAAATTCCATGACTAAATCATCTCTACAGAGCCCACCTGAAGCAAATCCACAACTCGTCCGTGGCCGGCTCTCGGTTGAGCCCAACTGAGGAGAGCATTCTCAACCGCATCGTACCTGGGAGCAGTCCAGCAATGGCGCCACCGAAGCAGGCGCCACCTGCACAGCATAGCGCTCCGCAACATGCTCCACCACCACAGCCGCCTGCAGCGTCGCAGCAGATGCAGCGACCGCAGCTCTCTGGCTCCACCAACGTCACGGGTGCATCAGTGCAAATGCAAGCACCAGCACCGCAGAAACCGTATGTTTACTTATACTGAAAGCCCTCCCAGCAAAAGAGTGCTTTAGAGAGCACGCTTGTCCACACTGCGTGAAGAGGTACAAGCAAATCTCGAACTTGACCAAGCACATCCAAGAGCAGCATCCCCATCTCGCCGGCACCAAGCCAAGTGGGGGCATTTTTTGAATAGACCACACTGGACCACCAATGGACCGCGTTACTACCATTTTAGTGACCGCGCAAATCGTCATGTCGTCACCGATGCGCACGCAGTCGCCTGTGGATGGCGGAGGTCGCATGCAACAGCATGCGCAAGTCGTCATGCGCAACCCACCAATGATGGCCGCGCAGGCAGCGCCAGCCTCGCCGCAGCAGCAACCGCCGAGCTCTCCGTGTGGCGTCGTGCATCATCACATGGCTGCCGCAGCACCGCCAGCTCAGCAGCAGCAGCATGTTCGCGGGCAGCAGGGACAGCCGATGGCGCAGCAGCATGTCATGGTAAGCATCAGCTTCATACGGTAAATGACAGTAAAAATTTACAGTAAGATGACCCACAAACATTACTGTACTTTACGTGTTGACGCAATACAGTAGTACCGTCAACCGAAAATTGAGTGTCATACTGTAATTGACAGTAACTTGTGATAACTCGAAGATACAGTAACTCGGTAAAATGCTTATTGCTAGTACTCAATCTCCTTCATATTTACACTGTAGCACCCTTTTAGCAGCAGCGTCAGCAGCAACGCACTGCGTCACCGGCGTTCACGGCGCAGCGCGTTCAGTCACCGATGCCGACGCATTCGCAAACGTCGTACGCACAGCAACAGGCAATTCAAACTTCCCAGGCGCAGCAGCCACAATACATGCAGCAGATGCCCACGTCGCAGCACGGCCAGCAACAACAGTACCTTGCTTCTTACCCACCCCAAGCCACTGTTGGCAGCGTACTGTCGGCGCAGGTTTCCCAGGCGCAGCAGCAGCATCACCAGCAGCAACAGACGCTAACGGTACGGTTTGCCGACGTTGGACTAACCCTGTGCGGGGGCCCGGGGCTGGGTGCCCGGGGCCGGCCCCCGGCCCCCGGGGCCGGCCTGGGGGCCCAACCCTAGGCTGAGTGGGGGCCTGGGTCGGGGCCCGGGGCCGAAAAATTCGGCGGGGGCCGCACGGGGGCCCAGATATGAGGCAAAATCAGTAAGGGGCCGGGGCCTGGGGGCCGGCCCCCGGCCCCCGGGGCCGGGCCCGGGGCCTACGTCTGTAAATGACGGGGGCTGGGGCCGGGCCTAAAGCCCCGGCCCTCAGGGGGCCGGGGGCCGGACCACCCGGGCCCCGCACAGGGTTGCGTTGGACCCGGGATTGGACCACGGTTGGACGCCGGGGATTGGACAACCGTTGGGCCCGGCTATTAGCCCACTGTTGGACCGCCATGCCAGTACGCACGTTTCCCATTTAGACCACTCAGCACGGCGCAACCAGCGTGGCGCCACCGCTTCAATACCAGCAGCAGCGCACCGTCGGGGCCACCCAACAGCGCCAACCGCCCACCACAATTCGAGTGGCGTCACTCTCTGGCCAACCCTACCAGGGACAGCAACAACAAGGAGGACAGCAAGTGCTCATGGTCCAAGCAGCCGGTGGTCAGCAGTACTATCAACAGGTAAGCGTAGCCTAATCAACCGCCAAAGCACTACGAATAGAAACTCGGTGGCATCCGCCTATGAACGTGAAATACGTCGCATTTGGATCGGGAATAAATGTAATTACCCTGATAAAACACGCTTGGAACGCGTTTGGATAACTAGCACCAAGAGGAGAACTGCTCCTTTGGGATAAAGGAGTTGATAGGTTATGCCAACTGGCGTAATTAAGCCGATACTAAACGCACGTTTAGACCACCCATCCGTCGGGGTTGATCGTTCGCAACCGATCGCAAGCGGGACAACAGCACCCTGCTCAACAGCAGCAGCAACCTCCTGTGTCCGGAGCGCCCATGATGTACCGAGGCCCGCATCCTGGAACGGTACGAGGTGGCGCCAACGTTTCCATTGAGCGTCGTACCGACTCACCACAGCAGCAACAGCAGTATATGGAGCAGCCGCAGGTAATTGTGGGATTCTACCGTCCTAGTCGCGTGGCATGTGGCATAGCTAATTTGGCATGGCCCCATGCTCTACGTGGCCCGACTATATTCTTGTACTAATTTATAGTAAACACTTTCAGTATGGCGGTGACCAACAGCAGCAGCAGCAGTACCACGTCGTCACGTCACAGCAGCAGCCGCCGTCTAGTAGTTCCGGTCCAGCGGCAATCCGACCAGATGGAAGCGGCGGCGGTGGTCCTACAGTAACTCGGCTGGTGACCGCTCAAGGTGGTCAGATCTACGAAATGCCCGTGGAGTAAGTTGCGCAAGAGATATTACTGTAGTAAAAACATGTATTTAGACGCTATGCGAAAATACAAACACCGCATGCTCAGGCGATATACCACCCGCAGCAGCAGCCAGGCGCACCGCAGCGGCATCGCATCATCAATGCGTCGGAAACAGGTAAGCCCCATGTAACGTACGTACAAAATTACGGAAGCTGCTCATGCGTCTACCTTAGACGCATTTGAACAAAATTCGCATGAGTAAATTACGCAGACGGTTGGACACGTGCACTTGGTTGGCCATTCCCCGCGTATGTATGCGATGTTTTAGGCACTCGAGTACCGGCGGGTCGTGCCTGGCATCAGCAAGAAGGAGGAGCACTCATGCAAGGCCAACGGATCATTCCCGGTGGCACGACCGAAGGAGCGAAGGCTACGCGGATTGCTGGCGCGCAGGTCGTCCGACCGGGCTATGGTAAGTGAGCCTACCGGTTTCCAGTCGCCGTAGCTTTCAAAAATGCAAATTTTAAGGAAATCTTGTTGTGTGCATGGGGTGGTGGAAGACTGAGAATTTATGGGTGTATCGTGACCATTGGATTGGCAAATCTTAGTATGCCCAGTAACTTTCTGCTTCCATGGGGTTCGTCTTCCGATTACTGCAGTATCCAAGTCGGCTGATTCTGCTTGCTCGGGTTGTGGAAGCTAACGTCTTTTGTTAGGTGGTAGATTCCAACGGGTATTTTGGTATGGAATAGGAACACGTCAGGGTGTTACAGGAGTATAACGTAGGCTAGGCGTGCTCATAGTGGCTGTTTACAAACAAGTGAACGTATTTTGGCGTCGCATTCTTAAGTGAAAACAAACTTTCTCATGCGCACGCGTGTGAACGGATACCCACCAAAAATTCGTTTGCGAATTTGTGGTCCGCATCTTGTCGGCGCGGAGGAGGCGACTGTCGCCGGATTTAACGCATATACGCCCTGTGTTTTTTGCTTTGCTATGAAACCTCAAGTTCGCAAAGTGTTCACCTGATCAACGCTCTCTGCCGCTTGTCGCTACGTCACAAAAGGCGCTCAGTCGCATTCAGCAAAATTTCCCTTTCGCGTTTCCGCTCCGACAGCGACAAGCAGTAGGCCGTGAAATCTCTGGCGAACTCAGAAGGGATTGGGGAAATCATGGAATGTGCCCTGCACGGAGTCAGTCAAGGACCACGCTTGAACGGAAATAACAGCACTCCGCCCAATGGGAGCTACCCGTCGGGATCTTTGGGGGCGACCGTCGTTCCCGCTTGGGCGTTTTTTTGCTTCTATTCTTGTAGCCGCGTATTTATCGGAAGTGCTATTTTAGGCGCAACTCGAGTGTATACGTCAGCTACGCCCGGTGGCCAAGGAGCGGCGGTGCAACACAGGACCATTCGACTGCCGGCCTCTACGGCGGCGGCTGCTGCGCGGCAGCAGCAGGACCCTGCTCCGACGTTGATGCCTCAGACTCCTACCTCGCAACCTCTTCCATCGGTGACGACGCTGACCTCTGGACGTAAGTCGCCACCTACCATTTACCTACTCCTTAACGAGTGATTCACAAAATGGCCGGGCGCAATGGGGCCGGGTTAACCTTATAGCTTTCCAGTGTGCCTACATGCATCGCTCGGACCGCTTCGCGTCCTTGCGGTGCACCCAAAAGGTACAAATCTGAACACCCTAAGCGTGCCGGTGCAAATCGTGCCGCGTAGGGGTAGGCTAGTCCCAAGCCGGAGTAAGCTAGTCCTAAGCCGGGGTAAGCTAGTCCTAAGCCGGGGTAAGCTAGTCCTAAGCCGGGGTAGGCTAGTCTCTAGCTGGGCTAGGCTAGTCCTAAGCTGGGATAAGCTAGTCATAAGGCGGGGTAGGCTAGTCCTAAGCCGGGGTAGGCTAGTCCTAGGCCGGGGTAGGCTAGTCCTAAGCTGAGAAAAGCTTGGCCTAAGCCGGGGTAGGCTAGTCCTAAGCCGGAGTAAGCTAGTCCTAAGGCCGGGTAGGCTAGTCCTAAGCCCGGGTAGGCTTGTTCTAATCCGGGGTAGGCTAGTCCTAAGCCGGGGTAGGCTAGTCCTAAGCTGGGTAGGCTAGCTGATTTTTATCGAGTTGGCGCGATTTTTATCAAGGTTGACAATTTAATAGCGAAACGGAACAGTACGCCAGCATAAACACAATGGGTGGCAGATTATCGTTGTCTCGGCCCTACTGTCCATCCCGCCTTTTGTGAAATCGCGTCCCTTAACTGCTTGCTTTAGGAGGTCAGCAGAAGCAGCAGCAACTGCCCATCGACCACCAAGACCACCAATACCCAGCGGTCCTGCACCACCACCAGCGCGGCGGTGGTCAACAGTCCTCCAGTGGTGGTGGACAGCGATAGTTACCCGGGATTTCCTTTTGTTTTGTTACTTTAATCCAAGGTTTACGCGAGCGATGGTTTATGGTAGTTTTTGCCTGTTACTGTAAGCCACGAATCGGACCACTTTACAGTTGGACGGGTAGGACCCAGACCATGCACCCTGGGGCAGAGTTACAGTATTGCTTCCCTCATTCTACGGTAAAATGGCGCCCAGTGAGATGGAATGCAAATAATCACCTGATGCCACGGACCGTTATTCTTCCACGAAGATGTATTTTGTGTCGCTATTGTGTTTTATGCGCGTCAATGTTATCACTTTTACTACTCGTGTGGCTTACGAATTTCTCTTTTGTGTTTACCTTTTGTCTTTGCCCGCGAAGAGTAATCGTTCGCATCGGAAAAGATAGACGCGTTCGCATGCGGGCGCCCTTGGCCTGCTTACCGCATTCCTTTCTTCCATCGCTTTGCACTCCGGATTTGCAGCTCCTCGCTATTTGCAGTCTTTAATAAATCGGCTTAGCGCTTATCGCCCATAACTGCTTGTTCTCCGCTTATGCAATAACCGTTCCGGTGCGGTAACCATTCTTCACTCACAATTGCGTTTGCATTGCTTAGCGAAGTTTTTCGGTTGCGCCAGCGATAAGAGGCTGGCTGCGCTTCCACGACGTTTTCCTGCATCTACCGCCGATCGGTGTCTTCGCTCTGGTGGCAGAGCAAGACCATCCTACGTCATCGTCACTTCGCGCCACCGAAGTCACCACTTTCGCTTACAGGTCTGAGTCTCAACAGGAGCTAATTTTCTGTCGCAAGTTGAGCGGCTAGACAGCACATGGAAGCAGTGTAATGCGGCGTTTCTCGTAGACATTCTCTCCTCTCACTTAAGACGGCGGCTTTGGCGAGAGAGGATTTTCGCTTGAGCAGATATATTATAAAATCGAAAACGCCCAGCCAGAGCTAGCTAACCATTTCCGAAAGCTATGAAACACCGTTGGGCCTTATCGCTGCGCTTTCCTCGGATTTCCAAACGAGATCTGCTTGCGAATTTTCAGCGCGGATCTGGTCTGTCCATTCCATTCAGTGTTTTGTGTTCCTGGTGCTTCTTAGCTTAGTAGTTGTGGGTTCCCAATTCCGCAAACGCGTGCGGTTTTGGGAAGGTCAGCGCAGCCAACCAGCGACGCGCGCGCGCGCGCGCGCAGCCAATCAGACGCGCGCGTGCGTGCGTAGGCTCCGCCCACTTCAGGTTTTCGTGTCAGGACCCACCCCACAAACCTTTCGCGTCGGGACCCGTTCGCGTCAGGACCCCTTCAGGCTATGGCGCCAAATTCAAATCCTTGGCGTTCCGCCCTCAGGCTTTCGTTTCGGGACCACGGGAAATTTGAACGTACAGGGATTGTTCATACCGTCCGGCTAGTGCCCTTAGGGGATCCACCGTGCGGCGTACATCAAAGGGAGTGGGCCCTGTCCGTGTGCCCTTAGGGCAGGCCGTTTGGCGCTTTCGCGTTGGGACCTGCTCAGGCAAAATCCTTGGCATTCTGCCTCAGGCTTTCGTATCGGGGTCTTTCGCGGTGGGACCATCCTTGGCGCACCGCCTCAGGGCATTCAAACTTCTAGGAATACGTAGAAAATTCCGAAAAATTTCTAAACATTTTATAAAAATTCAAAAAAATATTTAAAAATTCTGAAATACATTCTAAAAATTCTCAGATGCCTTTTAAAATTATTTAAAAATTCTCAGGTGCACTGAAAAAATTCTGAAAGCCTCCGTAATAAATTTTCAAACTATTTTCCTTGCCAGGCCGTTTGGCGCTTTCGTGTCGGGACGCATTCAGGCAACGGGCGCGAATTCAAATCCTTGGCGCTTTCGTGCCGGGGCCTTTCGCGGTGGGCCATCCTTGGCGTCATGACCTCAGGGCATTCAAGCTCCTAGAAATACGTAGAAAATTCCTTAAAATTTTCTAAACACTTTATAAAGATTCTAAAAATTCTTGGATTTATTTTGAAAATATTTAAAAATTTTCTGATGCATTTTAAAATTATTTAAAAATTCGGAAAACTTTGACAATTCCAAAAAAAACTTTTTATTTGTATTTATCACAAATATTTGTAAGACGGGAAATAGTTATAAACAACTTCCACGGGATACTTGTTATCGACACCGTTTTTGCATTGGTGAAGAATGTACGGGAGTCTTGGGAAGCGGAGCGGAGTAGCGGAGTCGCCGAAAATTCTGTTGCCAGCTGGGTGGAGCCATCGGTCGTCGCTAGTCCGCTGTAGCGTAGTTCTTTGTACGCTTGTCTGTCTCGATTATGAGCACTTGTCCTTTCAGCATTTCGTCAAGCTGCTCGGCGTGTACTGCTAGGACCTGCGGGAGCATCTCCGTGTCACAAATGTACGTCCAGCACAAGTAGTCGACGAGTGGATAAGCACATCCGTCTTCCGTGCCCTCAGGCGGTCTGTTGAAGGGGCAGCTCTCGCAGAACGCTAGCGGCACTTCGTCGTGTTGCGTGTCGCCGAAATAGGCCTCAAACGCCTTCTCGTCGCATTCCGCGCACATTCTTAGCAAGATCTCTAAGACCCTCGCGGTAGATAGAGCCTCACGCTTGACCAGACGGAAAACTTTGCACGGCATTGGTGGACTTTGGACGCGAACGATTTTTGGACTTTGATCTTTGGTCTCTGGGATTGGGAAACGCCAAGTGACCTCTGACCTTTGACCTTTTGACGGTACCACGCCGCACCTGGCACGCACTTGACCTCTGACCTACTTTCTTTCATGTGGCCGCGCGCCATTGCACAACAGCTTGACCGTTGATTTTTGGCGGGAAGAAGGGACGCCGCCCACATACGCGGGCGCGTCTCTCTATTCGGACGAGTGCTGGCGGACGTGGCCGGTCGGGTGGGCTCCAACGACGCGGGCGATGGCCGGGCTAGATGCATCGTCGATGTGGAGCAAGCGGACGCCAAGTGGACAAGAACGGCAAGGACGACAAGGACTCCGACAAGGACTTCGACAAGTACGAAGGACTTCCAGGTAAGTTTACTTTTGATTTAAAATTCTAAGCTTACTGTAGTTACAGTAGTAGGGGATAGTGTCTTTTAAACATGTAAGGTTTATTGGAAAAGTCTAGCAGAATTTTTGAAAAAACTTTTAGGAACATTTAAATTCACGAATATAGAGCGTTTGCTTAAATATTTTAGATATACGTAATTACTGTAGTTACAAATTAAGATATAAAACTTTTTAAATAAGTCTATTTGTAAAAATCAAAGATTAATGTAGGAACGTAGTATGGCTTTGAGACTAACCTTAACTAATGTTTGTTTAAATTGAAACTAAAAACATTGTAATTTTTAAGCAGCTTTCCTAACGCTTTACATTACTAACATTTATCGACAAGGATTCGACAAGGAATCGACAAGGATATCGACAAGGACGAAGGAGCACAGGTAAGTCCCTTTACCCTCAGGGGATTTAAAAGTTTAAACTTCTAGAAATTTAATTTTAAAACTTCCTAAAATTTGTAACTAAAAATTTGTAGTGCCTGGTGACTTAACGGTATTCCGTGAGCGGTTTAATATTGATTGTAAAAAAAAAAATTATG
>JNEY01000030.1:17047-32311 GCA_020875895.1 Aphelenchus avenae | reverse complement strand
GAGTGCGGTACGGGGGGGGGGGTCGGCGTCTAACCCTAAATTTTAGCACGTTTTTTATTTTGCACTGTCTACGAATTTCCATTTACACCTTTATAATTTGAATATTCTACAATTAGCTTATATTTTCGCCAGTTTAGTGTTTTTATGGAGACCCGGACCTTTTAATTTTAGGGCGACGACGGTGAGCCGGGCGAAGAGGGTACCCCTGGACTGGACGCCGAGTACTGCCCATGCCCTTCGCGCGCTTCCTCTGCCGCCGTCATGTCGGCGTACGCGCGACGGATGAGGCTCTTCTAATATGACGGAAGGAATACATCAGTAAAACTTTCCACTGATCATTTTATTGATGACGCATGCGTGACAGTTAAAGTCGGTCGAGGTAATTCTGGCCATAAAGTCGGTATTTACGCCCCATGCGTTCCCACATTCACGTGAACTCTCGCTAGTCGTGCTGAAATCAGCTCGCACTTCAGTGAGTAATCCGGTTTTCCAGTGGTGTATTTAAGGGGAAAATGGGGGATCAAGACAAATGTTTCGTTTTTAAAGTTCACAATATTTTGACCGATCTTGGCCATGTTCAACTAGAGTTCGGCACCCGTACCGTTGTACGGGCCGTAGCCGTAGCCGTACCCGTAGAATACGGGTACGGGGTACGGCACGGGGGGGGGGGTCACTACGGGTACGGGGTACGGCACGGGGGGGTCACTACGGGTACGGGTACGGCACGGGGTCCCGGTGACTATCTCTATTTTCAACTAATTAGTGCCTCATAAGCCTAAACATGCTCTTAAAGTGCCTCAGGCGGGCTGATTTGGGTCAATCCGGCCAGTTTCGCCACACGAGCGCAAGAATTGCTCTTACGTCCACTGCGGGCATTGCGGCAAAAGCTAGTCAAACATCAATGGACATGTAGCAAAAATAGCAAAATCTGCCACCAGCAAAAAACTTCTCGAATTACTCCGTAGGATACTCAGCGTACTTTTTCTTGGACACACAAGTATGTAGCTGTAGGTGCCTACCTTAGCTTGGAAGGAGCAGATTACTCTGCACTCATGCAAGCGTTGGCCTGGAAGAATGCTGCAAAAACTTGTTTACGACGCCCTTCCTGTGATAGCGGGACGATATGCTTGGCTTGCACTCTTTCTCTTGCGACTGGTATTTGCCGCCACGGCGAGTGGCAACAAACGACTTGCAGCTGTTGGCGGGATTTATGACGCCACGTGCCCGCCGCTGTTGCCAACTTGCGGCTCCGACTTTTTGCGATGTTTTCCGCATACATTCGGCTCCTCCGACGAAAGCGAAAAAGCCTGTACCGATTATATTCTCCTGGAGGAATCCATTTGACAACACGTGTCCAAGCTATCCGGAATGGTCAAGATTTTGTGGTCTGTCGCAGTTACGCTTTCTGTGCTAGCGGCTCTCGTGCACGCTGAACGCGTGCCCCAAATCCACCGAGAGCATGTCGGCGGAATCGTGTAAGTAGTACGCGCGTCCCGCAACCTGCATCGAAGGAGAATTAGTGCAAGGAAGGACGGTGTCGTGAGGTTCTCACACGTAGCGCACCTGGGGTTTCGTCTTTGTATGGGAACTCAGTTTCGAGCACGCCATACATGAACTAACTTACGGGGTCTCAAATTGGGCTCAAACCTTAGAAGACACCCTTATACCGCTAGGGAATCGGGAAAGACTTTTGTTCGCAACGGTCCTTCTAATATACTTATTCGACCAATAGCCTTAACTGATGACGCATATTGCCTAGACGCGACGAAATTTGCCCGGTTAAGCACTCATTGGGACGTGGTCCTTAGACGGCAGTAACGTACAACAGGAAGCCCGTTGTGGTCGTAAGATGTGCCCGAGCTCGATTATGGCTTTAGCCGGATATCTTAACAAGGGCTCGTTTAACGTATGCGAAGGCAACGATGGAAAATGGCCAACTCTAGGAGTGTTTTAGATTCACAGGCGCAGACAGCACGCTAACCACGACCCTAGATCGGGACCGCTATGAACTGTATCAAGTAAGCGTGTGGCGCAGAGAGTACCAGCAAATAACCGTCTTTAGGTCGTCGACTATGGCCGATTCACCGACGGCGGGAAGACCTTTATGCGAGCCGAAATCCCGAAGTACTGGGTGTCGGTCGGACCGCAGTGGGAGTCGTTGAATCTACAGCATTGCAATTCCATCGTAGGTTTCCCGATTGCAAGAGACCTTCGACAAATCGAGAAAACGTGCTCTGTTTGAGGACGATCGCGTGTGGTCCTGTCCCCGCAGCGCGGCCGCACACTCGCCTTCGTGCGACCTTGACAACGTCTACGGCGGATGCCACATAAACGCTTACAGGAACCTTGCAGACGGCTTCGTAATGACCAACGACACAAGTGACGGCGACGTGATCGTCGCTACGAATGCGAAGGTATCACATACCCGCATTTCTGTGCATGATTCAAGTGGCCTTATCACGTAGGGAAGGAGCCCGGCAAGTCGACATCGTCTCTTGGGCAGGCGTGGAGAGGGCCAAAAGTTTGGCGCAATAAATGGGAGCCTTTTACCTACTGTTTGGTTTAGCCGTCGCCTAAAAAGGCACTAGGGTAATGCTTATCATGTGCTACGTTAGCATTTTAAAGCCGACATTAGGTCTAATTTATCTGGTTTGGGAACTTTTAAGATTGAATGGATAGGGATAATTACGGAAAACGGCCTCGATGGGGGCGATTCTAAAGTTAAGGGGGCGGGTGATTCTAGTTTGAGCGAGGAGATTCTAAGTTCTTATCGATGGTTAGCTCCGCGTGGTATGCCACAAGTCGCGTAGGCAGCGGGCAAGAAGAAGGGGACGGGTTGGCGTTATATTTATGTATGGCCTATGTTTAGACCTATCTATGGCCTATGTTTAGACCTATCGCGTGGCGAACGGGAAGTGGCAGGACCTCAGTGTTCCGAGCTCCGGCGTCGCCATAATGTCCATTCCGCTTGGTACGACGGTGATCGTCGGCACGAAGTTCGTTCCCGGTCGGCGGACCGACATCCAGCAGCTCTACGTGCGCGACGTCGTTCCGGTACGCTCAACAACACATGCAAGACTGCAGTCTTAAACTTAGGACGTAAGCGTTAACTACAATCAGCGGAAGCATGAGTCCCAGGAGAGCTGCGACACGACGGTCGCTAAGCTGACCGCGGAAGTGGCGAAGCTCAAGCAAGAGGTAAGGCGGATGTAACAGGCTTGGGTGGTAAAAAAGGTACTCGCTACAGTGCTCAGTAACGTACCGGCGCACTCCGTACCGTACTAACCCCCACCAGTATCGTACTCCGTACCGTACAGTACGGTACGGCAGTACGGGCTGTAATACGGTACGGTACTAATAAGTGCCGTAAAAGTGCTCAGTATCGAGGAAACTGCGTACTTCGTACCGATAGTACGGCAGTAGGGTACGGTACGGCCGTACCATCGGCACCGTTGCCGACCTTTAGCGATAGTCGGAATGGGCAACAATGTCGGTCATTTTTCGAATACGAATCGGATCTGAAGTTCGGTCTTGAATGGAAATCGGCTCCGTAACTGAAAGGCGCCAAAGCCCTGCTCGGGATGCTGTCGGCTGTTGTCTGTTATGGCACAGATGCTACGGTGGGGCAGCTACTACTTGACGGCGTCGCGTTTTGGCAGTTTAAACGAAAGTGTCTTTGAATAACGCGCAACTCAATGGATTTCGGCTTAAGTTGACAACATTCTAACCTCGAAATTTTAGCTCGCCAACCGGGAAGCGGTCATCGAGAAGCTCTCTCCCAGTCGCAGAGGATAAGGCTCCCATTTCGGCGGGGAAGCATATCGCAATGTACATAGCTTTCTTTCACTCCCGTCAGACACCTATGAGTATTTTACTGCCAGAATTAAATCGTTTATTTGAGCGTCGAGGTTCCACAAATAGCCATACGTCTAAGGGCAAGGTCAGTGGGCGTTCTGGTCTCATTTTTCGGGCTCTTATGCGACGATGGCGGTCGTAGCGGCGGTAAGCTTTCGGTCCTTCTCGCGCAGGAACTGGTAGTACTTGAAGACGACGTAGATAGCGATCGAGAAGAGTGCGATCATCGTCCAGTAGCGTACGACATAACCGAAAGTCGCGCCTAAAGCGTCGACAAATTGCCTTGTTCAGAAAGGTATAGGCGGAAATTGACCAATTTCAACGCGACGAATGGCCGGAAGCGTTCAAATTTGACGGAAATTCGGACACCGGAAAAATAAGCGAGCACTTACTAAATTTGGATACCGCCTTTTCCGCAGGACTTACCAAGGAAATATTCGCATCGAAGCTTTGAGTCGTAAACGCGGCAGCTTGTTCGCCCATACGCCTCTCCGACCAGCAGCATTGTAATGGCCAGAGCCTGGAAATAATCGTGGTTTTTTTAAAAGTAACCGAGCATTTAATTATTTATTGATATTTTTATTATCGCGCACAAAAATATAAAAAATATTTAAAGAATTTAGATTAAAAAAGGATCCATTTAAAAAAGTGCGGTATCCTTTTTTATTTTAGCTTCAATATTTTATCGTAAATTTTATTTATACATTTCTCGTACTTAGAAAATGTTTTTTTTTCATATTTTAATTAACGTTTTTTTGTTAAGCAACGTTTTGTTCAACGAAAAAAACGCTTACCGCATGAGCCATGAAAGGCCACAAGAAGTGCCGCTTTTCCATGCGAATGGCGTAGAGAAGGCACACAATGCCGACGTAGCCGCTAATGATGAAGACGTGGCCCGGAAGCTGGACGCGCGATAGCTTCGAGATGTAGAGCGGGATGAAGTAGAACGCTCCTAGGAGCCATACGGCAGTGACGACCAAGACAGCGGTCTGAAACGAGGCGTGGCAGAAGCGCCAAAAAAGTGCTCATAGCATTACAGGCACAAGAGGGTTTGGGTCAGAATGAATTAATCTCCAAGTGCGAAGGGCCTAATGGCGCCAGGCGGAAAATTACTCTTGCTTCAAGACTCGTCCTACCATCTGCCTTGAGAACCCAACCTACTCATCGGCTAACCCACGACAAAGCGCTAGGAAGTGTTCCATCTGTCATTTTCTTTCGTTTTCCGTCAAGAGAACATCGCTGTTTACAGCAGAGTGAAGTGAAAAGGCGACAACAGAGATCATTGTGTGAGCTATTCCTTCTTCGGCTTCCCTTGTTGTTGGCGGTCCATACCCAGAGAACGAGAACGTCCTTACCCGTACCTACCGTACCGATAGTACGGTACGTTACTATCGTAACACATGTACGACTGCCGACCTTCAATCCAAGTGGGCGGCAATCGTGTGTACAGAGGGTATGGACACACATTTTCGAAGCAACATCTACCACCTACACCACCGAGCGTCTTCCACGCATCTACTGAGAATTCCGTGGTAGTGCCTGCCGTGTCCAGCTTTCGACACGAGCAAAAATCCATGACTTACCTTCACGGGAACGTATCCTCGAAAGATGCGCGCCCGCTCCTCGAGCCTCGACTGCGTCATCTTCGTCCCCGCGCAGCTGTCCTTCCCGACGACGGTCACCGGCGACGGCGTACGACTGGTCTCCTCTGTCGCACCCGAGGCGTATCGGTCCTCACCATGAAGGCCATGTTTCGAGCAGTACTCCTCGAACGCCTTCAGATGTTCCAGGTCGTCCGCCGTCTCCCACGTGTCGTCCTCGGGGCCGTAGCCGAGCCAGCGGACCTGAACAGAGAGGGATTTAGAGGGGCATGTTTGGGCTCACGCCAAAGGTCCGTAGCCTTCAAGCGACCAGGCAAGCGCGCAAGTTCTTTCTTTGTAAAAAGCTGCAAATGCGTCATATCGTGGAACAAAATATTCGCGTTTTTCTCGACTGATTGCACCTACTGAACTTTTAAAATATATGGGATTCTAAAAAGCCAGGGCCATCGTAACGAAAGGAAGCGAACGAGAGCTTAGCCGCCCGAAAATATTAAAATCCCGAAGGGGTTGATTTGAAAGCACGACCCTAGTTAAGTTTATGGCAAGCCCGTGTGAGGGCGGACAAGCACAGAAGGAATGTTCTTCAAAATATGTCCGAAAAGAAGGATCTAAAGGCTTAAATAGAGCCAAGAAGGCGTGACTCATCGATAACTAAGATTATGTGCTTCCGAGAGCAGTTGTGGAGCCCAAAGCGAGGCAGTTTCTAAGGGCTTTCCAGGCACGAATATGGGCATGGCCGACGTCTATTGCTAGGTGTACGACGTGCTTACCTTGAAGAGCACCTGGCTCGGGTCGAGCTCACGCCGTACGCCCGTCGCACGCTGCTTCCTCAGAGATTCCACTCTAGAACCGTTATGCTAACAGGTTCAGTGAAGGTCAACGGTCTTACACGTCATGCTGAAGAATCTCCTCGACCTGGTAGTCGTCAACCGCCGGCTGAGTGTCCGCATCGTCGGACGACATGCTAAAGAGCGGGGACGTAATGAAAGCGAATGGAAAATACCGATTCTGAGCTTTATACCAGTGCGAAACCTGCGCGGTTCCAAGCAGCTTACTGGGCCTGCTGCGACATGGGCCTACGCTTCTGTTGGAAGCACGCGAACAGGCACCACATTTTATGAAAAGTTTCTTATTGTTTTTACTATCGAGGTATTGAAGGAAATGACCGGCATGCGCACTGTTGTCTTCGAGTCCGGCGATTCAAACTGATTTTGGCGTCCTAACCCTGTGTGAAAAATAAGCCAGTAAGCAATGCTTCAAAACAGTGCCCGGGGTAATGGTAATGGTAATGGTGGTAATGGTAATGGTCGGAAACCGGCTCAGTGGGTAATGGTAATGCTTGGTAATGGTAATGCTTCCAAAATGGCTCAGTGGGTAATGTAATGGTAATGGTAATGGTCAGAAAAAGTGGTAATGGTAATTTTCACTTTATAAGCACTAGATAAAATACCCGCGGCAGCGACACCAACTAAATTTTCATCATATTTCTGGTAAATTTTTTGCTTAAAATTCAGTTGGTATCGCCTGCGGCGGGCTTCTTAACCTCTCTGAACTCTGGTGCCCTTTTGGCCACAAATGTCATATTTGATGGTTTGTGGCTATGTCTTTCTAAATGCAAGCCAAGTTCCAGTACTATGGGTGGGAGTAGGGCCGGTTGGGATGGACGACAAAATTTTAGACGGATGTTTGAAAAATATAGCGAAATTTGCTCTGGCGGCGCCTAGCGGCGAGCCCATCGTGCATATGTGGTCATCATGTACTTTTCGAAAAGCTCATGTGCGGCATGCAGGCAATTCCCATTAAGAAGCGTCCAGAAAATCCGTCACGGTGATTCTGCTCTTTTGACCCACTTCGCCCTCGTCACACCTGCGTTAGGGTCGGCCTAGACTCTCCCCAATGCTCATCAAGGCAAAAGATAAACCATGCAAAATATAGCCCGCCTCAGGCGATACCAACGAAATTTTAGGTCAAACATTTCAAAAGTATAGTGAAAAATTCGTTGGTCGCCGCCTAGCGGCGGGCCATTTTATCTAGTGCTTTGCCTGACGTCAAGCTCTCCAAATTGCCCGTCTCGTCACGACTGGTCACACAGATCGGAGGCACCCTTCCCCTCCCATCTCTCCCCTGACACCCTGGCGCTTTTGCTGGACGCTCCCTTAGCGAGCATACCTACGCAGAAACGTTCTCGAGGCGCTGGAACGACGTAAATATCCGTAGACAGGGACTATACTTTGTCAAGAACACTAAAACATACCCATGCGCGTCCTTAAAGGTGGAATAATCGTCGGAAAAAACTCGCAGGTAATGGTAGTGGGTAATGGTGGTAATGGTAATGCTTCCAAAATGGGCTAGTGGGTAATGGTAATGGTTGGTATTGGTAATGCTTTCAAAGTGAAGTAATGGTAATGGTAATGGTAATGGTCCGAAAAAGTGGTAATGGTCGGGCACTGCTTCAAAATTACGCCTTGGGTGAGAATATGAGAGCTCTAAACTTCAAGCGCCTTCGAGTTGAAGCCTACCTGCAGCAAACAAAAAACAAAGTCAATCAAGTTCTTGGAGTGGCGGGGGGGGGAGGGATAGATCCGGAAAGATGCGGACAGCAAGCGGAGTGATTGACCAAAGTTTCTTATGCCGCTAGCCGCCGGAAGAAAATCTTTAATCGGCCGTCCGCGCCTGCTTCTTCATTGTGCAATGAGCCTTGCGAAAAGTGTAAGATAATTGATACGGCCAACTGCCTCCGGGAGCGAGCCTTCCGGCGATAAACTGACCATTGGCCGAGAGATTAATGGCCCACTCGGCGAGGGGAATGATGTCGGCCAGCAGGGAGGTTAAACTTTGCTTGTTGGGTTGGACTGAATTTAATCCAGCGGTTGCCGGGATTATGACGAAGCAGCGATGGAAAGTGATGCCTACGCAAGCCACAACCCAAGACCGCTTAGTGGCCCATTTTAGCCTCGCAAAATTCGGAAAAAGAGAGGGTACAAAGGGTACATGTAAAATTTATGAAATCTAATGGTTTCCTGCCGTGCTAGGACAGGTCGGAATGGACGTGATGACTGTGCCGTCCTGTAACGTTATGCTACAAGGCAAAAAAAACAGCGTTCGCCTCGGCATTCGAAATGGAGCAGACCTTAGGTCTAATGGCCAGCGTGAAGCGGGCTTAAACATCGCTTGTTGTGATCCGACGGATATAATCGAGACCTGTTATGTGACGTTTCTGGGCAAAGAATATGTAAAAGGATAAACAATCACACTGAAGTGTCGTGTTGTCTCCCATTCTCGAAGTATGTTAGGTCACAAGATACGTTTTAAAACCTGCCGTATGGAAAACCTACCAAGAGGCAATGCTAAGCCGAAAAAAGGAAACTGCGAATTCCAAGAGTTTCTATTCCCTTGGGTCACTATTCGTTTCCCTTGGACCTCAAATCGCATGGAGAGGTGCGCCATAAAGTGTTTTTCTTGCGCACGGCGTCGACCCATCTAGTAGGGGAAATTGCAATACCTTATCTCAAAAGAGGAACATTGCGTTTCAGAACATTTATATCGTTATATTTTAGAACATCGAACTGAGAGTCGTTTTTGGTGGCTGGTTTTTTAAACTTGAAGTTTCTGTGTCGATGACTGATTTTGATTACTTTGCATGCTTCGGCGGCGTAGGGTGGCTTTCTGGCCGCGTTTTAGCGCACACCAAATTTGCTCCTTGCTCGTGTACGCGGCCTGTTCCCGATGTGGAAACCCTCTGAATCATCATAACATGCTGTTTGAGCGTCGTCTCATGACGCGTTTACGCCGCGCTTCAGCACCGGTTCTCGCAAACGTCCCATAGCTCTTCGATAAGGAACAAAAAATTTCCGCTCTAATACGGGACGCTGGCGTCATCTTGCTTAAGCGCGGTTTTAAAGTGCGCTTGCGGCTTTACTGATAACGGTGAGCTGGTGTCGAAACCTGGTGTAATGTATCCGCGGGAACGCATCCAAAGGACTCTAGGCGCATGACACACGTTAAGGTTGTCGAAGTGCCACCTTTGCTCGACATTCAGTTGCAAATAACCCTTTTAAGTGAATGTAAGAAAAGGAGTTTGGAAAATCGCAGGTTTCGTCCTTTTGTTTAAGAAGCTACAGGTAATATACAAAGGAGGGTAACTGTGGCTGGTTGCCGCATGACTACCAATTGCAATTTGCCTCCTGCAAAGACAAGTGTAGGGTTAGGTGTGTTGCTACCGAAAAGTTCTATCCCTGTCTCATTTAGTCAGGCATATAGCCATAAGCTGTTGTTTCGCAGCGTCGTCCAAACTGCTACATCATCAAGTTTACTTAAGGCACTGAACACTAGAACTTCGAACTGAGAATTTTTGTGCTCTTGAGGGCCTCGATCTCGGGTTCTGACCTTTTCCACCCACATTGGAGCACATAGTACTTGTGGCACGCCAAATTTGCATTAGGTTTGGGGAAAAATGGGGATCGGAAATCGGTGTTTTTTAAGGGGTCGGAATCGGTTTTAAAACTTGGTAATCGGTCGGAACCGGAATCGGTACGCGACCCGGGGGTCCCAACGCTAATTTGCATGTGCCGTTGGCGTGCTGTGTGAGATCTCGTTTGAACCACTGCGCATCTGTGTCCTGCTCACCCAGGCGATCAGTTTGCGACGCTTAAAGTCCTTCGCATCGTCAGAAATTTTATGTTCCGACGCCTAATCTGGCTTTGCTGCGTGAGTCAATCGCCCACTCTATTCAGGGACTGCGTCGCGCCTTTATCGAGTTACGAAACGCGAAAGAAAAGTGCGCGAAGTGATAAGGGCCGCAAAAAAGCATGAGAACTGCATAAAGCCGCCGATAAGGATCTGCACAACCACGCTGACTGGATTCCACTCATTACTCAGGGCTGGCGTCGAAACAACGATGAACCGAAACGCAACCTAGGCCCTAGGTACGTACAGGCTGCTCAGATCAAATTCGGCTTGGGACGGCGTGAAACCGGCTTGGGGAGGCGAACAGTGCATTTTTTTCATGCCTGGGGAGGCGAAATCTTTCAACCTTTTTTGCGCGTTCTCTGCTTTCTCTTTGACCTTTAAAGCAGGTATCCTAATGGTTTAGAGATTATTTGCTATTTTCCAGTTGAAAATATGAAGTTTTTTTTTACCACCGCAGGCGAATTTTGAGCATTATCGCAGAGCTTCCCGTAGGAAAACTACGTATCAAGCCCGCCGCAGGCGACGCCATCGGTTTTTTCTACAATTTTATGGATGTTTCTTTGCAAACAGGCTTTTTGCTGTACAAAACAGCCCGCCGTAGGCGCCTAAAGCGTAGTTTTGTGAACTGATTTCGCACTTTGCGAGTAGAAAATTTAAACTTTTCGATCCGCCGCAGACGAATTTGGAGCATTATTGCAGATTTTCCCGTAGGGAAACGAGATATTAAGCCCGCCGCAGGCGATACCAACGGTTTTTCCGGCAATTTTTGTAGCTTTTCATTGGAAATTTCATCTGGCCGACAAAAAAACAACATTTTCGCCTCCCCGCAGCGAAGCCGCGGGGAGGCGGCGTCACTCCTTGGGGAGGCGAAACCTCCCCGGGGAGGCGATCTGAGCACCCTGGGTACGTAGCATGAAACACATTTGACGGCATGACCCTACAACAAGGGAAGGAGTTTTAGGGGATTCAAGGACACCACGAGGTGGAACGAGGTGGAACACCATATTCAATAAGCCTAAGGCGAAGTGTGCTCGCGCCGAAGTGAGGTGAACCGGGGGGGGGGTCATATTCCTCATATCTAATGCACGTTGGAACGGTTCAAGTTTTACGCAGATTCCACTCAACGAAGAGTACCCTAGCACCGTTGCATCCCAAGCGACATATAACATAGAAGACATAAGAGATCTCCGCGAGGCTCAGGATTCGCATGTAGATTCTAAGCCGGCGTACATTATACACTCCAGCAGACGATCCGTGCGTTCTGGGGAAGATTACCGACTGCGCTAAAGGGCACGATCTGGACGGACACGCTCAACTTGGAAGATTTGTTGCATGCTTACAGCGTCCATGAAGGTTGTTATGACTGGTCGACTCAAAGACGCTTCACGGGAATACCTTTCAAGGATAACGAACTCTCTATAACTCTTCGCGCATGAAGCCTGCTTTCCCGAGATAGTCGGCGGAAGGGCGCTGGTGGCGTGCATGGCCCAAAGCGTATTTTGTGACAAGTAAAATTCCACATATCTAAGTTATTCTGGGCCTTTCCTTGCGCCCCGAGCCGCCACGGTCTTGCATAAGCTACCTTTTCTTCGTGTGTACACAGAGGTTTAGTGTATGCTCCCTCATTACTCATACGCACGCTTCGCTGCTCTCTGGCCTTCACCTTGGCGTGATTCACGTTTCCGTCTGCTCTCTGCTAATAGCCCCACCAATTGCTGAGGTCCTGGAATGGAATCACGTGTTTTCTTCGTCGGGAACATCCCACAACGTCTCAGCCGGGTGGGTGGAGCGTTGTGCGGCTGTTTACAGCGCTCGAATATTTGGTCGCAAAGCAGAACGCTTTCCCACGGTTTTGCACAATAAGCATTCAGATCGCCCACGCAAGATGGTAGCTACTTGTGCAATACCACAGGGGAACTCGTAGCCATAACCAGACCGGGCAAAACCGAAGTCAAGCTTCGCTGGAATTTAAAAGAAACGTAATGATTGAGGACGCTGTCAAACTCGTTCCATTACCTTGTTCGAAACGTAAAAAACGGTTTACACTAGAATGAACCTACACTAACACTAGCAATGCATGGTGACTAGTATGAAGACCGTTCTTTAGTTCTATTTTTTATAAGATGCATAAATTTTTTATGAGGGTTCTTCAGATTTTGATAAAAAATTGTCCGGTTCCTGAAAGGCAGACGCAAAATAGTCAAATTCGTTCGATTAGTCTTTTGAAAGTAGCGTGAGAGTTGCTAGTCCGAGGCTGCATCGCATAGGGAGCTTCCAGAATGGCTGCCCATAGTTGGCATGGCTCAAAACCCTTTAAAGCACGTAAATTCCGCTAAAGTCCTCAAAAACTTTACGATCTTGGAAGCGAGCCTGGAGATAGGGCTCGCCTGGGGAAAAACGGATCGAGTAAGTTCGACATCAACTTCGACAAACCGGTCCTTTCACGCTGCTCACACTGAAGCGGACCAGGCATCGACTTCATGCGCTCAGTAACTGGGTCCTGTGAATTACCTGAAAACACTGGCCTTGACAATCTCTTCTCTTACCCAGAATTTTGCTGGATTCGTATCGCGCAGCCGGTTTATCACAGCACCCTAAAGCCTACAAATAGCGGGGTAGTCAGCGAGCACGCTACTGCAAGGACGAACAATAATGACTAGCCGGCGAAACTTGTCTTTACGCACACCCGCACCAAACTGGAGCTTGCAAAACGGTCGGCCGAGCACGCGGTTGAGGGTTTCGCCAGGACGCGGACGACATTATGAGACTGAATCAAAACTGGGCTTGGAACTATGCTGTGCCTTCTGGATTACATCACGCGCGTCTACTGTCCTTCGCACAGGCTGTTGCGCTTCTGTGTTTTGAGACCTCACGTATGAAGATCGATCAAACACACCTAGAAACTTTTGTTGCTCTAACTGGAGTCCTCGGAACCGTTTTTTACCGTATGAAATTCCTTCGTACCGTTAAACATTATGCCAACAGCGAACAAACAACAATCGGCTTTGTTTTGCACCCAGTGCGTGCGCGTGCAGCTGTTTTTCGAGACGCATGTTTTGCATGCTGTTTTGATGTTTACGCGGAATCAACCATCGCACGCTCCTCCTACGAGCGTACTTTCCTCAGTCATCGCAAGCGCGTCTACGACGGGTACAAATATGGTGCGCTGTCTAGCGCTTGGGAGAAAGAGTGCGGCGCGCCGATCCAGCCGGCCTCCGCATTCGTCATTAGCGAACGCTTAGGCACGGTACCGGAGGTAGCCTTGCATGAGCCTGTGCTAAGTTTGGCTTGCCTTGATATCCATTTGGCCGCGTGCTATACCACCATTGCGCATCATAAGCACACCTCTAGTGATAAGAGCTCCGAGATCACAGTGATCTGTCTAACGTGCGGATAAATCCTTTTTGGCACTTCATTCAACCTCAGTAGCGGACTAGTAGATGAACCAGTTGCGTCCCGGGTCCGGGCCTATGAGTGGAGCGACTCGGACAGGGGCGACCCCCCCCCCCCCACCAAAATTTGGGACCAGCCGAGCCTTGAAAGACATTTTTCGGCGTCAGCCATCGGCCTACGCCAAAAAATGCCTTGATCCCCGCCTTTGATATATTTCTATACACATCGGTTTTGTTTGTCCTTTTAATTGCCAAAAACTATTTAGCGTGTTTTACCTAATCATCCCACCGCAGGCGTCATCAGAGCTATTTTGCGCTTATATGAATGAAATTAGGCCAAAATTTGACCATTTTAACCAGAATCATCCGGCTGTAGGCCGTAGGCGCCGCCAGAGCAATTATTAAGGTTATAAGGCAAAAACCTAGTCGAAAAAAGTCCAAAACCAGGGGTTCAATGGCGCATCTCATGGACGAAACCAACGAATCCGTTCATAAACCTTCGCAAATAGAGGCTAAGCATTTCTCATGCTTTCTGACCTACTAGTACATGTCAACAGATTCCCGCTTATCTCACTTGTCCCTCTACAGGCGCGACGCTGCCCATATAGTCGCCGCCGATAAATCACTTTCGTACAATCGAATCGATACGTGCTCATCGTAGCGCCTCAGTGTCTTCGGCTAGGGTTAGCTAAGCAAGCGCTGCGGTAGCGATAAGGATTTTCTACTTTCTCGACGACAAGCAAAATCATCGGCCGACGCGCACGGCTCGCACTCCTTGCGTGCTCACGGTGCGTTCGCACTCTTTGCGTGCTCGCCATGCGCTCAAAGTCCTCTCATGCTCGCGGTGCGGACGCCGTGACCAATTGTAGCATGCGAAACGTAATGTGTTTGACCGTACGGTCCAAACACCATGTGTTTTGAAGCACGTAGTTGCATGTAACTGGCCGAACTCTGCGCGATAGTACAGCTCTCATTGGCGGCTTTCTCGGTGAGGTCTACGGATGCTGCGCACATCCGCGCGTAAGCCCGAATTCGGATAGCCAAAAGAAAGCGGCGGCATTTGATGCACAGTGTTCGGTGTAGTTGTTTTCAGTGGCGTACCGACCCTTGGGGCAAGGAGAGAGCCATGCCCCTCCCCCCCCCCCCAAAGTCCGGAGGGTCGGAAAAGTACAAGGGGGATGATTGGGGTGGAGTGTGGCGGTCGAAGGACGGCGCAAAATTATAGATAAGGGGGGACCAAGGGAGATTTTTTGGCAAACAAAATATTGGCCCACACTAACCTCTTGCCCCCCCCCCGCCCCCCCTCTCCCCACCCTAAATCCGGATCCTCGATACGCCAATGGTTGTTTTGCACATGTTTCACACTGTTTTGCTGGACGCATACGCATGAGGCCAACGCTCCCCTTTCGTAAGCCACCTCGCAGCCCTTGTCTTTCTCGTACAAGCGCACCGGCCATCCGTTACCTTCGAGTCTTATGAATCACTGTGTGGAATCGATCGAGTACACAAGTACATGTGAGTAGGCAAGGCGAGCAGAGCTGACTCAAAGGTTGTTAATGGATAAGGGAACCAAATAGCAAACCGGTTTGATCCACCAGGATGGCATGATCGGAAGGCTCCTAGTTGTTTGGGTCCCGTTGTTTGGGTCCCGGTTGTTTGGGTCCCCTTGTTTGGGTCCCGTTCGTTTGGGTCCCGGCTATAATTTCGAAAGCTTTGTTTGGGTCCCG
>JNEY01000029.1:629178-658646 GCA_020875895.1 Aphelenchus avenae | reverse complement strand
GGGGGGGGGGGGGTTTGAGACCCCTGCGAGAGATGCGTGTGGTGTGGTGAAGTCGACAGCGAACTTCCCTGTTTATGTTATGATGTTATGCGTTGTCCCGCGTTATGACGATTCTCGCACTCACCTTCATTCGATTCCTCCTCTCTCTCGAACGCCGACGAATCGAGCATTATAGATGTCTCGGAATACTGAACTTCGATTCCGAACAGAGGAATCCGATGGTTTTCCAGTTCTGAATTCAGAACGAAAAGAAGCGTTCGGAAGTTGGGATTTAGTACTAGGCAAAATTGCCGTAAGGCGCCTCGGTGAGAATATTACAAAATTATTTCGCTTGCGAATGGCATTTTCTTAAGTGATTGCCATTTACGGTTGCCACACGTTTCTAGGGTCCGAGGGCCATGGAAGTGCCTACCAATGATTCCCATGAAGTGGTTTTTTGCCGGAGTGAAGTGAAGAAGTGAAGTGAAACGTCAACTTCACTTCACTTTTCTTCAGTGTACTTTCAACTTCACCGGCGAATTACCATTGAAGAAGTGGGTTTTTGGACGAGTGAAGTGAAGTAAAAATGAAGAAAGATCAACTTCACTCCAGTTCACTTTACTTCACTTTCCTTCAGCGAACTTGGCATGTAACCGACGGGTGTGAGCATCGGGATCGGATGGAGTTCTGCTTATATTAAGCTAGCGCGTTAGTCTTCTTACGCAGAGTTAGCCAGTTCGATGTTTCCGTCGGTTTTTTCTTAATGGGCTGAGAGACTTTGACTCTCCTAGTCTTGCTTGCTTATACGGGTTCGCATGTAAATTAGCAACTACACGTTCACAGCAGTACGGCGGTTTACTGCATGGCACAGCATGTTACCTTCGCATAGTACTAAATCCGTCTACTTCTTCAGCCATCTAAGAAGAACCCGGCGAAGTGCCCGAAGTGCCTCCAAGCGTTCTTCTCTCAAGAAACCCTCAAGCGACATATGACGTTTCATTTGTTCGAACGCGACGAGATCGACGACATCTACGTCTGCACGTGCCCCACCGCCATCGGCGTATGCGGCGCGACGTTCGAGAATTACCGAGCGATGAGGCGTCACCTCGGGGAATCGCATGGCAAGCGAAAGACCTTCACATGTCTCTACCGAGCAGGCGACAAGGTGGCATGTGGCAAGGAATTCTTCGATTCGATGCAGCTAACACAGCATAAAATTGAAAGCCACACTATCGATGCAGCTAGATCCTACGACCATCGTTCATATCGCAGATGCGACATACATAAACAGGTAAGCCCTATTCTTGAAGGGGTTCGTTCCCCCCGCCGACCCGGTGAGGCATTGACGTTCTTGCTTTACGCTCTTGATGCAGTGAAGATGCTAAAATGCGAACCGCCGTTAACTCGGCGTAAGGGCCCAAACGCAAGTACGAATATAGAGCATCGACAGACTAGGTGCATGACATTGACGTCGCACTAAGTGGGAATGTTCGGCTGTTCACGAGGCATAAGGTCGATGTCATCAGGAATTCCACTATGCTAGAAGGGCCTGTACATGTACTAGGTTCAAGATCAGTGCTTGCAAGAGCTACGAAAGTAGAGACACCGGCGTTTCGGAAGCCGTAGAAACGTATTCAAGCCTTTGAGGGTTTATGTGACTAGGTAGGCGCCAAAAAGGCTGAGGGGTCCCATCAGCGATAAGCGACCGTTCTATGGTACGCGAGACACCAGTATCTACATCACGGCAACATAATCCTAGTAGCAAGCCTATTTTGCAAGTTTTAGAGTTCAAATCGTCGATGCACGAATCGTGACGGAGAAGTTCAACCTTCAGTCGACGACACTCTTGAACGTAGTATTCGGTCCAAGGAGGAATCCGATACTGCCACGCTTCCTGAACGTGAAGCTGATGGAAAGAACAACGTAGGTTTTACTTACTTTTGAAAGCTTATGTCAGCTTCATGATGTTTGTGCTGCGAGGTTCTTTACAAGATCCTAGTCATCAAGCTAGTCACCAGCGTTGGCTCTCAAAACAGAATAGCGGACACTAGTTGACCTTCTTTAGATGACGATCAACGAGTCTGCCACTGTCCCTGTTGACGGCGAACAAGTCCGTGAGGGCGATTACTCGGACAACGATTCTGAGGTATGCACAAACGTACGATAACGAAAACCGGCGTTATTCGGCTTCCTATTAGTTCTAATATATCGTAAAATTTATATATGTATTCCAAACATCTACTGGTACGGCTGGTCTGACTATTTTCAGAACGATCAGAATTTCCTACCAAGTGAAAAGAGCAACAATACATGTGACTCTGAAAATTTTTTACGTCTTTTGGTATCGGCAGCGCGGTAAAGTGTGACTGTAGCTGTTTAAGGCGTCATATGTTTTCGTGTTGTGCTGGCCTGTTTTAGAGAGCTGCCGTATTCGATGAACGATTGTTCAAGTGCATCTACAACGGCTGCGACAAGAGGTACAAGCAGAAAAGTCGGCTGAACGATCACATCAGAAGTACCCACGAAGGAGCAAGACCGCATGCATGCAGTCAGTGTTCAAAGTCATTCGCATCGCGCAGACGTCTGACGCAGCATGAACTGACTCACAGCGACCGACGTCCTTACCGATGTAATAAGTGCGACTATTCCGGCAAGACATCCAGCGCTCTTTGGACTCACGAGAAGCGACACGGGACAAGCAAGGATCACTTGTGCATGAAATGCCCTAAGTCGTTCCGGACGTTGAGGGACCTACGACGCCACGATCAGTTTACTCACCAACGACTGCTCAAACTTGAATGCGTGCAATGCCGGCAGCGCTTCAGGGGGTCTTCTCACCTTAAGGACCACGTCAACGCAGTGCATCTCAAGAACAAGCAGCACAAATGCTCGCATGCCGGATGCACCTACGCTGGAGCGACGACGAAAGCCCTACGCGAACACATGCATGTGCACGGTGGCGCGCGCTATGAATGCGACGAATGTGGCGGGTATTTCCTCCGCGGGGATACCTACCGACGCCACAAGCGCTATCATCAACAACCGGGACCTTACTCGTGTGAAGTCTGCGGGAAGGAGTTCAAGGCCAGCCACAACCTCCGCGTCCACTCGCAAGTTCATCTGCCTGTAGAGAATCGCACGGACCTTTGTCTGTACTGTGGCAGAAGGATCGCATTGCGCAACAAGGATTCTCATACGACGCGATGCAAGCAAAGGCCGTAGGTTAACCTAAGCAAAACTATGCGGTATTGATCTGCTACAAGAGGAAGAAGTTTTTGGCCTAAACAGGGGAAAGAACGAGCATAGGGAGCAACGAACAAAATAGGGGGTGGGAAAGCCATTACCCTCTGTGTTGGACCCTGGTGTTCCATGTTGGTAATTAACCCTAGGCCTTTATTTGCATCCCTAATTTACTTCTAAGACTAATGAGTGTCAGGGCTTTTCTTTGCGAGTTTTCTTTGCTGACCAAAGTGGAGGTCGGCGGGTCATCCTGTTCGTCACGGCGCTGCTGTGAAAGTATAAACTTCACCTTTTTAGTGATATCGACAACGTCACTGAGGAGGTAGGTCCGTCAAGCGACGTAGGCGAAGAGTAGACGGATTTAATTGAGTTATTGTCAAATCGCCGTGCGTCGTTGTTGAGCCGCTTAGGATGTGCGTTCGCAAGCTCACTGTTATACTCTGCTTGATCGTTAGGTTCCAAGTTTTGTCTAACGTTTTCCAAAAAAATGCCATCTTCTCCTATCCGACAAATCTTCCATTCTCTTCGCCTCTTCATCATCCTCGTTTTCTTCGTTTTTCTTAAGGAATTACCGGCATTGTCACATCTGAATTCTGGAATGTTTAAGATGACATGTTTTGCCATGCGCAGAGCCCTAGCCCTTGTTCTTGACTCGGGATATGCGTGCAATGCCTACCATTTATCTACCATGATGAACGTGACTAGTGAACGAGTCCACCGTCGTTGTCAGTCAATAAAGAATGTTACGAAGCCCGTGCTCCACTTGTCAAGCCATGAAACAAGTTGGCGTAGATAGCTTAGCGTTACGCCGGCAACAACTTAGTACTTAGAAATATGATTACCGGCGCAATTTTTCGACTGTTAATCTAAAGCATTCGTCGTTCAGCAAAATTCAAAGGCCAGTTAATTTTAGGGTAGTACCCCAGTGGACCGAATTGCCAGCCACTGCTTCAACGAACACGCCAATGGACCTAACAGTTATTGGCTCAGTGGAACCTTTGAATGAACGCGCTTCAGCAATGTTCTGTTCCGCAAACTTGTTCCTGGACCGGCTGGCGTAGACCTTAACGGCTGTCAGAAGCGAAAAGCCAACGTTTGGCATGAGAACGGCTGCACTAATGGCAGAATTTGGCAGGTTTAATACGTTAAAACGGTCAGTCAGGCTTGAACTGCGTCCAGGATTTACCAACTTAAGACACGTAGGAAGTCGGACATCGCGTACGTAGTCGGCCCACTTTGATGGCCCAAAAGTAACCGTGAGACTTAGATCTAACTGACTTCGGTGTTCCTCCGTCATTTGCCTTATTCTGCGCATTAGTCTGCAGCTTGCATGCTGACGCTCACACTTAGGTCCCTCCAGCGTATCTGCTTTATTTTTGTCTTCTTTTGCGCATTGTTTGGATAGCTTCTTCTTCTTCTATCTGGCCTCCTGGCGTTGGCCTCTGCCCGGCACTTTTCTTAGCGTCGACTTGTTCAGCCGGATGGTGTACTAACGCTACGAGGCTTAGTCAGTTAAGTTGCTAGCTCTAGGGTAACCGCTATGCTTAGCTTTAGATAGGCACGATACGAAGCATTCAGGCTAAGGAGTCTCAAAGGTAAGTTTATGCAGGCACTACTTTAGGCAACAGGAATATACAAGCTTAGGGACAAGGGGGATTGGGGTTTCCGCGCAAGCCGCCCGCGAGAGTTGATCCCGTCGCGACTGTCGAAGATCGAGAGGTCGGCGCCAAGAAGGGTGGCGCGTCCCGGGAAGAGTCGGTACTAGCGGCACGCGGCGACGCGCTGGAGCGAAGTGAGTGCGAAGGCCCGCGGGTAAGTGGGTAGGACAGATGGTTCTTGTCTTCACCTTTCTTGTTCTTGTCACCATGCTGATTCTCGTTTTTCTCCGCGTTGTATTACCCTTCTTTTCTCTAGGTTAAAGAAGCCATGATCTAGAAACTAGAATTAGGTCCAGAAAGAAGCCATGGCATTCCTCAAAGAATATGGAACCGCTTACGAAACACTCAGTAGGTTCAAAATGCTTTGGTAGCCATGCAATTGTATGAATCGTGAAAGGGCCATCGTTGAATCATAGGCTCACTGATAAGTATCATCGACAATATTAATGAACAACCTCGTTTTTCCGGCTATTCGCTTTTAGTTTGTCGAATGGACAGGCTCGATGCCCGCCTAGTAAGTCTCCTCCATACTCGTGAAATCACGTATGCTTTATTCTAAAATTACTTTCAGCACATATAATGATGGAGCGTGACCAAATTAGTGTAGCGGAATGACAGGAAGCGGTGGTAGGCAGGTCACTGATTGGAAATGAGAAAGCAACATTTGTGGGGAAAATACGGCGCAGATTTTTTACACGCGATGTAAACAGAGCAATAAAAGGCGATAAACTCGACTGCATACTGACGAGGCTCGATGCTCGCCTAGTAAGTGTTACTTTACAGAGCTTTTAGCCGGTCTACTTGGAGTTCTTAGCAGGAGTGTTCACAACTTTGATCCGGACTACTGTACGAGAACTAACGCCGCCACAGCTTAGAACTAGTTCAGCTGACTTTCGATGGATCTTTTAAACTTCGATTACTGCGTTCCCAACCTAGACCTGATGTTTGGGCGACTAGTAGCAGGGGTGCTGTCTTGTATATGCAAACACGTTTTAAGTAACGAAGGTTTATGAATCTGGAGCGCACTAAGACATTGATAACGACGTTTAACTAAGCCGGGCCAAATGTAAGTGTGCTGTGCTTGCTTTATATGCTTCTTATTGCTTCTTGCCGCGGGCTTTCCTGGACTGTTGCAAGCGCTGCGGCCGCCTTCTTTGTCGCCTCGTCAGTGGCTAAATTCTTTCGGTTTACTGTGAGAACGTGCTTTGCTAAGTAATCCCACGTAAGCCTAGCGTCCGGTCCCGCGTTTACCCCGCAGAGCCGTCCGGGAACAAGACCGGGACGGCTAAAGCGCGCTATGTTTATGCGGACACGCCGCGGATTGGAGTGCGAATTCCTTTCCAAATTGCTTAACAACGCATTCAAAAGACCTTCGAACCGCACGGATCATGCAAAACACTTTAGCTCCTCTAAGGCCTAGTCCAGGGCCTATAGATTTAGCTAGTTTTAGTCGTACGACGTCCGTTACACTACCAGATTCTTTCGGCAGGACTTCTAAGAGCTTTCAACCGGACTTCTAAGAGCTTTCATCGGGACTACTCAGGGCTTTCAACAGGACGGTTGAGAGATTTCAGTAGAACTTCTCGGACCTTTAACCAGGACTCCTGAGCTTGCAGCCAGACTATTCAGAGCTTTCAGCGGGACTCCGAAAAACTTTCAGGAGGTCTGTGCAGAACTTCCCGAAGGTCTGTTCAGAGCTTTAACAAGAGCTTTCAGCAGGAGACCTGTGAGCGTTCAGCAGGAATCCTCAGAGTTTTCCCGGACTACCCAGATCTTTCAGCAGGTCTGTTCAGAGCTTCCATAAGGAACGTTCAAAGTTTCAAGGGGAACTGTTCAGAGGTTTCATCCGGTTTCCCTCAGACATTTCATCCGGACTACACAGGACGTTCAGCAGGACAGCTTAGATCTTTCAGCCGGACTACTCAGAGCTGCCAGAATTACTCCTCACAGTTGTCAGCCCGACTACTCAGAGTTTTCAGCAGGTCTCAGAGCTTTCAGCAGGGCACTCCAAAGCTTTCAGTCAGATTACCCAGGGCTCTTAGCAGGACTATAAGAGCTTTCAGCAGGTTTATTCAGAGGTTCCATAGGGACTGTTTAGAGCTTCCAGAAGGACTTTTCATAGCTTTCATCCAGGCTACTCCGAGCTTTAGCTTGGACGCATCAGAGCTTTCAGCAGGACTACTTAGGGATTTCAGCTGGACTGGTCTGAGATTTTAGCAGGACTGTTCAGAGCTTTCATCCTTCCGGGGACTGATTAGAGCTTCCAGACGGGGGTGACCCAAAGCTTTCAGCAGGACTGGATAGAGCTTTCACCCGACCTTATGTGACACTCTTGCGGGTTGTCTAATCCGCCTAGTTGCCTAGACTTACGATGGGAGGGAGGGGGAAGGAATAGTTACTGATCGCAAACAACTAACGTTTTTATGAGAAATTTTATGGTCATATTAATTTTTTTTTGTTTTTTTTCCTTTTTTTGTTCCAGATCTGACTATGAACTATGAAGTTAACAGAACGATAACAATTAACGAGCAACAAATCCTTTACTGGGAGTTTATTCGTATCCCACTGCTGTACGAGCCTGCCGCCCGTAGCGAGTGACCTGTGGCCCCGAGCTGAACTGAACGTCCATGTACGTGCGCTTGTCCCGCCCTTTTTCGGTTCTTGCAAAAACGCCATCCCTATCTGCCATTTCTAGGCCGCGGTAGTCAACAGACCCAGAACGTTCTCCGTCTGACGCTCTGAAATTGATCCCGTGTTCCCGGACACTTTTATCGTAGCGTTTCTTTCGAGGTGTTGACGCTCTTGCGGCCTGCTCGCGAATGAAGTTGCGTGCACGGCGGTGCTTTTTACTTGGCTGAAAACGGGTTTTCCCGTAGTTGTCTCGGAATTCCGAATGAACTTTGTACGAGGATCCAAACCCAGGCTAGATATCTTGGAACAAACTCAGTAACTCGGGCGGAAATTTCTAGCACTTCTACTTCAGACTTGTCAAGTCCTGGTCGGCCTGTCCAGCTAATCGCCTCAGTGGAGCTTTGAAATGTTTTGACCTTCGGGTGCTGATTTCCTGGCATTGCTTGGTGTTTCCACTCGAAAATTGTTCTAAAGTTGTTGAAACTGCGAGGGTTGGCCGAAGGGTTGGCTTGCAGACGGCGTAGCTGACGAAGGCATCACGTTCGCCCCATTTGTGAATGCCACTCTTTTCGGAGGCCTAGGGAATCGATTGCGACAATCTCTCGATATATGGCCAAGCAATCCGCAACTGTAGTATTTCCTGTCATCCTGATCAGATCGGGTCGGTCCCTGGTTATCTTGCCACCGCCTGGCTTTGTTGTACCGCTCTCTGTCGTTAACTGGTAGCACAGTGTCGAGATTCTGATCGCTTAGCTTATTTGCCAAAGCCGTGCCGCATCCACTGCAACTCCTGGAAGGTGACCCCGCTATTCGTAGGGGCTGACGGCGCATGTATGGCGTTTACGTAGCCTGTTTTGTCTAAGTGTGCTTTCTCGTCTAGCAGACCTTCAAGCCTGATAGCAAATTCCATGGCCGAGTCGAAATCCGAGGGGTCTTCCTTTTTAACCATGATTCGGACACTTGGGTTCAGTCCACGAATGAATTCGTTAAAGAGGCGATGTTTGGCCACTGCCGAGTCTTCACCGATGGTGGCGGTCATGACCAGCTGTCGGATTCGGTTTGCAAAGCTACCTTCGTTTTCGTCGTAATTCTTGCAGACCGTATACAATTTCTGGTTTGCCAGAGCTTGAGTAGTGGTACTGCCTCGCTGCAAGCTGCCCGAGTAAGCGCGGTGAGCTGGTCGGAGTATGCCCTTGCATTACCGCCCAAGTAGAACTTCAGTCTACTACCTTTTTGGACGTCGGTAAGTGGCGTGGTTTGCAGGTCAAACAAGTCCTCGAACCTTACCAGCCATTGGTCAAAGGGTACCTCTCCAGATCCGGTGAACTGAGTAACCGAATTCCACCCGCTGGATACTCCAGTCAGGTCAAGCGTGTTGATATCCCAAGAAATTACGGTCCGTGGTGCCTGAAAGAGGTCCTCCTGGTTCTGCGACGCTAGGCCGGCGTCATTGGCCGAACAGTTCACCACGTTGTGCCCGATCTTGTTGCAAAAATCGCATATAATGCGGCCCCCCGGAGTTCTGCTGTCTCCGGCATTATAGAGCGGTCCACGAGGAGGTCTCGGCGGACCGCGTAGGGCCGCATTCGCTTGTTGTGCAAGGTCGCCCAACTGTTGCTTAATGATTCTAAACTTATTTCTCATGGTCCCACTGTTAGCAGAGCCCGCAGAATGGAGAAGAGGGCTAAGCGCCGCTGCTTCCTTAATCCGGGCTTCCTCCTCTAATAGGCATTCCAGTCGCTGGGCCCAGTCGGCTGCGGCATCGAAGTCGGCGGGCTCTTCTTTCTTGACAATAATTCTTATCGCGGGTTTTAGACCGCGTACATATTCGTTCAGCATTTTGTGGCGCTTGACGGCTATGGCTTCATCACATGCGGCGGTTTCTACTAGCTCTTTAATGCGGTTTGCGAACTGCGTGGAAGACTCGCCGGCTTTCTGCTGGGTCACGCTGAGTTTCGGGTTTGCGAGCGACTCGGCTGCCTTTGCAGTAAACTTTTGACCGAGTGCGTTCTTGATCAGCAGTAGTTCTTTGCTCCGCCTCGGTCCACGCCGGATCCCCCTGTAGCTCGTTGAAGTATGCTCGAGCGTTGCCTTCGAGCAAAAAATTGACTCGTGCGATTTTCTGAACGGCCGTTAAAGCGGTCCTTTTGAGGTCGAAATAGTCTTCGAGCTTAACAATCCACTGGGAGAAAGACAGCTCTCCGGTTCCTGCCAATTTGCTTACGCCGTTCCAACTCTGCGCCTGCTCGGTCATTTCCATAATGTTTACCTATAGCTCGAGCGCTTCAACTGCAGGGCCAGGTTCTGGGTCGTCTTCTCCCTCCGGATTGTGGCCGTTATAAGCAGGGCCAGGGGTGATTCCAACGCGACGAAGCTCTTCGGCCAGCGTGGTTGCAAAATATGCCCTACCCATGAGGCTTTCCATCTGGAATAGACGCTTAGTGACCGCTCCTGTGATGTTCACTAGAAACCTTGTGGCACCGTCTGATCTCCTCGCCCCTTTCAGCGATCTGCTGCGTCTTTGCGAAGCTTTGCGTCCATAGTTACCAAGATTATGGCCAGGGACCCCTGTTTGACAGCCGCTCTTGGCTTCTGTCGGTAATACGCGATTAAACCGGCGATGGTATGTTCATCGGTGCTCCCGGTAGAACTTGCAAAACTGCGTGATTCGTTTGCACTGCGAGATTCCGGCCTTGCTGACGGTTCAAAAAGGTCGATTGACAACGGGTCTCCGGGTGGGACTGCTTCACCGCTGCCACTGCTTCCTTCAAAGCTTTCTTCGCTATGCTCCATTTTGCCTAGAAGCGTGCTGGGTTCCAAGGACATAACCACTCGCTGCTACCAAATGTGACACCCTTGCGGGTTGTCTAACCCGCCTAGTTGCCTAGACTTACGATGGGAGGACTCGAAGTCCCTGATTCCGTCGGATACCACCGTAATCCGGGGTACTGTAGACTCTTAAACCGCTTACTGGGCCTACCTAAGCGATCTAGGGCCGTTAGCACGCCTCGGTACTTCTACAATAACCTCAAAGGTCTTACTGTAGGCACATCCTGATCGGCACTTTGCCTAAGACCATTGCCGCTATGGCTTCTGCGAGCGTCAAAATGCCTCTCTAGGGCCTTAAAACTGCAAACTGAGCCTCTCCTGGGCTTCTGGAGCGATTTCCGTGCGCTACCGTAACCTTGCCGTATCCTACCGTATACTACCGTACTCCGTCTGGCCTAAACTCGTAGCCTGCCGAACCCTTGCCGGTGCTACCGTAGCCCTACCGTATCCTACAGTAGGCTGTCTTGCCTAAACTACCGTACTCCTTCTTTACAGACTGGTCCCTATTCCCTAGCACACCGCTACGGAAGAGATAGAAACACACAGAAGACGGTACAGTGGAGAACAGACAGTTTTGTTTTTAGCCAGAGGCTGTAGCATCCTCTGGGCCCGGAATATACTAGGTTTGTCACGGCACGCTCGCTACAGTAGGTTAAGAACAGAATAAGGAAAACCAGCCAAAGTAAGCAAAACAAGTTTATTGGTCTTCCAGCCAATTTTTACAGAATTGGGTTTCTGAACCGATCGGACGAGATGTCCCCCTGGACGAGATCTCTCCTTCTCCGGTCTTCTGGATTTGGACGTCCGAATCGAGGGGTGTCCTTATCGCGATTTCGCGCGCACTGCGGGGCCCGGTCGGTGGTGAGACGACGAGAGGAACGCGCGCTCTCTCGCTGTGGGGTACTGTAGTCGATGTCCGCTACCGTAGTCGGCCTTCGCTACCGTATCCCGATTGCTCTAAAAGACGTATTAATGCGTGAAAATAGGTTTCTTTGAAGTGCAAACTTACCGTGGATCTAGATGTTGCATTCCTAGATCCTATACCGTATACTACCATATACTTGGTGGCGTTTTTGGGGCCGCTACAGGCCCCCAAATGGTTTCTCGTTAAAAATCCGACCTGATGACCACAGTTAAGGCTTATGAATGGACTTCTAGAACCTACACTATGATACAGTATCGCCTACTGTACTACGGTACATTTATAGACAACTGAGAGTTGTCACACTTAGAGCTTTCAGCAGGAGTGTTCAGAGGCCTCTGCAGGAATGTTCAGAGACTTCGAATTTCTGGGAAGTCCCTTGGAGTACAGAATACGCTTCTATAGTGGTGTATGAATGCGGTAGCTCTACCCAGTTTCAGCAAGTCTGCTATAAGGATTGAGCTGCTTTAAAGACTGTTAAGAGCTTCCAGAAGGACTGTTCGGAGTTTTCATCCAGAATCCTCACAGTTTTCGGCCCGGATACGCAGAGCTTCCAGAAGGACTGCTCAGAGCTTTTAGCAGGACTATACAGAACTTCCAGAAGGACTCCTCAGAGCTTTCAGAAGGACTGCTCAGAGCTTTCAGCAGGACGATTCAGCGCTCTCAGCAGGACTGTGCAGAGTTTTTAACCGGACTAGCCAGCGCTTACAGCAGGACTGTTATAAGCTTCCATAAGGACTATTGTGAGCTTCCAGAAGGACTGTTCAGAGCATTAGCAAGAGCGTTCAACAGGAGACCCTCTGAGCGTTCAGCCGGACTAATCAGAATTTTCAGTAGCACATTCGGAGCTTTCAGCAGGACTACCAAGAGCGGCTACCTGGGACTCCTGTGAGGAAGAAAGGACTCCTCACAGCTATCGGCCCGAATACTCAGCAATTTCAGAGCCTGGTCCCATTCCCCCCCCCCCACGCCCCGGGACGCGGTTCTTTTTCACCGAGCCGTATATGTCGCTCCGAAGTCGGTGTGGGTTGTCGTTGACGTCCTTCACGTTCACCTGCACGTCGGCGTATCCGACCGATCCCTGTGCGCCGTTGTCCATCGAGTGTAGGATGTGCTTCCCCCATGGGATGCCACTGGGCAGATCGCGGTGGAGCAAGCGGAGCACGACGATCTCGCCGTTGAGCTCGTCGTTCTGGAAGAACTCCCCGACGCCCTGCCCCTCAAGGCGATAGACGATGCGACCATTCATGACCTCCTCCAAGACATCAACGTTTCATGTGCGTTTCCCAGCATGCCACCGAACCTTGTCGACATCGTATGCCTTGAAGACGAAGAGCACTTTCGGCACCTTGCTGTCTTCTTCGACCACCGTCGTCTCGTAGAGAGCTCGCTCGAATTTCGGTGCATTGTCGTTCACGTTCGTGACCAGGATAAGCAGATCCGTCGTCGAATTGTGCTAGAATTGGCAGTTGCAGTCAATGACATGAACATTTTAGATGATAGAGGAACACATTGTTTTGCTTAGACTGGGAATATCCTTGGCCAGAAACAGCACTGCCAGGCTAGCACCTAGTGATACTTCCGAAATAGGTATAGTGGTCTTCCTGCCTACCTTTCCATCGGTGACCATCAACTTTAGCTGGTACAGCTCTCCTTCTCGTCCAGGGGTTCCTTCACAAACACGACCCCGGACTCGGTCTTAACGCCGAACGGGATCCGCTGGCCGTCCTCCGAGTAGATGTCATAACGGAGGTTTGAGTCTAAATACTTCCATTGTAAGAATTTAGCACGAATCCTGAGGCACCTTTGTCCAAGTCGTGCGCTTTTACGGTCATAATGTCCTGGTGGACCTCGGCATTCTCCGCCACGCGAGCCTCGTAGACGCTCGAAGAAACTCGGGTTGTCGTTTACGTCGTTTACGAAGATCTACACTTTCACACCGTTGCAGGTGGTGGGTAAGGTCAGGCATCATATTACATTGGATTACAAGGTGCAGGGGGGGGGGGGTCCTGACGAGCTATCGCTTACGTATTCGAGCTTACGTAATCAGCACTAGGTAAGATGGGCCCGCCGCTAGGCGCCGCCCAGAGCGAATTTTGGCTGTATTTTTCAAATTTGTACCTAAAATTTTGCTGGTATCGCCTGCGGCGGGCTTTTTCGAGCCATTTGTGTACATAGATTTACCACATTTGGGGGATTCAGTGGCGTAACAAAAGGGCCCTGTAAAGATTATAGACTTTCTGGGCGGCCCCACGTGGTCGAAAATGCGCCTCTTTCGTAAACACGAGCTTAGGCTGTCAGAACGGGTTTCATAAACAACACCTGTAACAGGGCGTTGCCTTTAACATGGCCCGCCGCAGGCGATACCAGCGAAATTTGGTCGAAATTTGCTAAAAAAAATCAAAAATTCGTCCGGGCGGCGCCTAGCGGCGGTCCCCAAAATGCCATTTTACCTAGTGCTTATTCTGACATTTTGGCACTTTTTTCAGAATCAGAATTCAGAATCGCTCAAAACGTCAGAATTCAGAATCAGAATGCAGCCCTGGCCTCGACGTCAAAGATGAATGAATCGTTCAGCTCTCGGTCGAACTTCTCCAGAGCGAACACCTTGCCGGTGACCTCCTCGATGCGGAACAACCGCCGCTCGGCAGCGGACGGATCATCAAGGATGCGGTAGTGGATCTCACTGGCCTTCGAGCCAGCTTTGTCCGCGTCTTCGGCCGTCACTACGGTGACTGGCTCGCCGTCGAACCTGAATTTTCAATAAAATTTACAGCGTTTTGGTACATCAGAGGCTTACTTCGACATGTACTCCGCCGGTATGAGCTACTCGTCGATCGTTCCGGTGAACTTGTCGACGGTGAAGCGCGGTACTGCGTTGTTCTCGTCTGAATGGTGAACTGCTTGTCGGACGGTACCAGCGATTTCATGTCCTGTAATCGGGTCGTAAGCCTCTTTGATGCCGGGAAGCTAGCAGCGTACCGTGGCGGTAAGCGGCAGAGTGTACTCGGAAGCCTGTGTGAAGTCGAGTGGTTCCATCAGTCGCACCATGACCCAGTCCTTTCCGTCACGCTTCTCGTTGAACTCGCGGAACTTGTGCTTCCCGTTAGCGCCGATCTTCACGTTGTTCGTCATTCTAAATAAGGCAGTAAGGCACGAAGCACAGTAAACTAGCGCGTGTGTAAAGGGTGGGTTTCATTCTTTTTTTATGGTAAAATAACAGAAAAGAACCGGCATCTGCACGTGCTAGTACTTACTTGTACGAGATCGGCCGCCCGGAGCCGTCTCCAGAGATCGCAGAGCAGCGCAGAATGACGGAGTTGATCTGCGCCGTCTCGTTGGCGGTCTGATACTGAGGACACTTGGGCGGGTCGTTGACCCATTGCGGTACCGCCTGACGCTCCTCGCGCACGTGGACAATGGCTTGGACGGTGGCCACCCGGGGCGGCACGCCATGGTCGGTGGCGGAGATGAGGAAGACGAAGCGGTCCCTGTCGTGCGGCATGCCGGACATAACCACCTGAAAGTGTCGAATAGGTGAGCAAAAACAGGAATTCCTCCGTACCTCTCCGTAATTGTCCCCCTGCCGAAGCTCGAACTGAGTGTAGTCGTTGCGGTTCGCCACCGGGGCCGTCTCATCGGGTAGCAACGCATAGGTGATTCGAGCGTTATCGCCGGAGTCACGGTCCTCAGCGCGAACCTCGAAGACGCAGAACCCGGCAGCGGTGTTCCGCGAGATGGTCGTCTCGTAGAGGTCGCGCTCGAACTGTGGGGTCTCATCGTTGACCTGGAATGGAGCAAGCATAGTCTAAGCACATCCGAAAGCGTAAAACTTACGTCAGTAACTTGAATCAATAACTGACAGAAACGAATGGCGATTATTCAGTACTTTCTTCTACAGTCCGACGTTATTCACTACTTCTTTTCTCAGTACGCACTTATTCAGTACATCGTTTATCAGTACATCTTTATTCAGTCCGCACTTATTCAGTACACGTTATTCAGTACGCATTTTTTCAGTACGCATTTATTCAGTACGCATTTATTCGGTACGCATCAATTCAGTACGCATGAATTCCCAAGAACCATTAGCTTATTTCTCACGCTTCAATTTTTAGGGAGGCAGGCTTCTATGGAATTGCGACAAGTTCCGCACAACCATACCCGCTGCATAATACTTAATTTTTGGACTCCAACCTTCGGGGTGGGCATTTGTTGCTCTACAAAGGGTACTACAACAGAAAGAATTACTCTAGCGGCCACAGCCGACTGGTGCACTCTTCAGGAGCATGGTTCTGCAACAGGGAGAATCGCTATTGCGGCCACAGTCGACTGGTGCACTCTGCAGCTTCAGTGTACTGAAATGATNGAGGGCTCGCTCCGTGAAGACGAGACGGTGGTGGACGAGGATGGCTAGTCCGCCTCCATGAGTAGTTCGGTCCTTCCGCACGATCGTGTAGTTGGAGAACTTCGGAGTCTTCTGCTTCGGACCGAGTTTGGTCTCCTGCAGGACGGCCACCAGGATGTCCTGTTCGACGAGTAGAGCTTCGAGCTCCTTGGCCTTGTTCTTCAGGCCGTTGACGTTCAGCTGCAGGACAGAAAAGTCGCGGGGCGTGTTCGGAGTCTCAGGTGTGTTGGCCGGTGCAGGCATTTGAACGTCGCGTAGTGGCACTGGGGCGGGTAGCGGGATGTCTCGGAGCGGCACTGGAGCAGAACGGCATGCTGGACAGGTGTAGCTGGCCTGTACGTAGTCGGCGGCGGAGTTGAGCTGCCAGCAGTTCTTGCGGCGGTGGACCCAGCTTGAGCATCGGATGCATTGCACTGAGTTGTTGGCTGCCGAGGTTCCGCATGTGGAGCAAGGCCAGCGGATTGGGCCGGGGTTGGATTCGATGCCAGCGCGTAGAAGTAGTTGACGGATCAGCGGCGCTGGCAGGCGTTGATCCCATCTCGAAAAAACGAAGAGAGGTTGTGGGAGTAAGGGTGAGGACCATTTGAGCCGACGGTGAGGTCGGCATGGCGATACTTCGAAAAAGCGGTCCTCGTTGTCGCCGCAGTGCCGTCGTCGTTATAGGCCTCGCATGCGGTTTCCCAGTGGGAGCATCCAGGGGCGCTTGCTTCTGTCCTGGATCGGGCCAGGAGGTCGTAGTGCTAAACACAAAAAATCAAACCAGTGACAAAAAGGATTGCGTGTCTTACATCATGGTTGACGAACAAATTGCGGACGCATCCATCAAACCCGCCAGGAGTGCGGACGCTGCTCGAGTACCGCTTTGTCTGCTCACTGAACGCGGCAACGCCCCCCAGCTGCAGTGGACCGACCACGCTGAGACGTTCGTCGCTTTCTTCCAGAAAGGCGTCAGTGCGGCACTTGCCCTCGCGGATCTGCCTGCGGGTGAAGTGGACGCAGTCGTCGAGCACCAGCTTAATGCGGCGGCCGTGTTAGGCGAGTGAGACGTATGATCAATGCAATTTGACTGGTCAAAATGACCATTTTTACCTTGTGGAAACGGCCGTCCGTCACGAATTCCGGTAGCTGAAGCCGAGTCACCGACGCACCCAACTGGAGTTTCGCGACGAGGCTCCCATCCTTGAGGCCGATGAGTACGTAGTCAGTGTACTCCACACCGGTCTGGTTCTGCGGGAAGTGGCCTGCGCCAGGCGTGCCCGTTACCACTGAAGGACCGAGTGCTGCCCTGGCACCGGGCGCATCCTTTCGTCGCTGGGTCTCGGCATACACAGCTAAATATTCAGGAGTAATCCGGGACTCTCGGCACCTACGCGCTTACAAAGTGCCCGGATGCAGATTGTGGCATATGCCACCGTTGTGGCAAAACCCCAACTTGCAGATCGTAGGTGGCGTAAAGACGGGACAGTTGCAGTCGGCATAGGAGTGGCCTGGATGACCACGAGTGACGCCACGACGCCCTTCTGAAACCGAACGTCTTAGCAACGAACCTCCGAAGCTGGATGAAAGGTGCCCTACCTTTGGTTGGCGGTGAAGCCCTGACAACCTCCTAAGCATTTCCGACACTAACGTTTGCCTGGCTTTGGATGAATTCTCGCGCGAACGAAGGTGTTTCATTGTCGAACAGAAATACATGATGCCTACGCCATGTACGTCCATGGCGTTGCACTTACGGCGGCAAGCTGGATCAAAACCGGCCAGAAACCGATTAGCCTTCGACGATCCTTAATCAGTTGCCCTAGTGACAGCCGTCCAAAGTCAGTGATAACCTACAGGAGCTCGGCCATTCGGGTAACAGTGTCTTGCCCTGTACTCATTTTCATATACCTAATTTATTAACACCAAACAAACCTGCCGGTAAGAAGCAATGAAAAAGAAAGCGGAAAAGTTAATGCGAAGTCCGTTTATTTTTGTGAAACTCATAGGCAAACTTAGGAAGAGCCGAGGAAAGGTGGCTTAGATGGCTAGCAAGTAGCAGTTCCAATGAAGTTATTGAGAAGAAGGAAGTAAATGGAGGACATTGAATAGAATAAGACATGGAACTGAGAACATTTAACAGTCTTACGACAGAGGCGACATTACATCCTGTTTGGGATATAAGGGCAGTTTTACGATTAGCGATATCCGCTGCTGCTACTAGCATGTTTGCTCGTCTATTATAGGGGCTTCTGTCAGGATTTGTGCTCGTGCTAAACAGTTCATGCATATCGTGCTTGCTAAAAGGCCGAAGAAATGGTAGGTTTGTTATTCGTCCCTCGATATGCTTTCGCCCTCTTCATCGAACTGTTGGCCCTCATCGTCTTGTTCACGCCTGAATTTCTTTGGAAGACAGATAAGAGAAATTATCCACATCACAAATCCAGTAAAAGGACAAACCTTCAAAGGACACTTATGCCGATTCAGATCATGCGACCGCATAAAGGGCTGTCCGCAGGCATCGCACACGAATTGACGCCTGTCCGAAAGAGACTTGTGCAATTCAATATGCTGCTTAAAGATTGCAGCCGTTCTGTACGGTTCCTTGCATACCGAGCAGATGTACGGTCCGTTCTTGCAGTTCATCTCGCATTGACGCCAGTCCTGTAGACGAGCGTATTCCTTGCTGCATACGCTGCACTCGTGCATCGTGCCGGAGTGATATTGCTTGTGATTGTTGAGATTGCTGCTGCTGTGGAATCCTTTGCCGCACACACCACACTTGTAAGGCCTCACGTTGTTGTGCACATTCAGATGATCTTTCAGCTGGCTCTTTCCAGCAAAACGCATAGGGCAGAGTTCGCATTGATGCGGACGGTAATCCTCGTGTACGCGTCGGACGTGGCTAGTGAGCGAGCTGCTCATTTTGAAACCAGCGCCACACGCCGCGCAGACGTGCGGACGTTCGTCAGAGTGAGTCCTGAGGTGTGACCAAAGCGCCGCTTGGGTTTTACTCGTATGCGGACACTTGTTGCAATGAAACGGACGATCGTCCCTGTGACTTCTCAAGTGATTCGTCAGCTCCGTTGTCGTAGCAAACGCTTTTGTGCACTGTTCGCAAATGTGCGGTCGGACGTTTTCGTGAACCGCACGCTCATGTTTGCTGAGTGTAGACTGCTTCGTGTACCGCTTGCCACATCCTTCAACCTGGCACTCGTAGAAACGACCATTGAACAAGTCCTAAAACGTGCTTGTTGGGATACAAATCCTTGTTCTTTTCCAAAAATATTGTAAGATAGATACTACGTGCATGCCCGTAGATGCATACGTAACGTTTGTGTGGTGCTCCATCGGAACAGTAGCGGAGTAATAATCCACTTATCTCACTGTTCCAAGTCACGCCAGTCAATTATAACAATACATTAACCGTAGCGCCTTGCTACCCCAAAAGTGAGGCTTACATCATCAGAGGAATTGCTCCCGATATGTGGCTCGCGCACGTTTACCGCCTTGTTGGTTGATGTGCCGTCGCCGTCCACTTCGTCCTTGTCTTCCGCTTTGCTTAGTTGTAGCGACTGTCCCGTCAGTCGCAAGTAATTCTAGAATGTCGCGTGTCCGCCAACATAAGTACACATCTGCGCTGATTCCCTATCCTTTTTGCTGCATTTTATGCTCCCCACAGAGTTATTAGCTAAGTTAATACCCGACTTGGCAAGAAAAAGCGGAAAGTTTGGGCCGAAAACGGATGATCTCGCAAGCAGCAAATTGAGAAACTTTAATCAGATGTTGTAGTAGCGGAAGTTACCCGCTGCAACTCTGGGCATTTTCTGATTGCGGTACACTTACAGGATCCACGATGATGTCCGTCTGCTTGACATCTTGCCAGTATGTGTTGCTGGCGGTGCGTGCGCTGGGAGCACTAGGAGGAGCGCCGCTATGGTGAACCTTGTCTACTGGGCCAAGGGAGCAACGTCTTCGCCTTTGCTGCACGCCTGGCAAGGATGATCCACCTCCAACATCAGCAAAGTCAGTGCGGTGACTTGTATTACTTCTGCTAGCGGCAAGGCGGCATTGCAAGCGAACTTGCTCATCTCGCACGGTTAGGTTCTTATAGCGTCCACTGATTGCTCCGATGGTACTGTTGTAGTCTCTGCCGTGAGGAGCTGCCTAGAAGGAGTGCTGTTGAGAAAGAATCATGCCCTGAAATAATGAGCTCCACAAGTAGATATCAAAATTGCCAAATGATGAGTTTTGGAAAGGCTTATGCCTTTTATTGTCTTTCCTGGCTACATAGACGCCAAATCTTACTCTTCCGACGGCGCTCGGCAACAAAGTGCACACTCACACTTCTTGGAAGTAGCTAAGCCGTTATTTTACAGCTTTCGGTGCACTGATCAGTCTCATTCTTACTTTCCAAGCAAGGCACGTTGTTTTGCCTACTGTGATTTGATACAATGCGAAAACTAAATCCTTCTTTATTGTAGACATGTACGCTGTAAAGGTTCGGCTATTGTACGCTATGAAACCAAGAGCTCAACCTAGGAGCACGTACCTTCTTAGAAGTCGTCAGATCGCGCCAGGAATCTCCAAGTTCAAAGTCCGACGATTCCGAATCGCTGGCATCCTCCCATATGCTACGCTCGAGAAGTTCGTTTCGCTGGTTCATGCGGCCTCTGCGAACGCCCTGGCGTGCTGCATCAGGGAGTATAAGAGCGTGCTTAAGGGATGGTTTGGTTTATGATAACCGCATTCTTTATTCAGTGTTACTTGAGTCCGGTGACCTGGTCGCTCCAAGGAAGTGCGAGTCGTTGAGTGGGTCCGCTTTCTCGAATTAGCGGATGAAGTCATCTGCAGAATCTTTTGCGAGCGTACGCTGTTCTCGGAGCTCCCCGAATCCGTCGAAGAAACCTGAAGAAGCATGCAACTAGCACTCGTGCTCCGTCTGTATCGAGATCTGATGCTAGCAAGTCTACCCCGTGTTATGTGCCTATATGCTTGTGAGCTAGTAACTAGGTATGAGTGAGAAAAAGCTTTCTTTAGGTCACAGTGAAGAAGTACTTAGAATGCTGTGCCTATTTGGTGAGAAACCGCATTCCCAAATTCATTTTGTCTTTCGTTAGTCCGCAACTTACACGACGTGCCGACGTTTGAGACCCCACAGGAATCCGCCTTCTTGTGCCCAAATGACCGCTGTCCCTCGCATGCTGGTGGAGTTCGAACGAACGGGTGAATTCTTTTCCGCAAATAACGCTTTCGCCCATACGAAAGTAGCACATGACGGTCCTCCGCTTATAATGAATGCCGTTGAGATGGTCGTAGATGTCTTGGAGCGTCCGAAACCGTTCGTCGCACTGACGCTCTATCCCGGTTGGACACTTGCACACGTAGCCCGCTTCAGTTTTCTCGTACAGGTGCTGTAGCATATGCAGCCTGGCGGCATCACGGCTTTGGAACTTCTTGTTGCATTCTGGACAGTACGCGGGATTACTCGCGCTTATCTGAAAGAAGCCGATAAGACTACCAAACGACCTTCCTCTGGCTCTTATACTTTCTAAAGTTGCAACTTTCGCTGTTTATCCTGAAAGATATACAAAGAACTACATGCTAGGGCAATAAGTCACAGCACTCTCAAGAGAAATCAGTATGGTGAACTCTTAGCTATTATCCCGTTGTCGCTATTCATGGCTCAGCTGAGCGTTACTAACACGTAATTATCAGTTACCCTTCGCTGAACAGCTTATTGCCCGCAAATGTAATGCACGGTTCCTAATCATGTTATGAATTTTATAGCTTACTTTTATCAACCCACGTCCATCTTGTTCATCCGCAGTAGCTGAGTGATCGATTCGAGTCGTTCCCTTGATGTCCTGCTTTAGGCGCTGGCTTGAATCTGAAACTCGTTGACTTTCGAGTATGGCCGTTATGCCCGACGGTATGGCCGACAATACCGAAAGTTCCAGGATCACTCGCGTACCTTTCGTGATAATAAGTACGTCCTTAGTCGACGCATCACTACTATAGGAACCTCGGTCTTGACAGACGTAGTTAGCACCAGAAGGAGAAGCATCACTATTAGTCGAGGACTCTTTCTTCAGTGTTTCCGTGCCATCAGTCGCTCGTTTCGGCAGATGCCACCAGCTAATCGACTGGCTATAAATTCAAGTTGCCTGCACAACAAGTTTCTTCATGTGCTCACTCGATGGGCGGTCTCGATGGTTCTTCCAGGTCGGACATGGCTTCATCATCACTGAGGTCAATTACAACCGGTTCAGGCTGCATCGTCCAGCGTTCGTCCACGTTTGTGCCCTGGAAACGACTGTCATTTGGGCACACTGTGCGACAAGCTGTTAATGCTCAGTGTGTATGCTGGTCCGCACGCTCAATAACAGCAAAGAAATGCCAGGACAAGCGAAAAATCAGGGCATTTCAGGCTTGAGATCGTCCACGAAACTTTCGAAGGCTAAGTCCTTGGGTTTGGCTTCTTACCTGTTCAACGCTCATTTCCGGACGTCCACATGTCGATATGCGTCCAACTCTAATTTCTTCCAGTAGATCATGGAATCGCTGACGTTCGTGACAGATAGAAATGTTGCCGAGAATCCTGTCCTGCGAGCCACTCAACAAGTGTTCCGCTATTAAGAAGACGTGAATAGCGCAGCTGTGATTGTCCGATTGTTTGTCATACGTGTCGTACGGTGCTGACCGGATAGTGTATTCTCGAATCTTCAAGGTGACTGTCAACGGCGTGTACATTTTCTTCAGATTTACCTCAACGCCATGCAGTCTCAATTCGGCAACGATGTGCTCCGCAGTTAAAATAAACTGGGCTCGCGGCATGAGCCTGTCCTCACCCGGCTGGAGTGAATTGTAGAAAAGAAGTCTGCTGGAAGCGAAATCATAGACAAATAGCGTCCAGTGGTCGTGTGCGTGGAAAGGAATGAGGAGGCAGTCCAGATCCTGACGATATCCAGATAGGATAGGAATATCGACAGGTACATCGTCGGTAGATTGACAGTCTCGTTTCTTAGTCGGTAGCTCGGCTGCAAATTTTGAGTTCTTCAGGTCTAGAAATATCCAGTGCGTGAAGGTTGGATCAAGCACTCCGCATCGCTTGCCACCCGGAAGCGATCCAGCGCTCCATGCGACATGCGTCAGGATGTACTTCACTACGGGTGCTTCGACGTCCTGCTGTGGGTCAAGCAGCGCTTGAGCCATTGCGTCTTCAACAGGAAATGGCTTGTCCATGCGGTAGTAGCCGTGGTTTGGGTCATCGAATGCGTTTACCGCCGTGTGCTGCATGAGTACGAACTAAACTATATGTGTCAGAACCGCGTCTACATTAAGCGCGCTGACTTCTACTATTCCTACGAGCACGGTGCAGAATTGACACTACAAGTTCAACACAGTCCGTAATGTCGGAAAAGATCTGGCTAAATGTATGCAAACTGTTATTGGACGATGTTAATTGGCATGCGCATTGTATACCTAATCGTATGTGCGACAGTCATTTGGCTGCCGCCGGCAATATACAGGAACGGTCAAAAGCGGAGCGCGCCACGCATTGACCTTCGTCATTCCGCTCGCTTTTAAAAGTCATTTTCGTCTAGTTGTGCAAAACTCAACGTTGGCAACAGCATGAGAGTCTATCGGCACGCAGAACTATGCTAATAGAATCGCATTTTACCCAAATTTCACTTAAGAATACAAGGTTTGCAAAAGGACGTTAGATTTCGATGCGCGTAAAGCTGAAACCATCAGAGACCTTTGACGGTTGCTGCTTCCGGCTTATTAGCAAAATGATTAAACAAGAACGGTATGAGCTTGTAACTTCGAGCGGACAGCAATATGGGCGTTAATTAACCCCGAATATCGACGCGTCCTCATCCCCGTGCCGACGCGCAACCCTGGCCGTTCTCTCGAAGAAGTGACCTCGACCACGTGCTGATCAGTTCTCGCAATTAAGTAAGGTTGGCACCGCTCAGTTTCGGCGGAGTACCATTCAAATTAGGCTCGACAGAAACATGACGCACCTACTAAAAGGCCAGTTTCAATGTGGAGCGGACAATAAGCCGTTACGTACTCAGGGTTAACCACGGTGAATGCTTATGACTACATTCAGGGAAGTCAAGCGCTTTTTTCAGTCATTTACGGTTGTGATGACCGAATGCTTTTGTTTGTAGGGGCTGCTAAGAAACTAATCAACATTACAGTGGGCATACCTTCGTAGGCTGGCAAAGCTGTGTAAAGCGCTTATTGTTCTAAGCTGGCTTTTGCACTCTAATGCCCACGCTGCACATGCACCAATTGTTTCCTACCCATTCCGTCTTTAAATGCCTAGAAAACGACTGCAGTACGGCGGAGGCGCCTGCGACAAAACTGACCATTCACCTCCACCTCACGTGAAGTTCACGACGCTAAAGTTTGCGCAACCGAAAAGTGATGTCCGGCTGGAGGCCCGGCAGACCTCGATGGTACCTGCCGAGTTCTCAAAAAAGGCGTTCAAGAGAAACTTGATCCTGAAGTTGTCCCTTGGTGAAAAACTTTAAATGAAAAGGATATTCGCTGTGGCCCATGAACGATACCATGCCCGTAAGCATACATTTCCCTGAATCCTCAAGCGGAAGGCGGGTCAGTGGAATACACTTCTATCGCATACTCGGCATGCGACCGTAAGTCAGCTAATTGACGTTAAGTATCCTCGACTTGTGTCGGGAAAGTCAGTGTCTTGGGTCATCATGCTTTAATCTGTTGCTGGGCACACGAACGGAACTTAGCTATGTGCTGAAAAAACTTAGTTTGTTAAAGCGGTTGTGACTGGTTGTCATAGCTTCTATTTCACAGATTTCAAAAAGGCACGGCTGTCTTTCTTTCTGACTGGGACGAGCCCTACAATGGGGCTAATCGCAGCCGTTTTCCTTCGTTCTTTGTCAAGCCATATCGTAGTGGTCGGACAAGAATTATTGATTTCGTACGTTTGTACTCGCTAAATGGGCGTACTGCCGAAAAGTTATTACTTTTTCTAGCGTGATCGCATGTTCCGCTTCTTGCTCTCATTTGCTGAGCCGACTTCATGATAAGCGTAACTCGAAGAAAACGTAAAAGTTGCGGTAATTTAAGGATGTTGACGCTATCCTTTTCGAGACCCATGATCCTTAACGCAAGAGACCTTTACACAGATCCGGATCTTTGCACGCTTTGAGTTGCCCACGTAACGCCGATACGCAAACCGCGTCGTAAGGAAGCGTTGGGATTCGGACACCCTTCAATGCCAACCGTAATACTGTGTTGCTGTTTACCGATATGTCATTAGCAGGCTCTGCTTCTATGCTTATTGGTTTTGCAGGCTCTGCTTCTATGCTTATTGGTTTTGGACATGTAAAACCTCTAGGGAGAAGTGTCTGTCCGGTCAGTGAAAAGATGCGTTTGTCGTGTCAAGTCGGTCAATTTGCATACTACCGCAGGTCGATCAGAACTCTACAAATAGGGCGTAAATCAGTGAAATGCATTTGTCAACCCTTCTACTCTCCTGCTGCTGTTCTCTTCAGCGCTTGTCCGCCGTCAGACTTCCTCCACTAGTTTTAGCTCCAGCAGTCGCTGCCAGCTTGACACCGTTCTGCTCATCAATCTACAGCTTCCAGCAGAACTCCCCAGAGCTTCAAGCAGTACTTCCCAGAGCTTCCAACAGGACTCCTCAGAGCTTCCAGCAGAATTGCTCAGGGCTTTCGCAGGACTTAACAGTGCCTTTAGCAGGACTTCCCAGAGTTTCAAGCAGGACTTACCAGAGGATTCTACAGGAGTTAACACAGCTTTCATCATGATTGCGCAGACCTTTGTGCAGGGCCACACCGAGCTTCTAGTAGTACGCTTCAGAGCTAAGAACGGGAGTCAGAGCTTCCAGCAGGAATTAACGGTGCCTTCAGCAGAACTTAACACTGCCTACAGTAGGACTTTCAAAGCTTCGAGCATGATTACACAGCCCTTTTGCATGACTACCAGGGCTTCCATCATCATAGCTTAGAGCCTTCATAACAGAACTCTTCTGAGTTTCCAGCAAGACTAAACATAGGTAGCTTTCAGCAGGACTTCTCAGAACCTACAGCAGGATTCCACAGAGGTTCCCGGGGTTACTCAGAGCTTGCTGCAGATTACTCAGGCAAACAAGAGGACGCATTGCTTAATGCGAGATGACTCAGACCTTAAAGCGGTGGGACTCACAACATAGTACAGCAACAACACTCTTGACCTGCTCCGTGCGCGAGAATTACCAGGTAGATGCCGTCGTGGGCAGCCGCCCTGCTCGACCACAATAGACTCCGGATCTTGAAAGGATATAACTCACAGCTTGAACCAAGTCGACTTTTTTTTAAGCAAGAGGAGTCAGAGCGTAAAGCCAGACGACTAACATCCTTAGGGCATGTGGGCTCATCTCATCGTAGCATCTCAGAGCTTGAATCAAAAATCAGAACTATTCCTTTCTGAGGACCACTGTGGGCCGCCGACGGCGACGGGCTGTTCGTAGAAACTAACTGGGCAACCAAGAATCGAGTCGGCAGGCTAGCAAAGGAGCAGAGAAAACTTCAAACTCTATGCTAGGCCTTGGGCGTTACAAAACATCGTCACCGCGTACAGATTACTGTTCGCCTACGCCTCTCATAGGTTTTTGTGGGAGGCGTAGGTGCTGCTCTTGGTAGCGTCCACGTGGTTGGTCAGAACCACACCCCAGCTGGAATACTCATTAATCAGTTTCGGTGGGATGAACACGCCATGCTAAGCGTGAAGGCAGTATATTCTTGGCTATCATGTGCCGATACCGACAACCACTTGATCTCCAAACAATTAGTTGCAGGGATAACTCAGCGCAAACCTGCCGAGGAGTACAAATCGAAAGTGTATGCATAGGATTTCTTTAATTTAAGCCAGCATCCAGCTAGATTCCGGAAGCTGGCTAATTAGGGTTGAATACGGATTACGGCGTTCAGAGGCCACTCAAACATGCCGCAGAAGCATTACCCAATCCGGCTGAATCAGTCGCTTCGCCTAATTTTCGATCCTACAGTGGCCTACGGGACCTTGGCCTGGCGACTCGCGAGATCCGAGACGCGTTCCGGAGATTTTCACTGCGACATACGCTACATTCCTTGCGCATTCGGCAAAGATGATGCACAGCGTTTACCGCCCGCCGCACATGCCACCGAATACACATAGCTTTGCGGATTTGCGGTCATGCTTCAAGAAATTGTGTGTGTGTCTTTACGCTGCTTTTTTCAACGTTAACTGCATGTTTGTGGCAGAAGACTGATCTAGCTTTCTGCCTTCTGTTTGTGAATAGACTCACAAAACGTGCTACAGACCATCCCCCGTGGATTTTGTCCCGTTAATCCGTGAATGCGATGCGTCAGTGCCGAAACTAGCAACAACATATCTGACGGCCCTCGTGGTCATTAATCTTGTGCGAGTAAACATCATACCGTCGTGTCTCAACCTGCACGAAATTTAGAACACTATGTCGAAGACTATTGCTGAGCATGACCATGCGGAAGAACCCCATTCTACCCATGCACTGAACCGGGCTGCGACACCGAAGAAGAAGCGTGGCCGACCTAAAAAGCCGCCAACTGCGATCCGTGGAAACCTTGACCGTCGGCCAAGATGCTAAGCGTGGGCCAACTGCGACTCGCGGCATCAAAGCCAAGTGCTGCTACCCGGATGCCGACAGCAACTCGGCGCAATTACCGTCGACCGAATGCTGATATCCGGGTGCCGACTGCGGTCTGTAACAACCTCGACCGTCAACCGAAGCCAAGTGTTGCTACTCAAGTACCGACCGCAACCAGGAGCAAATTTCACCGTCGGCCGAGTGCTGGTGCCCGTGTACCGACCGCACCAGGATCAAACTTAGGCGTCGGCCGAATGCTGATATCCGCGTGCCGACTGCGGTCTGCGGCAATCGTGAACTTCAACCGAAGCCAATTGCTGCCACTCCTGTTCCGACTGCAACCCGGGGCAAGCGTGGCGCGCGTCGTGTAACCGCAGCACTACGCATGAAAAGTGGAATTACTGGCAGCACCGACCGAACGTCAGAGGTAATCAGCTCGCACGCTAACTGTTAGGGACAACCAAGGGAGTACCCTGGGTATGCATCGCTTCCAGGAAGAGGGTAAAGAATTTTCACTTCATGTATGCCAATTTGTCATAGTTCTGTCGGAAACTACTAAGACCGGCGGCATAACTGACTCGTTGCCGATTTATAAATTTTTGGCTAGATGTTCCCCGCTATGACTCAATAAAACACGTAATTCAGAAGGCTTAGCCTGTAATTCACTATTGTAGGCTGCGAAGCTGAGAACGTCGGAGAAGCCGTTCAGAGGCAAAAGCGGCGCGAAGCACACGCTGGATCTGCGGCCGAGTACAGGACGCATGAGAGTACATTTTCCGTTTGGTTCCGCTACAAACTTCGCACTTGTTGTAGGCGAGCCGGCTGAGAATGGCGAGTCCATTAACGGTAATCGAATGCGCCGGAAAGAAACTGCTGGCGATCGAGCGGGTGACACCATCGATGAGGGCGTCGCTAGGAGCGATAGAGATGAGTCAACGAATGGTACGAAAAGGTCCATGGTCCTCTAAAGATCAGTTTGTTTTGCTGTAGGTCGCAATGCTGAGGACATCGGTCGATCCACCGGTATCACTGGTAGAGAGCACGTTATGGGAAGCAAACGTCGTCTCGACAAGCCGCTGGGCGAAGGAAGTGGCAAAGGCAGCGCTAGAGCATAATCGGCGGCAATCGGTATGCGAACAAACGGAAAACTATAGCCTTGGAAAGACAATTTTTAAACGACGTTGGTTAAGGTGAAGAGGCGGAAAACGTCGAAGAGCGTGCCCAGAGCCTAAAGCGACGCGACGAAACGATTGTCGAGAAGACGAGAAACACAGCCGATGAAGGCATGGCGAAAGCGAAGCCGGCAACGGAGGTCGTCGACAGTTCTACGCCGACCAGCGACCAGCTAAGTATGTCTACGCATACAATTCGACTGGCGAATAGGCAAATAGAACGTGCTCCGTTCCGTGCTATCACAGGACGGCAGGGCGGAACGGCAGTAGTTGCAGAGGGTGCCGTTTTCCGTGCTATGGTGAAGGGTAAAAATGCTCTTTCCCGAACAATCAACGAAAATCCGTAAAATTTTGTCAAGAGTAACGGGTAACCTGTCGTGTTTCACGCTCCTCAAAACCGTAAAGTCTGTGGCGTTGATTCAATGCTGAAACAGTTGAAGCAGTATTGCGATGCATCCGCAATTTAAGGAAAACAGCTAGAGCCTACCGAGGGTTCTAGGTTTTTTTCTGTAATTCACTTCGGTGTGGGAACCTAGTGTCTTTCGCTAGCTTATAAGTCACGATTGCAACCTAGCTTATAGCGTACACACTGCCTCCTGTAACAGCTAAGCGCTTTCCTTTACTTGCAACTGAACTTCTAAATAAACGCGGGACACAAAAGCTTACAAGGCACTACTAAGAACACGATAAACAACAGGTAAAAAGACGATGAACGTGGAGCACTAGACGGAGAACTGCAGACCGACGATAGTGAACACGACCTCGGGTGATTCGACGACTGAATTTCGACGAAGCCCGATTTTAGGGCAGACGGGGAGTTCTATCGTACGACGAACTATCGTTTCGAAAACGGGGAGCATTTGCCCCGCTGAAAAGGGACTTTGCTGGACGAGCCTTCGTCCAGCAGAACCGTGTTAAAACGATCCACGGATTTTTCCCCAGACGGGCATCGAACCCGGGTTGCAAAGAGGAAGCGCTGTGGCGCTATACACTAGGCCAC